>JAZKJV010004782.1:0-600121 GCA_037367405.1 Ottelia alismoides | reverse complement strand
CTCTATTCATGAGATCCATGAAGGCTGCTGGGGCATTTGTTAGTCCAAAAGGCATAACTAAGAATTCATAATGTCTGTATCTAGTTTGAAAAGCTGTCTTGGGAATACCTGTATCTTTAATTTTCAACTGATGGTATCCATATCTTAAATCAATCTTGGAATACACAGTTGAACCTTGTAACTGATCAAAGAGATCATCTATTCTTGGCAGAGGATACATGTTCTTTATTGTCCTCTTGTTTAGTTGTCTATAGTCAATGCACAACCGCATCGACCCATCCTTTTTTCTAACAAATAAGAGAGGTGCACCCCATGGTTAAGTACTAGGACGAATGAATCCTTTATCTAACAGTTCTTGCAATTGTACCTTTAACTCTCGTAACTCAGCTGGTGCCATCCTATACGGAGGGATAGAGATAGGCTGAGTATCAGGTATGAGAGATATTTCAAATTCAATCTCTCGCTCAGGTGGTAATCCAGGTAGTTCCTCTGGAAATATATCAGTAAACTCGCACACTCGCTGTCATTGTTTTTGCTTCTTCGATTTTGTGGATTATCTTGTTCCTTCGTGGAATTAGTTTACTACAATTTTATAAGGCCAAGGAAAGACGAGACTTTTTATGAGAAGTTATAAATTTGATACTCTCCGCCCACCGACCACTCGCTTACAATATATTTTTCTAACTCATATTTTTATCATTTGATATCTCTTTCAGCAAATAAATGGGTTTTCCTTTGATTCAGATACATATAAAGCAGGAAGATGAGAAGACATACGAGAATAAATAACCAACTCCACTCAGATATGAGATCTTTTTTTAAATGCCTTTGATGGTGTAAGCTGATCCATGTGCAGTAGGGATGGTGGGAGAAGAGATAAGAAGCAATCAGGACATGGTCAGGCGAATCAAGCATGAGTCGTTGCATCTGTTGTTGCTATAGCTAGATTGAACAAGAGAGCAGAGGGCTAAAAAACTTATACATGGTCTTTGTAGATTCTTTTTGTCCTTGTAATGCTGCAGTATAAAATGATAGTCTATGTTGCAGGTGATTTGTTATGGTTGTGTTTATCTATTTCTATGTACTGGAGAATTTGGTAGTTACGTGTATATGGTTCAATGTACATATTCTTGTGTTGGTTCTAAATGGTTAGATTTGGTCATGTTTTTGTTGGGCTGCATTTATTTGGATCGATACAGCAGAGCATTTGATAGTTAAGTTTATCTAGTTCTATGTATTAAATCTTTGAGACTTGTATCAAAGGCCAAAATCTTCTCATAATACAAGAGTTAAAGATAAAAAAAACTTCTATATTCGATTGCATTCTGAAACTATCTAATAATGCGGAGAGCACGTCTTTTCTTTGAGTATGCCTTTTTTTAAGATGAAAGATTACATGTTTGGTATTAATTGCAAGGCTATTGGACTTACATGCACGCATATTGATTGTAATGTTTAATGAATGATTTAGGTGGTGTCATTGATAAGATTTTCCAGGAATTGTTGCGAGCTGAGACCATTTATTTCTTTTTTCTTTGAAATTTGCAGCCATATGATTTAACTGTTGCCAATGTTACATTTCGTTATTGACATCATTCTATTATGGCATGCTGATACAATATTGGCAAAAACTTGCTTCCAAATCTATTGGAGATTAAACTTTGTAAAGACAACTACCAGCAAATTACTACTTGATGTTAACATTGTTTTGCTCCTGATGGATCAAAGTCTCATATTCTAATACAATCGTGATTACGACACTAGTATTATCTGACAGTATTGTTAATATCTAATGATGTTGGGTGTTTATTATTTTAGTGTTGAATGTTGAGTGCGAGGAGTGGTCGCAAAGGGATTATTGTTGGAATATGTCATTGACTCAGGTGTGTGATAAAAACTACCAGAGATTGACAATTTAAGTGTCTAAAACAATAACAAAGATATACAATTTAAGTGTTTAAGCTATGGATGCACTCATTGAAGGTTGAGGGGGATAATTTAAACCGTGCATTGAGTAACATTCCATTATAAAAAAATTAACTATAGTTAAACTTCGGAGACTTGACTAAGTGGTTCAATTAATATCTACACCTAAATGGAGCCATGTGAATCACCAAACCGATTTTCTAAGCACCAACATTTAAGACTATAACAACAATGTTTCTACTATTTTTTACATAACTAATATAAATGGAAGGATAGTTGCATTGCAAATAATTATAATGGTAACAAAAACATCTGCCAGTTTGACTTCTTCCTCCTTTTTGCAAGTTGTTTGGTTGTCCCAAGCCCTCTAGATGGTATGGCTCTATCGATTTTGCTGTGAATTCCTGGTTACACACTCAATGACAGATAATTGTTCGTTCGGCGAGGATATCTAGTTTGACTAAAGGTTGGATGCCACTTGAATTATAAGTTGATGAGGAACATAGGTTGCTGAACTTGTTCTTCCTGCAACTGTCTTTGAGTGTTCACAGACATATTTGGCGCAACATCATGTTCAGTTGTATTATTCAGTGAATCTTGTGAAATGACAAGCATATCTTGCATATTTCAATGACTGTGTTAGACATCCCAAAGATTAGCAATGAACAATTCTTATAATTCTGTCAACAAAAAATGGATCACTTTCAGTGGGTAACTTTCAATGGTCAAGCTTGTAGTTCTATCCATAGTATCAGCAAAAGATTTAGTCCGATCTTGAAAATCTTACCAATAAAACATTCAATGTCATGATGTTATCTTCATATGTAATTAACAAGACTCCCATCTCAGAATAAGTCTCCTCTTTCCTTGGCCTTATAAAATTGAAGTAAACTAATTCCACGAAGGAATAAGATAATCCACAAAATCACAGAAGCAAAAAATAATGTCAGCGAGTAGATAATCGGTCAATGTATGAGATCTCATCGGCGCTCGTGAGAGCGAGAGATGGTGTCTCCTAGACATCGGCGAGCCGAGCAGGTTCACACACACGCAGTGGCGACATGGCTTTGGGTGTGAGCACGCGACGGGATGGTTGCAGGGTGAGGGTTGCGGTTCTGCAAGGGCGAGAGAGATTCAGGAGGGGATGCGGGTAGGCACATGTGCGAGGGAGAGGGTTTGGGCGTGGATCATCATCACCATCAATTTTGGGTTCAATCGAACGGCGTGGGAGCCGGGTGCATGCAATTGGCTGCACCATGGGGTGCAGCTTCCCTTTTCCCATATAAAATAGGGGTGACAACAGAAATAAATGAAAAATAAAATAGTAAATTATTTTATCAAATAAATCTCAATACATAAAAATGTTTCTTATTTTATGTACTATTTTTATATGATTTTTATTTTTTGTTGACTTATTTATTGAATGTTAATTTTTACAAGTATTTATAAGTATATATACCTATGTTCATGTATTTTTATTTTATAGTTAAATTTAGATTATCATATGTACATATTTTATTTATTTATAGTATAATTAAATACATATTTGCATATTTTTAGCTTAATTTTATGATTTTATGTTCCTAAATAGTTGTATATACATACTTTATAGGATAGTATACATATGCATTCTAATACATTATTTATTTAAATATAATTTCAATGTTTTATGCATTATATTTTTAATATGTTTTAAAAATATAAAAATATAAAAAAATCAATTATAAGTATAAAATATACATGTATTTGGTACAATGGGCCTCAGGAAATTAGCTTTTTACCATAACTATATTATTTATGAAACTTCCATCCTTAAATAGATAATTTGATTTTAAATACAATGTAGGAGAGTTTAGTATTTTTTAACTCATATGGAGAAAATATTGATCTGTGAGGTTTGATTTACGACTTTTTCATCTTTAGTGTCCCAGTTGCACAATCATTATTTTTATCTGTAATTATTTTTGTATTTTTCTATACATCAATGTGTACAAGTTATGTGTTGAAAATATCTTTATTTGAGGTCTGTATTAGTGTATTTAAATTATTGTATGTTTTGGCTACATGTACTGCATTGAGCACCTACGGTTTCTAGGTGTTTGTATCATTTTGTCTGTATTATTTTATCCTTATCTCTTCCTACTTGATTCCTTGTCGATCAAGTCAATATTGACCTAGTCTCGCGGTTTAGGATCATTTAGTATCTCTTATACTTCATTTATTCTCCCTTTTTTCTTTATTCTCTTATTTTAGATTTAAATACATATATTTACACCTTATTTATAGACAAATAATGAATCCTAATTTATACAATTTATTTATATGTACATGTGTTTTGTTAGGGATTTAAATACAGAATGAAAGAATTAAGGTAGTAGAATGGATATTCATAAGTTCATTCTATTTTTACAATTTAAAAATGAGATGCGTATAAATGAAAAATCGAAACATAGTTTGGGTTTTACCGAAATAATATATTATTTGAGTGATATATTAAAATAACACATATGATAGATTTAAGCTAGACAAAGGCACATTCACATTGTTTATATCTTGATTCTTTACTCTTACTATTTATTCCACAATTTTAGTCACACAATATATTATGTTAGGATTTCGAGTCAAAGAAAGCAATTGTGGGGTCATTAACAAATGTAACAAAAAAAGTAGGGGACCATATATAAATAAATTGTTACAAAATACATATATGTATGCAAGCGAAAAATGAAAACACATTCTTATGTGGATTGCTTGTTTCTATTTCCACACATTTCAACATTGATTCAAGAAGTGGAAACTGATATAAAAAATAAATTTTCATAAGGAAAAATTGTAGCACCTCAAATATAGTATCATCTCTAGTAATTGCAAAGTGTAGCAACATCTTACAAGTAGTTGGACTACTACTTATCTATCAATGCTTACGCGTGCCCAAATCTAATAGCTTGTCTGTGCCACTAATCATCGACAATGGACCAGGTCATGATCCCGAGACATTACAAAAATAGTATATACTACGAGTCGTGTAAACAGACACACACAAATGATCAAGAAAGTATACACGCAAACACATTATAAGGATCGCCAGTAACAGAGTTACGCCTTAGCTGACGACAATCGGTTTTCATTATTTATTTAGAAAGAATAAAATGCATAGGATATAGAGAATCATAATAACCTAGAGTTTATATATTACACTCAGTACAAACAGACCCTGAATGCAAACGGATCCGATTACTCATATAGGAAAAACATCGGGACGGGCAAGGCTGGAGAGCACGTGACTGCCTTCCCATGGCTAGCTGACAATGCAACAAGACCCTGATCAGATGGCTCTTCAACTGTGTTCAGCTGAACAGATTATTAGAATTCAAATCATATCAAAGGTCAAACATGCCACATCATAAAATGCTCTCAAAATTACTTCGGAGTAACTCCTGATACATAAAAGGTTCTTGAAAAAAGGTAAAACCACAACAATGATCCACGGCTAATATCGGTAATAATATAAATTTTCATTAAAAAAGAAACTGGATTACTATCATGTTATATAAGAATCCGATTTCATGGTTCTTTTTGGATCTGGAAAATCGAATCCATTAATAACTGGACGATGGCACATATGGACCAACAACTAATTAATTTAATTTCGTCTCGTAAAAATTAGATCGGGTAAGCGTAACTATTCTCTAGGTGTACACGTTTTTCTGATTCAAGAGAAGGCTTCCTTGTTGCTTTCATGCTATTCCTATCCGATCCCATGTATGGGAACTCATAATCATTTATTTCTACTCATATAATTCGAATATCATCTTAAAAATTAGGATATTGCCTATTATAAAATATGAGATACTTTGCCATCTTAAATCCGCCACTCCTCAATCGACACGTGTCTGCTGACTTCTGGAGCAACTTCATTCGTACAGACCGAGGCATCAATTATTCTGTTCACTAGATGCCACTTTTGAGAAATTATGGGATATAGTTTGGTATGTAGCATTTAGTTATGCATCAAAATAAGATACCAGGTCAAATTGATATAAATAAGGTTCCATTTATGATACTGTACAAGAGATAGGTATGTCCCATTAAAGGCTTTTGAATGCAACTTGCAACATCCTCACCGACTTTTAAATTAATTGCAATAACACCAATGTTGAATTATACTTTAAATGAAAATTAATATTTTAGAAAACAGTAGGTAAATCCATACAATGAACTTTTATAAATAGCCCACCAACCATACCTATTTCCAAAGCAAAAGAGATAAGCGAATAAAATAAAAACAAGATAGAAAGAAAATAAAAATTGAATATGATGAAAAGAAATGGAATAGATGGAGTCGAGCTCGCGAGGTTTTATTTATAAAAAAGGTGAAGGGACCTACTCAATAGGGTTTCTGATCGATATAAGGTACATACAATGGATCGAAGAGTCGGGTATGTAATAGGATGCAATTGTGTGGAGTTTACGTGAGGAGAAATTGAAGAGAAAAGAAAGATGGATCGTTTGGGGGGAAATGGGAAAAATAGGATGGGAAGATGGTTTGACAGGTTGATTGCCCTCAGGGCGAAGTTGACTCGACCTCCTTCAACAACTCCTAAGAAGAGCTTCCATGTGCTCCACCATAGCCACAATCCTCCTCCTACATAGCTTCTCCTCATAGATGTCCGAACCCCAAATTTCAATCAATACAGTAGACTTTATCTCTAGATGCGGGATAGTGTTGTTTTATCCTAGGATAAAGTTCATTTTTCATGCAATAAGCTATTCTAGGCTAAGTATTTGCATCATGTGCTTCACTCAGTATGCATTGTCTACAATAGTTAATTCTTTCAGTATCTCTCATATCAATCGAACAAGAACTAGGCATAGACCTCATTTATTCTTTATCTACCATCTCAACGAGATCGAAACAGAAGCAATTAGCATGTATTCTTTATTTACATCTCCACGAGATCGAAACAGAAGCAATTAGCATGGGAGAAGTATGATGGAGATTAATTGCATATAAATATATATGCAATCATATAATTGCGCAACTATCGAAAAAGAGTCAATACTGACCCCTTGGCTTTGTAAACCATCTCCCTCTAAAAATTTACTTCAGAAAACCAAAAGAGATATGGAAATGATCACCCAATTATCAATCTTTTCCATGATCTCCTAAATATGAATGGTAAGTTGCACAAATTACTTTGTATAAGAAAAAAATCAGGACTTTGACTCAACCTCTTTGGACACTATGATAGAATCTTAAAATAAACATTGAATCTACGAAATACACCATGGAAATCCTTAAACCCATTGAATCTTAAAATAAACCCAGGCCCCGTTTGTTATGCAGGAATAGAGGAGGAAATGGAATCATCATTCCTCTCTCGATTCCATTCCTTTGTTTGTTAGATCAATTTTATGCAGGAATAACGATTACAAAGGAAACCTGATTACATCATTCATGGGAATTGCCATTCCTAGGTACCCCCCTAGGAATTGGGATTCCATTCCTTACCAATGCAGCAATGCTAATGAATGTATTCTTTTTCAATATTTTTTAATTAATATATCATTGTTACAAATATGTAGTTATCTACATGGATATGTGTTATTCTTTTTTTGGATTTTTTTGGACACCGACATGGATATGGTTTTTTTGGATATGGATATATGGATACTGACATGGATACAAATATATGGATGCAAAAGGTTGGATAAGCTACAAATATATGCATATATGGATACCGACATGGATATGTGATATTTTTTGCGGATACATGTATAGATACAGTTTAAATTTTTTTGATATGGATACAAATATGATTACAAGATATTCCAGCGGATACGAATACATATATATTAAATATATCTATTAAAAGGATAAAATATATCAGATATGACTAGTTTACGGATACGGATACAAACACAGATATGTGTTTTTTTGTTTTTTTCCAGATATGGATATGGATATGGATAGGAATATATGATTTTTTTAATATGGATATGGAAACAGATGCAATGTTCAATTTTTTTTGTAAGATATGAATATTGATTATATTCTAGCAGATATATATACGAATATGGATATGGATTTTAGTTTTTCTACGGATACATATATGGACATGGATGGTGTTTTTTTACGGAAGCGGATATGCACATGGAAATGGATTTTATTTTTTTGCAGTTATAAATATCGATACGGATACCATATTTAGTTTTTTAGGATATGGACGTAGGTTATATTTTAGTGAATACGTATATAAACATGGATATGTGTTTTTATTTTTTTTCAAATACAGATACACATAACATTTTTAATATCTTTAGAATATGGATATAGATATGGTAATAAAATATTGTAGCGGATACGGATATGGATATATCAAATATATTAATTGTATAAAAAAATCAAAGTAGTTTCAATTTAAATTTTACTATTGATTCTTTATATGAAATATATCGGTTATATGAAAAAATATGTCTGAGAATACCGGTTATTTCATCTACTTAACGAAATATATCAAAAGAATGTTATTTTTTTCTACTCTTTTCCTTTCCAAATATAAGAAAGGAACATGTCTCATAATAAAATTTTCAATTCCTAATATGATCCAAACAATGGAATGGAAAAACTTTTTCCTTTCCATTCCATTGTTAATTCCATTCTTGTCTTGATTCCATTCCATTGTAATTCCTTTCCAATCAAACAAACGGGGCCTAAGATCTAGAAGTCACGGAGACACACTACAAGGAAAAGATGTTTTTAGTAAAATTTATGGATGGATCATTTCTTTAAATCATAATTCTATCTGCAAATCGATATTCTAAACACCATGGAGAGTAAATAAGTGCAATCTGACATGGATATGGAAATATTTGAACTCCTGGCACCCTTCCATTGCTCTTTAACAATGATGTGATATGAAAGATAAAAAACAGATAATATATATTAATAGAATTATCATCCTTGAAACATATAATATCTCAAAACCTTTAAGTATATCTCATAGGCGCATATATAAACCTTGTTCTCTGTAATAGACAAAGGGGGGATCAAGAAGGACATGACTGAGAGATGAATTAGTCTGATTTTTGTGTAAATAATTATATAGGGAACAAGTTGTATGTGCAAACACATAGCACAACCGTTCCCATTGTGCAAGCACGGATGTGCTGATGAGAACTAGCCTGAAGCCTTAGGAGGAGATTGATGCTTATGCCAGCTCTAAATTGGGGTTGTGCATCGATGTAGGAGAGGTGTGGCAGCACCCTGAGGAGAATAGTCGTGCACGGGGACTAATGCGTGGAGGCAATGTTGCAGGGCAGAGCCGCGTCGAGGCACAATGGCATGCGATGTTGTGATGAAATCGAATCGGCATAGGAACAAGGTCGGTTGATAGGATCGAGGTGAAGAGCATAATAGTGCTCTGGTGTTGGATCACTGCTCAGATACCGTATGAAAGGAAAGAATACCTTATTTATTCTGTGGCAACATGCTTTCTGTATATAATCGAGAAAATTCTAGATGATAAATAACCAATGAGAAAAATACATGAAACTAAAGGAGAAATATATATATATATATTATTTCTCATAACAATATCATCAATATCATGAAAATCTTAAAAGGTTGATTTACTGTTTTGATTCATATATTTCAATAAATATATGCATACATACATAAATACACATGCGCACAAACAAACACATGCACAAATGCACATCTACATAACTTAAACAGAAAGGGATTATTATCCTTCGTATTAGCCCATGATATATATGTATCCTCCTCAAAGTAGACATGACTTGGCTTCTTTCATCTGGTGCATATATTTGATATCTAAAAGGTCAGTGTAAGCAATAACTTTGGAATCGAGAAGACGCGATCTAAACTTCTCAAGTGCGAATACGACTACTAGAAACTCTTTCTCGATAACAGTTTCATCATTTTGTGAATCAGCAAGTGTTATGCTGGCAAAATGGATGGCATATGGCAGATTATCCCTTCTATATACTAGTATATCATTAATGGTAAATTTTTATGCATCTGTTATGATCTCAAATGGGAGAGACCAACTGGGTGGTTGTATGACTCCTTACCTAGAAATTCTTTGAGAGGTTGGGCAATCTTGTTAGAGTACTTGATGAATCTTCTATAGAAACCGAAATTCCCCATAAGGGGTAGTAAGGGGATGCGACACGACGATTAATGGCATATTCATTCACAAGCTTTTTGACTTCCTTATTAACAAAATGCCAACTCTCGTCTGAAATCAATATTTTGAAATCTCGAACCACGAACTAATGTTTGTCCTTGAGAATGCAACAAACGACACTACTATCAGGGATCATGCGAGAATAACATTCATTCAATGTTTGATAGAATCAATGGTAAGCATGATGTATTTGAATACTTGACTATTAGGAAATGGGTATATAAAGTCAATGTCCGAAGCATTAAAAATATCTGATATCTGAATAAACTTGAGGGGCATCGAATCCTTATAACTAAGCATTTCTCCCATTTTTTGACAATCAATGCAGCCTTTCACAAAAGTTGCAGCATCCTTGAATAGTATGGGCCACCATAGTCTACAATGCAATACATCTGTTGTAGTTCTTCTTCTAGAACGGTTTACTCTAAATTCGAGCTTATGACAGTGCTCAAGGGCACTACTGTGCTCCTCGTGAGGAATGCGCAGATGCCAAATGTGATGCACACCTTCTCTTAGAAGTTATGGTTTTTCCGACCAGTAGAAATGAATATCATACAAAAAATTATCCTTCTTTACGATTATCCAATCTTGTGGAGCTTTCTTAAAAATAAGATAGTTCACAATATCAACGTAATAAGGGAGTGAAGAAACACTTAAAAGGGATTCATTAGGGAAGGTTTCTGATATCGATACACTACTCAATTAGGTATCCGATGGTTCAATTCTTGATTGTTCATACGCAATCGCATTCTTAACTTTATATTTGTCACATATTTCCAAATAAATTCCTGGAGTTAAAGGATCCATCTAAGTAGACATGACTTGGCATCCTTCATCTGGTGTAAATACTTGATATCTAAAAGGTTATTTTAGACAATAACTTTGGAATCAAGAAGAGACGATATGAACTTCTCAAGGGCAAATACGACTACTAGCAGCTTTTTCTCGATAATAGTTTAATTATTTTGTGCATCATCAATTATTCTACTAGCTAAATGAATGACATATAGTATATTATCCCTCCTATGTACTAGTACAACCCCAATGGCAAAATCTGATGAATCCGTTATGATCTCGAATGGGAGAGACCAATTGAGTGGTTGTAGGATGGAAGACTGAGTGACTAGTTCTTTTAGCTAATTAATGTCTTGGACAACTTCCAATCTACAATGAAGCATGTCTCCTTACCTAGAAACTCCATGAGTGGTTGGGCAATCTTGTTGATGTACTTGATGAATCTTCCATAGAAACCAACATGCCTCATAGATTACCACACATTCTTGATTTTTCAAGGTGGCATGAGTTTATCATTAACATCCTGCTTTGCTGGGTCAACCTTCATGCCTCGCTTGAAGACAACTTGGCCCAGCACAATCCTTTTTTTGACCATGAAGTGAATATTTTCCCAAGATAGAACCAAATTGACTTCATGGAATCTCATAAGTACTAAGTCTAGGTGTGTAAGATAAGCATCAAAACTATCACTGTAGACAAAGAAATTGTACATGAAATCTTCGAGGAAACTACCCAACATATTCCAAAAAACAACCAACATGTACCTTTAGAATGTAGCTAGCTTGTTACATAATCTAGAGGGCATACACTTGAAAGCATAGGTGTCAAATGAACATGTGAAAGTGGTCTTCTCTTGATCTCAAAGAATAAATTCAACAAGTAGATGGCATGGATTTTCAAAAACCAGATGATAGAGAGATGTTCCTAATGGGGATTGTAGGTGGTCCGATAAGGCCATAGAACTGAATAAAGCAACTGAGACTAGTTCTTCCGATCTAGCCTAACAAGTTTCTGTAAAATTATCTTGATCTCCCTATTTGATAACACAACTAAGACATTCGATTGTGGGTTACTAAGTAGATACGATACTATGATTAATGGTGTATTCTTCCACAAGCTTTTTGACTTCCTTATTAACAAAATGGCTACCCCCATCTGAAATCAAGGTCTTTGGAATCTCGAAACTAAAAATAATGTTAGTCCTAGAGAAGGCAACAAATGACACAACTATCAAGGATCATGCGGGAATAACATTCATCTAATGACTCACAGAATAAATGGCAAGCATGATCTATTTGAATACTTGACTATTTGGAATTGGGCACATAAAGTTAATGTCTGAAGCATTAAAAATATCTGATATCTGAATAAACTTAAGGGGCATCGAATCCTTAGAACTGAGGGTTCCTCCAATTTTTTGACAATCAATGCAGCCTTTCACATAAGTTGTAGCATCCTTGAATAGTGTGGGTTACCATAGTCCACATTGCAATACATTCATTATTGTTCTGCTTCCAAAATGGTGTACTCTAGATTCGAGCTTATGATAGTGCTCAAGGGCACTGGTGTGCTCCTCATGAGGAATGCACTGATGCAAATGCAATACAAACCTTCTCAGAAAAGGTATGGGTTTTTCCACTAGTAGAAATGAATATCAGACAAAAATTTATCCTTCCTTACTATTATCCAATCTTATGGAACTTTCTTAAAAACGAGATAGTGAACAATATCAACATAACATGAGAGTGAAGAAACACTTTGAATGGATTCATTAGAGAAGATTTTTGATATCGACACACTACTCAATTGAGTATCTAACAATTCAATTCTGAATCGGTCATCTGCGACCGCAATCTTAACTCCATATTTATCTTATTTTTCCAAATAAATTCCTGGAGGAGAAGGATCCATCTAAGTATACATGACTTGGCGTCGTTCATCTAGTGTAAATACTTGATATCTGAATGGTATGTGTAAACAATAACTTTGGAGTCGAGAAGATGCGATTTGAACTTCTCAAGGGTGAATACAACTACTAGCAGCTCTTTCTCGATGACAGTTTCATTTTTTTGTGCATCATCAAGTGTTCTGCTGAAAAAAGGAATGACATAAGCCAGATTTCCCTTCTATGTACTAGTACTACCCCAATGGTAAAATATGATGCATCCGTTATGATCTTGAATGGGAGAGAACAATTGGGTGGTTATAGGATGGGAGACTGAGTGACTAGTTCTTTTAACTACTAAATATCTTGGAGAACCTTCTAATCTACAATGAAGCATGTCTCCTTACCTAGAAATTCTATGAGAGATTGGGCAATATTGTTGAAGTCCTTGATGAATCTTCTCTAGAAACTAATGTGTCCTATAGATGACCTCACATTCTTGACTGTTCGAGGTGGCTCGCGTTTATCAATAACATCCACCTTTGTTGGGTCGACCTTCATACCTTGCTTGGAGGCAACTTTGACTAGCACAATCAATTTTGTGACCATGAAGTGAACCTTTTCCCATGATAAAACAAAATTGATTTCATGGAATCTCGTAAGTACTAAGTCTATGTGTGTAACATAAGCATCAAAACTATCATTGTACATTAAGAAATCATACATAAAAACCTCGAGGAAACTACCAACCATGTTGGCAAAAATAACCAACATGTACCTTAAGGATGTAGATGGAATGTTACATAATCTAGAGGGCATCCACTTGAAAGAATAGGTGTTGAACAATTATGTGAAAGTGGTCTTCTCTTGATCTTAAAGAATCAATTCTGTAAGATTATCTTGATCTCCCTATTTGATTACTCAGCCAAGCAATACAATTGTGGGTAGTTAAGAGATGTGACACGACGATTAATGGCGTACTCTTTCGCAAGCCTTTTGACTTCCTTATTAATAAAATGGCTACCCCTATATGAAATCAAGATCTTTGGAATCTCGAACTGTGAAACAATGTTTGTCCTTTAGAAGGCAACAAACGAACATGCGGAAATAACATTCATCCAATCAGTCACAGGATCAACAACAAGCATGATGTATTCGAATACTTGACTATTAAGAAATGAGCCTATAAAGTCAATGTCCATAGAAATGAAAACATCTGACATCTGAATAAACGTAAGGGGCATCGAATACATAGAACTGAGGGTTCCTCCCATTTTTTGACAATCAATGCAGCCTTTCACCTAAATTGTAGCATCCTTAAATAGTGTGTGACACCATAGTCAACATTGCAATACATCCATTGTCGTTCTGCTTCTAGAATTGTGTACTTTTTATTCAACTTTATGACAATGCTTAAGAGAACTGGTTTACTCCTCATGAGAAATACACGGACGCCAAATGCAATACATATCTTCTTTATAAAGGTATGGATTTTCCCACCAGTAGAAATGAATATCAAACAAAAAAATTATACTTCTTTACTATTATCCAATCGTGTGGAACTTTCTAAAAAATGATACAATTCACAATACCAACACAATAGGGGAGTGAGTTAACACTTCGAGTGGATTCATTAGGGAAGGTTTATGATATCGACACACTACTCAGTTGAGTATTTGACAGTTCAATTTTGGACCAGTCATCCGCGACTGCATTCATAACTCCATATTTATCTCTTATTTCCAAATAAATTCCTAGAGGAATAGGATCCATCAAAGTAGACATGACTTGGCATCCTTCATCTGGCGTTAATACTTGATATTTGAATGGTCTGTGCAAACAATAACTTTGGAATCGAGAAATGCGATCTGAACTTCTCAAGGGCGAAGACAACTACTAGCAGCACATTCTCGATGACAATTTCATTTTTTTCTGCATCATCAAGTGTTATGTAGGCAAAATGAATGGCATACGGCAGATTATCCCTTCTATGTACTAGGACAACCCCAATGGCAAAATCTGATGCAACCATTATGATCTCAAATGGGAGAGACCAATTGATTGGTTGTAGGATGGGAGATTGAGTGACTAGTTCTTTTAACTAATTAATGTCTTCGAGAACCTTCCTATCTACAAAGAAGCATGTTTCCTTACCTAGATATTTTATGAGAGGTTGTGCAATCTTGTTGAAGTCCTTGATGAATCTTCTATAGAAACCAACATGGCCCATAAATGACCTCACATTCCTGACTGTTCGAGGTGGCTCGAGTTTATCAATAACATCCACCTTTACCGGGTCAACCATAATGCCTTGCTTAGAGACAACATGAACCAACACAATCCCTTTGGTGACCAAGAAGTGAATCCTTTCCCATAACAGAACCAAATTGACTTCATGGAATCTCATAACTACTAAGTCTTGGTGCGTAGGATAAGCATCGGAACTATCTCTGTAGACTAAGAAATCATACATGAAATCCTTGAGGAAACTACCCACGTTGTTGGAAAAAACAACCAACATATACCTTTAGAATGTAGTTGGAGTGTTGCATAATCCAAAGGGCATCCTTTTGAAAGCATAGGTGTCGAACAAACATGTGAAAGTGGTCTTCTCTTGATCTTAAGGGATCAATTCAACCGGTAGATGGCATGGATTTCCAAAAACTAGATAATAGGGAGATATTCCTAATGGAGATTTGTAGGTGGTCAAATAAGATTGTAGAACTGAATCATGAAATTAAGAACAATTCTTCCGATCCAGCCTTACAAGTTTCTATAAGATTGTCTTGATCTACATGTTTGATAACTCATCTAAGACATTTGATTATGGGGCATTAAGGAGATGCGACACAACAATTAATGGTGTACTCTTTCACAAGCTTTTTAACTTCCTTATTAACAAAATGACTACTCTGTCTGAAATCAAGATCTTTAGAATCTCGAACTGTGAAATATTTTTTGTCCTTGAGAAGGCGACAAACGACACGACTATCAGGGACCATGCAAGAATAACATTCATCTATGGACTCACAGAATCAATGGCAATCATGATGTATTCGAATACTCGAGTATTAGGAAATAAGCCTATAAAGTCAATGTCCGAAGCATAAAAAACATCTGATATCTGAATAAACTTAACGGGCATCAAATCCTTAGAATTAAGGGTTCCTCTCATTTCTTAACAATCAATGCAGCCTTTCACATAAGTTGAAGCATCCTTGAATAGTGTGGGCCATCATAGTCTACACTATAATACATTCATTGGCGTTCTGCTTCGAGAATGGTGTAATCTAGATTCAAGCTTATGACAGTGTTCAAGGGCACTGGTGTGCTCCTCATGAGGAATGCACTAACGACAAATACAATACACACCTTCTTTAAAAAGGTATGGATTTTCCCACTAGTATAAATGAATATTAGATAAAAATTTATCCATCTTTACTATTATCCAATCATGTGGAACTTTCTTAAAAACAAGATAGTTCACTATATCAACAAAACAAGGGAGTGAAGAAACTCTTAGAATCTCTTAGAATGGATTCATTAGGGATGGTTTCTGATATCGACACAGTACTCAGTTGAGCATCTGATGGTTCAATTCTTGACCGATCATCTGCGACCACATTCTTAACTCCATATTTGTCTCTTATTTCCAAATAAGTTCTTGGAGGAGAAGGATCCATCTAAGTAGACATGATTTGACATCCTTCGACTGATGTAAATACTTGATATCTAAAAAGTCAATGTAAACAATAATTTTGGAATAGAGCAGACACTATCTATACTACTAAAGTGCAAATACAACTATTAGCATCTCTTTCTTGATAATAGTTTCATCTTCTTGTGCATCATCAAGTGTTCTACAGTCAAAATGGATGGCATATGGCATAGTATCCCTTCTATGTACTAGTACATCCCCAATGGTAAAATTTGATACATCCATTATGATCTTGAATGGGAGGGTCCAATTGAGTGACTGTAGGATGGGAGACTGAGGGACTAATTCTTTTAACTAATTAATGTCTTGTAAAACATTCCAATCTACAATGAATCATATCTCCTCACCTAGAAATTCTATGAGAGGTTGTCAATCTTGTAGAAGTACTTGATGAATCTTCTATAGAAACAAACATGCCCCATAAATGACCTTAAATCTTGACTGTTCGAGGTGGCTCGAGTTTATCTATAACATCCACCTTTGTTGGGTCAATCTTCATGCATCGCTTGGATACAACTTGGCCCAGCACAATCACTTGGTGACCATGAAGTGAATCTTTTCGCATGGCAGAACCAAATTGACTTCTTGGAATCTCGTAAGTACTATGTCTGGTGCGTAAGATAAGCGTCGAAACTATAACTGTAGACTATGAAATCGTACAGGAAAACCTCGATGAAACTACCCACCATTTTGTCAAAAATAACTAACAAGGACCTTTAGAATGTAATTGGCATGTTACATAATCCAGAGGGCATCTGCTTGAAAGCATAGGTGTCGAATGGACATGTGAAAGTGGTCTTCTTTTGATCTTAAGGAAACAACTCAACAGTTAGTGGCATGGATTTCGATAAACTAGATGATAGGGAGATATTCCTAGTAAAGAATTGTAGGTGGTTCGATAAGACCATAGAAATCAATAAAGCAACTAAGACCAGCTCTTCCGATCCAACCTAACAAGTTTCTGTAAAATTTTCTTAATCTCCCTATTTGATAAATCATCCAGGCCATTTGATTGTGGGGTAGTAAGGAGATGTGAGAGGACGATTAATGGCATATTAGATTTAGTAAAGTAAGTGTATCTGCATCTCTAATCTCCTCATAACCTTGTATGATAAGATTCTATAAGTCTTGTGAGATGAAGAGGATCTTCATTTGAAGATTCTAATAATTATAACTTTCTCCATCAAAGATAGGAGTGGAGCTTTAGGTGTAACTGAATAAATATATGTTTGAGGTGGATGCCACGATGTGGAAAATAAGGAAAATACTTCAACTAGTATGTAAGGATGATGATGCTTTGATGCCAAACTTGTTAAAGCAGCGGAAGATTGATGGTGGATTAAAAAAATAGAAGGAAAAAATATTGATCAATGCTCAAGGTAGATGTAAACTCAATAACTTCTTCTCATTAAAATTGAACTTGCATACAAGACTTGAACATTTACAAGAAGAGTACTTACAATATTTATAACAAAGGAAGAAGCACTTACAACACTTGAAAGGAGGATGACGCTTGAAAGACTCTTGTGTTAGTAGTGAACTTCATGTTTATGTTGTTGTGTGAAATGAGGACCTCTTAGGTGGTATTAATAGGCCCCCAAAAGGTGTAGATATTTTAGAAGATTAATATAGAATCCTCTTCCATGCTTATCATTTAAAAAAGTCTAGATATTTTGGTGGGAGATGGAGAAACATCTAGATATGTTCTCCTGCTCTCTCTCTTTTTCTAGAATATTCTCTCAAATGCGTATCTTTATTAAACTTCTTTATATGTTGGTGGAGAATATAGGCCCACATTTCTTTATATGGATGGAGGATTGTAGGTCCATATGTAGAAGGGTTCATTGCAATAATACTCAATAGACAAGTTACAAATTATATTTTCAATACATTTTTCTTGAAAAGAGTGATGGTCAGTTTATTCATCAAGCATTCGAGACTGCGAGTAAGTCTATATTTTAACTTGTATTCTGGTATACAGTTGCTCTATACTATATGATGATTGGATCTGATTTATTTTACTTGAAAAAAAATTGATTTCAGAAATACAGTGGACAGCCACCTTCGTCCCCCATATGATCTACCAGCAGAATTGACCTTCGTCCCCCATATGATCTACCAGCAGAATTGAGGTGAAATATATTTTCTTTGGCCCATAAGCTTACTACATACTCTTTACGTTACTCTGTAAATGGCGAATGGTTCACAGAGATATTACTCTACTCTCTGTATTCCATTTTGAAGAGATAATACATGGTGTCTGCCGGTTTGTTAAGAAAGTTATGTTTAGCAGGAAAAAACCCTAATTCCTCCAGTAATCCGACATCCGGAAGGAGATATTATGATTGTTAGTTGAAGAGTCGTAGTAGTTTTCTTTGCACTCAAAGTTCTAAATATTCACAGCATACACACAACGATAGCGACGTTGACTAGGCACACGTCTACGTTCCTCGTTTCCACACGTTCGGGGAACGAAACCACTTAATATATATATCGACGCTAATTCCATACCCTACAAGTAGCCATCTACAGGCACATCTGAAACACGCCCATCTGATTTAGACAAACCAATTCAAATCCGCATCGACAGGGGGAAAAGGAAAAGCAAAAGAGAGTAGACGTGATGATTCATGGGATCAAAGCAGACAGACAGATGGATGGAAGGATATCATTCGATGCGTTTAGATTGGAACAAAGCCATGATATCAGAGTTGCATGAGGAGGGGGACCCGTGGGAGAGAGGGCCATCATGCAATCTGCATGAGGTGGAAATGGGCGTGTGGACGTGGAGGGGTCGTCGTGTCCCTCGCAGAGCCAAACACGAGACGTGAATGGGATGGGATCGATTGGATTTGGGACCATTTAGAGAGGGTGAGAGATGTAGGGGTGTGTGGACCAGGTTGAGAACACCATCTTTTTGCCGTTCTTCTCCATTGCTATAAATGGAGATGGGGACGGGGCAGGACATGGGTTCCATGGCATTATGGGGACACGAAGTGACATCTTGCGCATAAATATCAGGTCGCCCTCCCCACTTGTTTTGTGTCTTTTTATCATCACACTTCACAGAAGTGTCACCCATTGGTGAGTTGTTGCAAACATTCTATCACGACATGTAGGCTATAATGGCAATTTATTTGTGATTCCATTTTTTAAAATTACAGCAGAGGTGCTATAATGGCAATTTATTTATTTGTGATTTCGTTTTTTAAAATTCAACCTTAAGGATTATATCTTCACTAAATGTCCATATATTCTTCAATTTTCGCTCAAATCCGAGAGCCTTTGCTATTTTTATCTTAATGGCCAAAGATCCGGTCAATATTTAAACAAGTTAAATCTCATTTAAAAAGAATTTTACTTTTGATCAATAGATAAAATATCAAATGCCCTTGGATTTGAATGAAAATTAGTTAGATTTTAAGACCGAAATCACAAAAAAAAAAATTAAATTGACATTACAGCACCTCTGCTATAATGGGAATACAGCATATGATCCTCTGACATAGAGTACCATCTCATTTGAGGCCGATTTGAAGTTAGATTGATTTTATCAATAAGATGAACAATAATCCGTGTTAATTTATCATGTGCGTAGGTTTGATAGATCAGATTGTAGCAATTAGCCAAAGTTGAAAGATCGAGTTTCTCTAGTTGATCAGTTTGTTCTAGGAAATATTCCAAATGAGCTTGAGCTGTCTTCTTGGCACCCATGCTTTGGCTATATACATGCATCGGTGTTTGGAGGATGTTTATAGGAAGATATTAGATCAGTAATTGAAGTAATTGAACTGAACTATGTAAAAGTTTGTTCTTAACTTGGGAGTTTCTTGAATCTAACATTGTCGAGTTCCCACAAGATAAAGGACAAAAAATGAGAGTGTCTAACAACAAATGTCTGTGTCATTATTAAAGTAAAAAATTTAGGTAAGTTTCTAACGGTTACCTCCCCATTTTTATTGATGATGAACCAATTTACAAGGAATTTGAAAAATAATTTTTATACCAGATTCAAACTGAACTTTGATAAGTAATTGAACAAAACTCCCCATCTTCAATAATTATGGAAATAAACTTGCAAAGTTTTTTTATTTTTCTCGAAACTTTTTTTCAAAACACTTTTTAAACTTTTCTCCTACATTCTATATAAAAAGCGAGTGAGAAAGATAATCAAGTCAACAAAGCAATAAAGCTAAGATAATAACTATAAAATGTAAATGTTACAAACACTAAAACAATGGTGGCATTGCAAATACGTCTCGTTGAGCTCAGACTCGAGCTTGTCTAGTAATAGGGTTGGGTTTGGATGGAGTAAATTCGTGTCAAATGTGAATTATATTTGTAGCATTTTTGTGAATAATATATATTTGGATGATTATAAAGGTTTGAGAGTAATGTGATAAGTAGGTAAATTACTAAAATAAAAATCTAAAAATATATAGTGAAAGTGTATGCGAATAAACACCTAACCTTATTTTTTCATATTTTTTAAAGCATGGATGTTATTTTTAATAAATGAAAAAAGAAATATAAAAATATATGAACTAACAAGGGTAAAATTGCAATTAAAATAAATGTGAGGGCCACAATGCAAAATACCTAAAATGTTAAAACTAATTATTAAATTTAAGTACTAAATATAAATACAAAAAGCTATAAGAGCTTCTTTACAAAATGATCACCTCACATGGAACAACACCTGAGGTGACGTGGCAAGGACTCGATCGTAATAAGCAGAAAGTAGAAGGGATTCTTTGCAAATATTACAAAACTTTTAAAGTGAAATAAAATACATGACTAAAAAATGATAAAAGATTTGTAATATAATCTAAAATTTACCCCCTAAGGCTCTTGATCCAGCTATTGAGGGAGTTTCACTTATCCACATGGTAACCTGTGGTGGCACGATGGCAGTTCTTCTTCGACGTGCAAGATTATATCCCAGATGGGGATCCTACGACAGAGGCTTGGCTGCTCCGATGTCTCCTGTATATCTGAGAGTTGCTCTTGATCCAATGGCTAGAGAGGGGGTTAGAGGAACTGTTGAAGAGCTTGCCCAAGGTGAGCTTTGATCTGATGCTGCTCACTGCTCTGGTAACTTGCAAGCTCGCCAACAGTCTCTAATCCTTCCTACAAGCCTCCCATAGGTGTAGATACCCTCAAAAGGTTTCAATCCCCATCAAAAGGGATCTAGAGATATCAAACACCTGGAGGGTGTTCCTCGAATGAAGAAGGGCTTAGATACACTCTTCAAGAGTTACAAGAGAGACGAAAACAAAGGCGATGCAAAGAGTAGATTCCTGGCTATTATTTGGTGGAGATCAGCAGTGGAATGTTGAAGGATGACCTCGATTTGCATATGTGAGGCATATCAGGTTGGGTAGTGGAGGTTGGATGATGAGGAAGCGACAAGGGATCGAATTGGGGCATTCGGGCATGTCGAAACCACAATAGCGTCACAGTAGAAAGCATGCCGGTGCAGAACTTCTGCAAACAATGGGCTATGGATTTTACGCTACGGTAATGGATTAAAGACTAAAATAAATTGCATAAATGACATGCGGGAAGTAAATGCGATCTAAAAAGCAAGGAAAAGCAAACCTCAAACGGACGGAGGGCTGTAAGATGAGTCGCCTAGAGAGGATCTCCAACGAGGTTGTGAACCACCCTTACATAGCCTTCTTCCCTACAAATCAGCTCGAGAAAGCTCATGTCATGAGCCTCAATTCAGAGAGCACAAGATGAGGAGTTAAAGCGGGCCAAAAGAGAACTACAACATGAGGAAGGAGGTAGACCTTATGTATAGGTGATGGATGGGGGATGTTTGACTAGGATTTTCACGTGGACCAAGGAGTGTTTGAGGAAGAGGAAGGGTTCACGAGATAGAGGGGTGTATCGAGAAGACATTTCAAGAAGAAGTCCAAGCTCATGGGGAAGTGTATCATGGTGTAGAAATTCGAGAAGGAGAGGGTGTAGCAATGTTTAATGCTACAAGAGTAGGAGGTAGAGGAGTTGACTAGTGCTCAACAAACAGAGGTCTCCCATTGGTCAAGACGGGCCACTCGAAGACAGAACTAGCTGAAAAAGATAAAAATATAAAAATGAACTAATAAATGAATTAACTATATAAATTTTGTAAAATAAATTTATTTATTATTTTATGTAGTATTTTAATGCGATTTTTATTTATTTTTATGGCTTAATTTATTGTAAGTTACTTTTTACAAGTATATTTATAAGTATATTGGCCTATATTTTTATATTTTTTAATTGTATTCAAATTTTTCTTATTTTATACTCTTAATTTATTTATTTATAACCTATTTAAATACAAATAAATATTTTTTAATATATTTTCTGATTTATTTTATACAATGAAATAAATATGTATACTTATCATATTGGTATAAGGATAATATATTCACCTATTTGTCGTTATGTACTATTTTATTTTTTGTTTTCTTTATGGTTTTATTTTAATATAAATATGCATATATACTATATAGAATTTTTACAAAATTATAAAAATATAAAATTGTGTAAAATATAAAAAGTAAATAAATTGAATATTTTATTCAGGTATATAGTAAAATAGGGGTCCAAAACGTAACTTTTGCATCTTAACACCAAATTAAACGAAACTACCTTCACTAAATAGCTTATTAAATGTTATATACAATTAGAGATGATTTTGGTGCATTTTGAGTTCATACGGAGAAAACATGGGTCTAGGAAGTTTGGATTTTGGAATTTTTATTCTAAGTATAAAATGTAAAATTTGTATTATTTTTGTGGGAAATAAATTTTATATTTTTCTATATATTTTTATATAAAACTTTCATGTCAATGTTTCTTTATTTGAGGTATAAATAATAAAGAATAAAATGGGTCCCAAAAGTGGATTATTGAAGGGTAACATTTAGGGGTTTTATTGTGTATTTGATCCTTATCTTCTCCTAATTTATTCCTTGTTGACCCAGTCATCATGATGCCTAGGTCTCGAGGTTTGAGGACATAAAATACCTTTGACATTTTATTTTTTTTCTATTCTTTATTTTTTTATTTTAACTTTAAACAATGTATTTTATACATGGATTTAGCTAGGATTTAAAGGCCAAAACGAAAGAATAAAGATGATGAAATGGAGATTCATCACCCCGTGTACTTGCCTTTGGTAGTCCCTAGCAAAAACTTTTGCCTATAAGTGTAGAAAAGAAGATAAAGAAAAGAAAAGGAAAGAACTTGTACTGATTTTAACTCTTAAATTTTCTTCCCTACCAAGTTCAAGTATAATTAGCTCAAGAAGAGGAGGTGGAGAAAAAAATGGATGGTAACCATTGTAGCTACCTATCCTAGGATACTTGACCAATGTAGTCAAGTCCTCCAAATGCAGACTCACATCCATATGACATTGAAGCTACTGCTTGCTTATTGACTATACAAATATATGCATGCTCTGACGGTAATTGATATTTCTTGAAAATTTTCCCATCTTTCCTTTTTGGAGTTTTTAATTTTCCATTTTTTGAATACTATATACAACAACATTTATATATGGACTTTTTCCTCTTGAGCCAGTAGACTACTCCTCTTTTGAAATATTATAGCAATCCACAGCTTCTGTATTTACACCTCATCAGTACTAGATCAGGTATAAAAGAATATAGAAAAAGATAAATAAGTGAGAAGCATGTACACATCACTCCTCCTATATTTAGAGTAAAAGAGACCTAAGTATAGGCAACATCAAGAGCGATGAAATAGAATGAATAATGAACACTCGGCTCGTCCACCCCTATACATAGGACAAAGTATGTCTTATGGAAGGCAAACATACAGAATGGGGTGGATGAGCAAAACAGAAGATGGAAGGAAATAAAATGAAAGCATATATACAAGAGATTGATATACATAGATCAATAAGGTGAAAAGTGGGCCTTCTTGCATGACCATTGAGGAATGGAATTCACAAAGTGTAGGTCGATATCGGGGTTCTCAATTGACTCAACCCATCAAGATTGAGCTGATGAAGGTCCACTGTGGTCTCAAAGTGAAAAGACATGGACTCATAGTGGAAGTAGTGTAGTCATGTTCGGCTTGGGACGTCTCATCTAGTTAAATCTACTTAAAAAGGCCCAAAATCTTGTATAAAAGTAGTAAGGTCAAATTCAACCCGTGCAGTCTCTACTAAGTCTTCCCTCCTCTCTAAAGCGTATATAATGTAAATACCACAGATGTCATCAATACATTGGCACTCACCAGAAGGGGGAACTCCAAAGTCTATGCTTTCTGAGTCTTCCTCCCTGAAGAGGAATTCTCGATTCTCAGTCTCATCCATGGTAAAGCAAACCTCTATGATATCAGCAGATAGGTGATGACACAAAAATTGATGGATGAGATGTAAATAAAT
This sequence comes from Ottelia alismoides, assembly GCA_037367405.1. Taxonomy (NCBI): domain Eukaryota; kingdom Viridiplantae; phylum Streptophyta; class Magnoliopsida; order Alismatales; family Hydrocharitaceae; genus Ottelia; species Ottelia alismoides. Next base: position 575,174 of record JAZKJV010004782.1, on the reverse strand, counting down.
ATCACAAATGTTGTTGTTCTCAACCACACGTATTGGTCAAGGGAAAAAATTGTATTTTAAATAACTTAAAATATATCAATCAATCAAAGCAAAGATAAGCAGTTTTCGTTATTCTTTTTACCTGGTATAACAACCAGGGTCGAACAGAAGAAGCACGAATTTAAAACTAAGTAGCCAAATTTCAGAAATGATTTTTAGTGGTTTTTATTTTTTTATTTTTTCCTTAATCTTCAAAACAAGGCACAAAAGATAAAAACACACAAAACACCACATTCTTTTTGTATTTTTCAAAAAGGACAAAAATACTCAGGAAATTAAAAAAATGTTTTTGTGTTTTATATATTTTAAAATGTTTTACATAATTTTTCAAAATTTTTGATGTTTTCTGTGATTTAAAAAAATCAAACAATGCAAAAAAGAGAAAATAGTGCACATCCAAGATTATTTTGCATCTTAAAAATACTTTAAGTGCCACATAATCCTGGAAATTATTTTTAATATAAACTACCAAAAAATATCTATAATCAGAAACTGAAATCACAATTTTTTGATTTTTTCTAGAATTTTTTTAAGATTTTTTGTTTTTTACATTTTTTGGTTTTTATAAATGGAAAATGCATGAAAATTTGACAGAAATAAAAGACAGCAAAACACTGCTACAGAATATTTTTGGAATTTTTAGTGAATTTTTGAATTTTTATAATTTTTCTTTTTTTGAAAAAGTAAAAAGATATTATTTTTTATTTTTAAATAAATTCAAATGGTAATAAAAATGGATGAAAAAAATTACACAATGATAAAGACTATAGCAGGAGCACACATAATTTTTTTGAAAATTTTTCGAAACAGAAGAAGCACAAATTAAAAACTAAGTAGCCAAATTTCAGAAATGATTTTTAGTGGTTTTTATTTTTTATTTTTTCCTTGATCTTCAAAACAAGGCACAACTGATAAAAACACACACAACACCACACTCTTTTTGTATTTTTCAAAAAGAAAAAATTACTCAGAAAATTTAAAAATTGTGTTTGCGTTTTATATATTTTAAAATGTTTTTCGTAATTTTTCAAAATTTTCTCATGTTTTTGTGACTTACAAAAATCAAACAATGCAAAAAAGAGAAAATAGTGCGCATCCATGATTATTTTACAACTTAAAAATACTTTAAGTGCGTCATAATCCTAGAAATTATTTTTAATATAAACTACCAAGAAATATCTACAATTAGAAACTGAAATCACAATTTTTTGATTTTTCTAGAATTTTCTACAATTTTTTAAGATTTTTTGTTTTTCACATTTTTTTGGTTTTTATAAATGGAAAATGCACGAAAATTTGACAAAAATAAAAGACTACAAAACACTCTTACAGTATTTTTTTTGAAATTTTTAGGCAAATTTTCGAATTTTTATAAATTTTCTAATTTCGAAAAAGTAAAAAGATGTTGTTTTTTATTTTTAAATAATATCGAACGATAATAAAAATAGATGAAAAATTTACACAACACAATGATAAAGACTATAGCAGGAGCACACATAATTGTTTTGAAAATATTTCGAAACATAAAAATATTTATTCCAATGAAAAAAGCATGCAAAATGAAAGTCTGGAATGCAGGGTCCAATTTGCAACTATTCAAAAGATTTGAGACTGAATGTTAACATAAATAAATTGCAGGACTAGAAATGTAATTTACCCAAGAACATGTGCCAGTCATATGACTGTATGGAGGGGGGGACGTCTTCGCAGATTTGCAAATTTGAGGAGTTTCACTATAATTTTCCCAATAAGTAAAAAACCCCAGGGTTTCTTCTCTTGGGACCTTTCATTCTCAAGTACAAGGGGGGTGGCCGCCGTCAGTGGGAGGCAAGGGGCGGCTCGGAGGATCGGCGTGGATGGGGCCACTCGCGTAGGAGGGGAACGCGGTGGGGCTGGAAGGAGGCGGTGCGGAACGGGTCCGCGCGGTTGCGCTTAGTTCTGTGAAGTGGAGGGCCACTGCTACGGGAGGCGGTGCAGTGGGGGTTGCGCGAGTCTTCGGCGGGGGGAGGTACGGCGCCAGGCCGCTGCGGCATCGGGGTTGGGGTCTCGGGCGGCGTGGGCACAGAGGTGTGCGGCGTGGACGGGGCCACTCGCGGAGGAGGGGAACGCGGTGGGCTGGAAGAGGCGGTGCAGAACAGGTCTGCGCGGCTGCGCGTATGGAGAAGCGGGGCGGCGGGGGGTGACGACCCTGCTGCTTGAGATTATTTTTTTTGTTTTTTTTGTTTTCAATATTTTTTTTGTATTTTTTATTAACCGTAAGCAAGCATAACAAATAATTTTTTAATTTTTTTATTCTTAAATAGGTACTACAAATGAGGAGCAAAAATAGTTTTTTTATTAATTTTGATTTTCCTGCAGCACAAAGGTTAGAGAGAGAAAATGACAACAATGTTTTTATTGATTTATATTATTTATTCCTGCAAAACACAAATGTTAGAAGAAGAGACACATCGCAAAGTCCCTGAGGAGTCTTCAGAGGACGAGGAGGAGAGGCATCATATTTCGGAGCCCCATCAGCACCATTCGAGGATATCTACTCAAGGAGCCCAGAGGAGAAGGAGAGCACGTATGCAGCATCGGCAACATGAATATTCTTCTGAGTCTACGGAGGACCTTGCATCTCCGGTTGTGGTGGATACCACTCCAGCTTCTATTCCAAAACCTATAGTAGATAGTCTAGATTTTGATTCCATGTTGCATAAAAAAGATTCATGCATGAAGAACTCTGTTTCAGTTAATGCCAAGAATGATCTTTCAGTTCATGATTCAAACTCTTCAACTTTTGTTTCTCTAGCTTCAATCCCTTTCCCCCGTGCTCTTACGACAGGAAAGCGCATCAAAAAGATTCAGAAAGATGACCCCAATACGGAACGATTTTGTAAAGAAAATATCACTGTAAAGGTGTCATTTAATGAATATGTGGATAACCATCCTGCATTTCAAAAGTAACTTAAGGTGAGATGCCCACCTACAAAGGTTAGAAGGAAGAAAGAGAACCAAAATATAAAGACACATGTCTTGTCAGTAGCCGCAACCTATTGTCTCAAGATTCACACATTGCCAAGGAAAAAGGGGGACATGGGTGCTAATATGGAGAGTCGTATTAACGACATTTCGTTTGCACGCACACTCTTGGATAACGGTTCTTCAATCAACTTACTTCCCTTACCATTATATCAGAAATTGGAGTTGGGACCACTTCACAAATCTAGAGCTTTACTCTAATTCGCAAATCTCTCAATGAAGAGACCTAAGGGAGAAGTGAAGAACGTAGTTATCTCAATTGAGCGACAGAACTATCAGGTTGACTTCACAGTCTTGGACATGGAGACGCCCAATAATTGAAGAGAATCTCATATCATTTTCGGACGACCCTTCCTTAGGACCACGGGCGCAACTTTCGATTATTTTACGGAAATAATGAAGTTCCATTTTCCCGGTGATGAAGTAAAACAAGTGTCAGTGACCTGATTCAGAGAGTAGCACAGAGTACCCATATCTACAGGTAGATTGCATAATGATTAGCACAGTTGGGATTTGGGGACAGATTCCTTCAAGACAGAGCGAGTCCCTTTCATCTAGAAAGAGCTTATTAGATGATGAAGTTTGCCACGTGTTGTCCGATCTTGTGAGAGATGCATATACCTATTCCCATGATGACATAGAGATCCACTCGGATATGTTAGTTCCATCCCCTTTGAAACGATCATGGGACATAGATGATGAGTTGGACGCGGCTTTGGACGAACTATCGCATTTCTTTGGCGATCTGACTCCCCATACTTCTGAGTTGGTGGTGAGTGCTACGCAGCTCAGCCTACCTTCATGTAGCACAGAACTAGATTCAGATTTAATTCAGCAAGATTTGATTGATGACACCACATTTCCAGAACTGAAATCACTACCTCCTACAGTAAAGTACGCCTTTCTTGCAGGACCCAAAGGGAGATATCATGTTATCATTAGCTCGGACTTGACGTTAGAACATGATTCTAGGTTGTTAGAAGTTTTAGAGAGGAACCACAAAGCAATAGGCTGGACCATGTCGGATCTCGTGGGGATCAACCCCGCTCTCTGCTCGCACCACATTTTTATTGAGGATAATGTGAGACCTTCCCGTGAGTTCCAAAGGAGACTTAACCTCAATCTAGGGGAAGTAGTTAAGAAAGAGATTGAGAAATGGTGCAGGGTAGGGTTTATATACCCTATTTTTGACTCCAAGTTGGTGGCCCTACTTCATGTTGTCACGAAGAAGTCGGGAATTCAGATGTCACCAACGAGGAGGGGGTAGAGATCGCGACACGAGTACCTATATCGTGGCATGTCTGTGTTGATTACAGGCGCCTGAATACCGCGACCAAGAAAGATCACTTTCCCTTGCCTTTTATTTATCAGGTTTTGGAGAGACTCGTACGGAAAGAGTTCTTCTGTTTTCTTGATGGGTACTCAGTCTACAACCAGGTAGCTATAGCTCCTGAGGACCAGGAAAAGACCACATTCATATGTCCATTCGACACTTATGCTTTCAGGCGCATGCCATTCGGGCTCTACAATGCCCCGAGCACATTTCAACGGTACATGATAGCCATATTTGCCGAGATGGAGGGAGGTTTCCTGGAAGTGTTCGTGGATGACTTCTCGGTCCATGGTGATTCTTTTTATACATGTTTAGCACACTTGGACCGAGTCCTCACGAGGTGTAGAGAGGTGAATCTGGTACACTCATGGGAGAAGAGTCACTTTATGGTGATGGAGGGTATCGTGTTGGGGCATGTGGAGGTTGACCCCTCCCAAGGTGGAGGTGATCAAGAAACTCGATCCACCTACCAACGTGAAGTCAGTGCAGTCATTCTTAGGGCATGTTGGATTTTATAGAAGATTTATTCATGATTTTTCAAAGATCACCTGTCCACTGACTGAGCTCTTAGGGAAAGACACAGAGTTCGTTGTAGATCACAGGTGTCTGGAGGCCTTTGAGCTCTTGAAGTGAAAGATTTGTGCCTCGCCTATCCTACAAGCTCGTGAATGGTCTCTCCCCTTTGAGATCATGACTGACGCCTTAGATTTCGCTATAGGAGTTGTGTCAGGATAACGACGAGAGGGTATCCCATTTACGATCCACTATGCAAACAAAGTATTAGATCCTATAAATAAGAATTATACAGTGACTGAAAATGAAATGCTCGCGATAGTACGGGACCTTGAGAAGTTTAGGTCATATTTTGGGCTGTAATGTGACAATTTACACTGATCACACAACTATTTGATATTTAATGAAAAATTAGGATGCAAAGGCGTGTCTTCTTAGGTGGATTTTACTCCTCCAGGAATTTGATTTGGAGATAAAAGATAAACCTGGAGTGAAGAATGTTGTGACTGATCAACTTTCTTGGATTGAACTTAATGATTCTCCTGATTATGAATGGACTAGAGAGACCTTCCCGGACGAGTCAATTTGTGTTATTGACTCACTCCCGTGGTATGCCAACATGGTGAACAATCTTCCCAAGTGGTGCAGAACAGGTCCTCGCGGCTGCACGCATGGAGAAGCGGGGTGCGGTGGGTGACGACCCCGCTGCTTGACATTTTTTATTTTTTATTTTCAATATTTTTTTGTATTTTTTATTATCCGTAAGCAAGCAGAACATAGAATTTTTTATTTTTTATTTTTAAATAGGAACTACAAATGAGAAGAAAAAATAGTTTTTTTTATTTTTTTGATTTTCCTGCAACACAAAGGTTAGAGATAAAAATGACAACTATATTTTATTTATTTATGTTATCTATTCCTGCAAAACACAAATGTTAGAAGAAGAGACACATGGAAATTTTATTATTATTATTATTATTTTGATTTTTTTCTTGCAAAAACAAATGTGAGATAAACAAGAAAAACCATTTTTTTTATTTTTTTTATTTATACACAAAAATGAGATGTGTGAACGGGGGGATCTTGCAATATGGAAGAGAGATCTGTAGCTCCCGTCACCGTGCGTGACCGGAGGTGGAATATTGCGTGAGGTAGAAAAAGAAATGTAGAGATCACGATATAAGGTGAAAATTTTGGTGTTGGATCGGAAAATGTGTGGTGGAAAATTTTTGGTTTTTTTAATATCTAAAATTTAATAAAACATAAGCAAAGATTAAACCTACGATTTATCTACGTAAAATTACAAGAAATAAAATGGATCTCACCTCGGTGTTCGGAAATAACATGACGGCCTCGACGAGGGCCGATGTGCTATCACTAGAAGACTCGAAGGCTAGGCATTCTTCTTCAACAAGATCGCTCTCAGAGATCGGGCTCCTCTCCACCAAAGATTGATTAAAGAGTGAATGAGGAGGAAGAGCCCTATAAAAAGAGAAGGAAAATAAAAAATGGAAGATATGTACAACTAAGGAAAGTAAGTAGTGGTTATTTAAATAAGTAAAATAATTAAATAAATAACTAATTAGTTAAAAATGAAATTCGAAATTAAATAAAATAATTAAAATAATTAATTTGCAAAAATTAATTAGCCACCTTAATGGTGGCTATTAAAGGTATAAAATCAAATCTTATATACATGGTAGGTTTTAAAATCAATTAATTCAAATAAATCCAATAAATCAAATAATTAAATATAAATTCGTAAATAAATTAAATTAATTAATTAATGAAAGATATTTTATTTTTTGGTGATTTTTATATAAGGAAGTTAGTGGTATACAAATATTATGTACATATAATGCAATATACACATGTACAAATAAGAAAATAATTTTTTATAAAAGATTCTTTTAATTTTAATTTATTTTTTTATTTTTGATGAAAATAATATTTACAATTGTACATTATGTATAAAAAATAAATATGGGTAAATATACAAATATGTACGTGGTAAAACTTCACAAAACACCCAGAAAACCGACTTTTTACCGTAATTCCATAAATTATGAAATCATAGCCTTTTGAAAGATAATTTAATTTAGAGTACAATGGAAATTTATTCAATTCGAGTTCGAATGGAGCTGGAATTGGTATTTCAATGATCGCATTGTGGCTTTATCTGAGGGTGATTAATTATAGTATATACATTATTTTACTTTGCAAATATTTTTACTATTTACAACACATTTTTATTTACAACTTTTGTTTACAAAAATAATGCATTTGAGGTCAAATTATGTACAAATAAAATAGTACAAGTTTTATACAAATATACAAGGAATTTACGTACAAATTATTTTTGGATTTTTGACAGAAGACCCTATCTCCCCCTACTTTATTCTTGGTCAATCAGGTCAAGTCTTGACCTTCTCTCGGTGTTCGGGTCAGTCTGTATTTATTGCATAAACACATGCTTCATTTTTCTTTCCTTTTTCTTCTCTTCTTTATTCTTTTATTTAAGCACAAAAGGTGTTAAAAATGCATAATTAATAACAATGGTAAAATTATGAAATTAGTGGGTATTTATAGGTATTTGACTAAAGAAATAAAGCTACAATAAAAGAATAAAGGCGACGAATCGTGGATACATCAATAGGTCATAATCCGCAAGGTCGGCTAAGATAGGTACACTCGTCATATGCATGTCTCTGGTCAACAACGGTTGTAGTGATCAACACATGTCATCAGAACATAAACGAATCTCTCCATATCCATAACAATAACAACTCTCGTAGAAGCAACGAAAGGCCATCCCAGTATCATAGGAGTATGCCCCACAACGGTGGAGATCTCCATGGGTAACATAACAAAATCAACAGTGAAGCTCATGCTTGATTTTGAATGACGACGTTCTCTAGAATACCCTTCTGCCTCTTTATTGATCCATTAGAAAATTGACAAATCATCTTTATTTTCTTAAGAATCCTTAAGTAAAAAGATTGTACCAACGAGAAGGGTATTATATTGATCGAAGCATTGCTGACAAGGAGAGTCACAAGAATAATTTCACATCTAACAAGTAGTGTCCCAGTGTTCCCTTTCCTAATATGTGGACGATGAGTGATGGTATCGGTAGTGGGCATGGCTAGAATGTGTTGCTCAGAACTACACATGTCGCTTTCTCTTTTTGGGTGTGGACGCAGAAAATTGGTTCATGGCATGTCAAAAGTAGGGCCTCAATAATCTCATGAATAGACACCACCACTTCTTGTTCAATCAACATTTTTTTAAGATTTTGGATCTCCTCCATATAAAGGAGGTCTAAGTCATCATCTACACAAGGATGATTAAGAGAAGTGTGTATAGTGTCATCCTTGGGGTCAAAGGTGGGAACTGTGGTGAGTGTGTGTGTGTGGTCAAAGAATTGGACATGGGTGCCCTACTCCTCACAAGATGACTCGAACATGTGTTGCTTAAAATCTTTTTATGTTATAATTTTTTCTCATTTTTTTGTATTTTCATGATTGTAAGGTCTCATGGATTCCCTCAAATGAATCCGTGATATCAGAAGGTGAAGCAGTGTTGTGGCTCTTATTTATACTAGTGAGTTCATCGACCCTTGAAAATCATGTGTTTACCCTTGTTAATTTAATCAAATTGATGATTAAATAACTATCATGTCATTCATTGTAGTCAAGAAAAAATGGACTGATAAAGAACCACTTTAATTAATGTTTAGCTAATTCCTAGCGGCTGATTTATTTTACTTGGGCAAGCCCAAGGTCGAACTCAGGGAGGCAGCTGTCTCCTTAGGTAAATTTTAAGCGAATTCAGAGGTCGGATTTTCAGAAGATTAATTTTGGTATTTTTTTGCATTTTTTATGCTATAAAGGAAAAGCAAATGCAATTTTCTGGCCCGTTTACAAGTTATCTCAGAAATAGATCAGACGAGGTCCAAAAATCATGAAATTTGGCCAGCACATGACATGCAATAAAATTAAACTACACTATTTTTTTGGACTTTTCTGACACTTTATGAGTTTACTGTGAACAAAATATGAATACAAGGTGATTTTCACAAAATTAATTTTAATATATACCAAAACACATTATTTCCAGGTAGACAAATTATCCTAGATAGATCTAAGTATGATGAATCTAGGAAAAATAATGAACCTAAAATTCAATGTGATTTGGACCTATTAAAAATCAATTAATGAAATCACTAATTAATTTATTCAGGCCTTGTGGTGCGTGCAAATGTGATGATTTTTGGGCACAAGGTAGAATAAATTATCCTAAGTCTAATGTGAGTTTATGCTGATTTTTAGAGAAACTAGGAATTTAATATGAATTAAAAGGCACATAGTGGGCAAAATACATGAAATTTCACCAATTTAATAATATTCAATTCCAAGGATATCACAAAAATGAAACACATATCACATCAGATAGAGGATAAAATAAGCTACATCATGCAATTTTTGGAATTGAAAAATAATGCCACAAGGACATTAAATATGCGTGTAAAGACAGGGACTAAATTGCATTTACCTAAAATAAATTATTGGAAATTAAACACGATGACAGGGACTAAAATATAATTACCTATAATGCTAAGGGTGTGTGTGTGCAAAATGTCCACGTGAACACGTACGCCTCACGTGATGCTCCTAGCAGGGACAAAATTGTAATTTGGAAAACTTGCAGGGGCCTCAATGCAAAATGCCCAAATCGTATGTAAGGAACACGTGAGGTGCTAGGCTCGGGAGGCGTCAGAGGCTCAGATAATGGCTCGGGTGCGCTGCAGGATCGACCGTGCTTCAGGATAGCTTCAGGAACTCCGAGCCTAAGGGTTAGGGAGAAGGCTCGGAGGAAGCAACGTGGCGCACGATGGACCGTTCGATCGGTGAGGATCAAACAGCTACTGAAGCTGGATACGTGGCACGCCTTAAACCGCTAGATCCACTGGAGATCCAATGGAGGATGATGGTAGACGATGTGGCATGATGTGGCCCGTTGGATCAAGATGGATCCAACGGTATCTGTAGCTGGGTTGGCGATGGTAATGTGGATGATCGAGGGCCGTTAGATCCTCCTGATCCAGTGGGGTCTGGAGCTCGGGGAAGCGGCGACGTCGCGAAGCGAGGGCCATCAGATCAAGGTGATCCAACGGAGGCGGCTCGTCATTTTCTCCGGTCCGCCGCCTCCTGCGACGGACTTGGCGGGGCACCGGCATCGAGCTCCTTGCTCCTCCTTCTTCGTCTGAGGTCAGTGAAGCTCGTAGGAGACTTTTGGAGGGCTCAGACCAATCGTGGGGACGTGGCGGAGCTTCCGGAGGTCCTGTAGGAGGCGGAGGTGTTCTGGAGCCCAACGATGATGAAGCTCGAAGGAGGTCTAGCGAGACATCTGGTTAGTGAAGATACGTGCCTGTAGGGTTAGCTGGTGCCAAAATTAATGGTGCTCGTGATCGTGGGAGTGTGTGTAAGTGCGAGTGAGGCCTGGGGGGTGATGTTCCTCCGCCGTGGCGACGGAGCTCTTGGTCGGAGGAGGTGTGACGGGTCGTGGGGTTGATCCGAAGGTACCACGAAGGTCAGAGCTCCAAGGTAGAGCTCGGTGGGAGATCAGGTGATCATGGGATTGATCATAGGAGGTAAATAAATTAAGAGAAAAAGAAAGAAAAAGAAGAGGAAGATCAGAGAGGAAAATGGATGATGTTACCTGGGGAAAGAAGCTCGGAGAGGAGCTCCTGGTCTTCGCTCAAGGGCCGGCAACTAGCCCGAGCTCATTGATGAATCCACGATTCATCATCTCAATATCTTGATCTTAGCAAAATTCCTCAGTAAAATCTGAAATAAATGTCGATAAAATCAATAAATTAAAAAATGACTCTTGTAAATAAAACACACTAATTATTGTATATTAGATTGTACAAAATAAATTACCCATAAAAAGCCGCAAAATAAAGGAGTTTTTCACATGTAAATAGCCCAAAACTTCATGTATTTTTTTAATAATCTAATTTCAACTCATTTTTTGGCTAATTCTTTCTCTAACTTGTTCATAACAATGTACATAAAAGTATAAAAATATAAAACCATTTTGAGATCAAATAAATGCTCCTAGATCCCAAAGAGAAAAAGCCATAAAGTCCAACTTTCCGGCCAAATTCCCGCTCTTTATGAACTCCAAATTCACCAAACTAACTTCTAAAGTTTAAGTTAGAAAATTATCTATCCAACAGAAGTAGTTTCATTAAAATCGGAGCTTATTTGTAAAAGTTGGGTTTGGGACCTAGATGTACATTGTATATTATGTATATACTCATTCTTTCTTTCTTATTTTATCTTTCTTAATTACTAAAAATACAAAAAAAATCATTGTTGTATTGTATTTTAATTCTAGTATTTTTATGGCATTTTTCTGTTGTAAATATCTCTTATTAAAAAGACAAAAAATTATAAATTAGAAAAGCAAACAAAAAAATTGTACATGTTGTTTGTCCTCTTTTGTAAATTCTCCTCTCTTTTTCTTCTCTTTATTTTTATTGTATTTTAGTAGACTACTTTATGTATTTATTATTTTTTTTAATTTCATTTCATATTCTCTACAATAACTTCTCTTCTACCACCAACCTTCATTGCACTCCATATTCTACATCCAACCTCCCATTCAACTCCACCAATAATATAACCTCCCATTCAACTCCACCAATAATCTAACCTCCCATTCAACACCACCACCATTCTAACTTCCCTTTCTCTTCACTTTATAATCATTTGTACATCCTTATTTTTTCGCATCCGCCATTCTAATAGAAAAAGAAGAGAGCTTGGAGTGTTTTGTTAGTGACAGCAGCAAGGCATCTTCTTCAAGTGACGACCTCCTTCAGGCGAGATCCGCGGAGCTCCGCTCCACGTCACGAGTTCCCCATAGAGCTCATATAGCTTCTCCGATTTTTGTTTCACAAATCGGATCGAGGCGACGACAGGAGTTCAGCGTAGCTGCTCCACCAATCCGGCGAAGATTCAGGTAAGTATTCCTCATCATTCTCTTGTTATTTTATTTTATCTAATATTTTGTTTCTTTGTTGTTTCATTACACCATTTTTTCTCACCACCAACTCATCCTCTTCCCGTTTTGCATACATATTTATTTCCTGTTTCTAAAAAATTTTACAAAAATAAAAACTAAAGACAGAAAATTATAACAAAAAAATCAAAAAAAAAAAGAGGTGGGTCGAGCAACAACTTCAACGACGTCGCCCCACCCCCTTCCTCCTCCGCACCCTGCGGTTTAGCCGCTTGCCGCCCGCTCCGCCCTCCGGCGGCGCGGCCCCGTGCGTGGCTCGCCGCTCGCTCCTCCTCCGCAGGTCCGCCCGCCTTCGCGCGACCCCTTCCGTCGCCAGTGGCTCCAGCCTCCACTGCCCTCTCCTCGCCTCCTCAGCCCATGACCCTCGTCCGTCGCGCAATACGCGGCCACATGATCGCTGACCTCCTCCCTCAGCCGACGCCACACGCGGCGAGGCTGCGCTGCTCTGCCTCCGCCGCCACCGACGACATCCCTTTTGGGTTCTTCCCCTGTGCCCTAGCCAAGGAAGAATAAGGTGAAATGTTTTAAGTTTTTTGTAAAAATTGCAATTATTATTTCTCATGTTTCTGTAATTACAAAAACGTCCTTGTACATATTTGTGTTGTTTATTTTCAATTTTTGTTTTGCACGGATACCCCATGGGTTCATGTTTTAATTTGGACTTCAACTTTGCATCTTTTATTTTAATGAAATATTGCATGATGTTGAGCAAAAAGTTGTCTTCCATGTGAATATTTTTTTGTGAATTGTGGGTAATTAATTAAAATTGTTTAACTGAAATATTGCATATTTTACCCATTTTGAGATTTTAAATTCATACCTCTCTCTCTTTGTTGCTCCAAAAATTCCACAAAAAATTCAGATGATGCCTTGATATGTGATTGAATTACTACCCAAATTTCATCCAAAATAGAGCTATCCTATGCCTAAAATAAATTGTGTAGTGATTTTAGTATTTGATTTTTAGTTAAATCCACGTACATCATTTTTGCGAAATTTCAACTCTCTTGAATTATTTGTATAAATATCTATTGGGGATAACTCTCTCTAGCTAATTTGACATTGCTGATTTATTAGAAATTAATTACTCATTGTCACTCTGTTTTCACTAAAAAATCTTTAAAAAAATCATATTTTATCGAAAATTCCAAAAAAAATACTGTAGCATCCTTGCATCATGTTTTAATTTCAATAAAGTTTTTGTAATTTTTTATTACTGTTTGTGTAAGAAATTACAAAAAAAACCCATAAAAAGTGTACATTTTTAATTGTTGCATTTTAACCTATAAAATTTCAAAAAAGGTGTCTTGCGTTCTCACTAGATTAGGATTCTAGGAAAAATACAATTTTGGTAAATTGGACTTATTTTTTATTGAAATTGGTTTGACTAAGTTGTGTGATTTCTTAGTAACTAAATTCACCTGTATTTGCATTCTTTTTGCATAAAAAATATAAAAAATATCCATACTGAAAATCTTGATCTAAATTTTCGAATTAACCCAAAGTTGTTCCTTTGCCTCCCTGTGTTCGACCCTGGACATGCCCGGGAGATAAATTAACTCGAGATACTCTTCACATAGATCTTCTCTCAGTTCTGATTGATTTCTAAGTACACGTACTACAACGTACCCAAATTAAACATCGTATTTAGCGAATCGTCACTCGTGCAGCTTGCCGCAGGAGCTGCGGCATGGTAGGGACACCGTGGATCTCGCTGGAGAAGATAGGGCCATCGTCGCTCGATTTCTTGCCTACTTGCTGTAACCAAAAGGAGGATAGGATCTCAGGGTATTTCTCTACAGGGGAGGATGGGGTCGAAGGTGGTCGGAGGAGAGACATTTATAGGTATGAGGTGAAGGTACAAGTGACGGAGGGCGAGGTTTCGTAGAGATCGTGGAGCGATGTGGGAGAGGTTCATGAAGATTGTTGAGGTAGATGAGGATGTCGGTGTACTGGGCTACGAGATGGAGATGATAGAGGCAGATAGAACGGCTGGAGTGGGGCTGAAAATAGGAAGAGTGCGACGAGCGCGCGAGGTGGAGATCGTGGGATAGAGAGAGAGCGTTTGGAGGTAGACGACGGGTTCTTAGCCGTTGGATCTTGCGATCCAACGGCTCAGAGCGGAGCGCTAGTGAGTGGTTGGTATTAGATCTGAAATGATGAGATCAAGGGGTGTATGGAGCTCCAGGTGGCGCAAGGAGGACATGGCGTTGGCAGGCGGTTCAGATCATATCTGGAGGGCAATCGAGCGGCGTAGACATAGCCACGTGGCATGCTAAGGGAAAGGCACTAACCAACGACCAGATGGACTGTGAATGTTGATCGAGTGGTTGATAGCGAAAGCAGAAAGAACGGCTGGGTTGGAGGTTCTCTGGGGATGATTGTGTGGTCCGTGAGACACCACGTGGCGAGCTAAGAATGAGGCAGAAATGAAGGGCTGAGATGAAGCCAAGGCTTTGATCGAATGGCAGGGATCAGAAGCGGGATGAACGGTGGTAATGAGGACAGGAGGAAGGCCATCAGATGGTGGAAGATGAGGGGCGCACGATGCAATCAGAGGGCGCCACATGGTCTGATCTGAATTGCCGAAAGAGAATGTGCAACTAGGGAGAGAAGGTGCCCGAATTTGGAAAAACTCAAACATGAAAGTTGTAAATGTCGATGAGATCTACAAGTTTCATGTTGAACAATAATGGAGATGAGATCAAATAAGATATAAAAATACAAGAGTATAAATATACATACATATAATGTACAAAGGGGCCCCAATACCCAAGTTTTGCATACGAGCTCCGAATTAAATGAAATTGGTCTCATTTTGAAGGACTCTGAATATATATTACTTTAAAAGTGAGTAGACCTATGTCAGAGGTTATGTGAGGTAGATATTTGTATTTTAAGGTCTGGGGTCTCCAAGTGGGTTTGGGTTTTATTGAGTAATTTTAGAAGTCAGAAACTTTGGCCCTTTTTCTTATATTATTAGTTAGTAATATACACAGTATACATATGGTTTTATTGACTTTGGAGTGGGTATAAAATACAGAGAAATAGGTGAATAACGATGAATATGTAGGTGAATATTTACAAGAGAATTGGACTTCTTATTTAATGCAAATATGAATGCTAGAATGCAGATATTATGCATGCAGGTATGAATGCTAATTATGCAGGATAAGAGAAATATGCAACTAATTGCTCGAGAACAAGACTTTATTTTCAACTTTTAGAGTGAGGAATCACATATTCATCAATCCTCCCATTCATGTGCTCCATCATCTGGGTCATGTGCTTAAGAGTGGTCTTCATGAGAGGTGACTCCAATAGCTTAATATCGAGTAAGTGAGATTATATGAAATGTGAGAGTGGTGGTGGTGTGTAAAAATCGAAATCCGATGCCTAAAATACTGGATTAGGTCGATATGTACAAGAAGAAGAATCATGAGTAAAGTCCTCATGGAATAATGGAGGTGGATTGGCTGTAGAGTAAGAAGGATCTGCGAAGTCCAGATTAAAATAAATCCAATCTGACATCTTCGAAACAAAAGACAATGATCAGGAGAGCATGGTAGTCAAATCAAGATATGTAAGAAAAAGGCGCAAATGTGTAAATAAGATCGAGTATGCACACAAACAGACACAAATATAAAACAAATAAAAACCCCTCAATTCATCTACTCAACCTAGTTATAACCGTGAAAGTTCCGTCTGATTATCTTGACAACTTTAGAGTTAGGTTAGTTTTCAAAATATTGTACAATCATGTAGGTAGGCCTAGCATTGGGGCACTAATCCTTAGTATGTATGTATCAAGAATAAAATGCAAATACAATGAGGGGATCACTCTCCCCAAGACAAGTATTTTTCTTTTTGATTTTAAGGTTGAGTAGAGTTAGCAGTCTCAATTGTATTGGTCATCACTTTTTTGGATTTTTTAATAAAAATGCACCAGTACTAACAAGGTATCAATTCCTTTGGTATCCTATGTGATAAAATCAAAGGAAGACAGTCAGAAAAGCAATGCAAGCGATAATCAATGTTGTATGCTAAAATAGAAATGCTCACCTTACCTCTAGCTCTATTTATGCAGGATGCTTAGAAAAATTGAAACCTACACTATATGCAATGCAACTGATCAAATCACCATAGAATAGTAATTGCTATTGGCATGAAGAACAAGAGATCAATATCTTGAAAAGAAACTAAGAGTCCGATCTTGAAAATCCCTCGGTGCCCGTTAGAACAAGTCCTAGAAGCACTGTATGGAATCTCTCACGACGCAAGGTCTCTAATCCAAATGATAAACTATTTAATTACACTATATAAAAGCATGAAGTATAAGTACATGCAAGTCAATTAGGGCTTTGGACCTATTCTGTCCATCAAGCAATTTTATTCTAAGGCTTAATTACACAAACAAATAAAAACAAAGTTGAAAAACTAAAACCTCGTAAAACAAACTAAAAGAAAGAATGAGAAAACATGACAAAACTGATGAGACCCCCAAGTGAACAATCACTCGAGGAATGTACCACGTGAAGTAGAAGTGCCCTGAGAGTCTAATTATTACAACTAAAATTTCTCTCACACTTATAATAAAAGTTAAAATAAAAAATAAATAAAAAATAAATGCCATTGTCTTAAAAAATCTTCCAAGTCCTCTTTTGTCACTCTCTCCTATCAATTAGGTCAGAAAAGCGACTCCGCTTCACGTGGGTGTCGTAGGTGCTCCTAGGAGTACTTCCCTCAATCCCTGGTCCCTCACAATAAATTCAAACAAGAAAGATGACTAAACATGTCATAATAATATCAAATAAAAATTACAAATAAATACAAAGATAAATTGACAAGAGAGAAGAAACAAAGGACCACAATCTATCCAACATTGCTCCCCGACAATAACGTCATTTAATAAATGTGAAAATCGAGGGGAATTTAATGAGCCTCATAAGGCGAGGACTCAGTCGCTATGACGAAATCTCAATAACCATGCTTAATCAATAATTAACCCACACAATGTATAGAAAATAGATGCAACTTATGTTAATCAAAATTTATTATACCCTACAATAGATTATCTTGTGGACAAGTATAGTAGGGGTCTAATAGAGGAAACAACGGAGGATAAACAATCAAAATTGTCAAATGAAGATAATAGATGATTCTGGGTTTGTTAATGTAAGGCATTTTATCTTTTGTGGTGTTTTAATTTATGTTTTTATGTTTTTAATTTTTTTATTTTAATATTTTCTTTTTATATTTTTCGATTTTTAATTTTTTTCTCTTTTAAATATAATAATATAAGATTATATATCACTATATAGATAACATATGATAAAATAATTATAAATACAACTAAAGTTATCCAAAAAATGAAGGAATAATTTTTTTTGTATTTCATAGATTTATGTACTTTTTTATGATTTGTGGGAAATTTTGGTTAATTTTTAGGCATTTTTTAAGTAAAAAATATACTAAAACATGAATAAAATATAGATCGAATTGATTTGAGATTTAAAAATAACAAAAAGAGAGAAAAATTCTCCAAATCAATTTTAATATAGAAGAAATAATATAAATAAAATTCATATTATAAAGAAAAATTCTTTGAGTTTTTTGGTGATTTTATTATATTTTGAAATGATTCTGGTGCTTTTAATATTATTGTTTTCTATTATTAGTGGATTGGTCTGGAGTTACAAAATTCTTTAGTAAACAAAATATATTTTTTTGATTTTTTATAAAAGGTTTTATATTTTTTTGGTATTTTAAATTTAAAATAGGGGTAAAACCGTCCTATTTGGATTTTTAATAGACGGGTAAAATGCCTATAATGCAAATCTAAAAATTTAACTTGAAAGTTGATGTAAACAAACACCTAACCTCATTTTTTCAAAATTTTCGAAGAGAAGTTGTTATTTTTCATATATATAAAACAAACACAAAAATATATGAACTAGCAATGGTATAATTGTAATTAAAAATAAATGCTAGAGCTTCAATGCAAAGTACCAAAAAGTTTAAGCACTAAATGTAAATATAAAAGCAGCAAGGGTTTCTCTGCAAAAATGACCACCTTACGTGGGACAACACGTGAGGTGACATGGCAAGGACTCAATTGAAATAAATAGAAAGTAGTAGGGTTTTTTTGCAAAAATTACAAAACATTTAAAGTGTACAACATAAAGTACATGACTAAATAAAATTGACAAAAAGGCGGGGGATAGATTCTGCATTGTACCGCCTAATGTGCTTAATCCTGTGGCTATGGGCACTTCACTTATCCCTGTGGCAGCCTATGGTGGCACGATGGTTGTTCGGCTTCGACGCCCACGATTAAATCCTGGACGGGGATCGTACGGTTGAGGCTTGGTTGATCTAACGTCTCCTATATGATCTAGGAGTTACTACTAATCCAACGGGTAGAGGGGGTGGAGGGACAGTTGAAGAACTCAACCAAGACGAGATTTGATCAGATACTACTCACTGCTCCGAACACCTACAATCCCGCTGATGATTTCTAATCCTTCCTCCAAGCCTCCCACAAGTGTAGATGCCCTTAAAAGTGTTTTGACCCCTATCAGATGGGGCCTGGAGATCTCCAACACCTGAAAGGCGTTCCTCAAATCAAGAAGGGTTTAGATACCCTCTTCAAGACCTACAAGAGAGATGAAAACAAAAGCGATGCAAAGGGTAGGTCTTGGCTATTATTTGGTGGAGTAGGCAGTGGAATGATGAATGGGCGATGAGGTTTGGGAAGGTAGTGGAGGAGGACTTCAATTCGCAGATCTGAGGCAGATCAAGTTGGCTAGTGGAGGTCAGATGACGAGGAAGTGGTATGGGAGAGAAATGGGGCATTTAGGTGGGTTAGAAACACGTTGAGTCACAAAAATGGAAGGCTCACTAGGGTAGGACTCCGACGAACTACGAACAATGAATTTTACACTAGGGCAGTGGATTAAAGACTAAAATAAATGCATAAATGAAATGCGAGAAGTAAATGATACCTAGAAAGCAAGGAAAAGCAAACCGCAAATGGTTGGAGGGCCATGTGATTACTCGTATAAGGTGGAGCTCTAGTGAGGTTTGGAATCACCTCTACACCACCTTTCATCGCTCCAAATGGCAAGAGAGAGATCCTATCACGTGCCTCGATCCAGTATGCACAAGATGAATAGTCAAAATGGGACAAAAGGGAACCAAAATGGCGGGAAAGAGGAGGCAGATCTTATGTACAGCTGAATGATAATGCATGTTTGACTAGGGCTTTCATACGGACCAAGAAGTGTACGATGGAGAGGAAGGGTCTACGGGATGGAGGGGTGTGTCAAGAAGACATTTCGTGAATAAGTCGAAAGATCATGGGGAAGTGTATCATGATGTATAAATTCGAGAAGGAGAGGGTGTAGAGAGGTCTGACGCTATAGGAGTAGGGCACAGAGGAGTTGACCTACAGTCAAGACACAAAGACCTCCCATTGGTCCAGATGGGCCACTAGAAGACAAACGCGGTTGAAAAAAGATAAATAAATAACATAAAATAATAAATGATTTAATTAAATAAAATTCATAAAATAAAAATGTTTTATTATTTATGTCATATTTTAATCATTTTTATTTATTTTTACGGCTTAACTTATTATAAGTTACCTTTTACAAGTATATTAATAGGTATATTGACCTTTGTTTTATATAATTTATTTTTATTTTGTATCATAGTTTTTATTATTTTATACTCTTAATTTATATATGTAACTTATTTAAATACATATAAATATATTTTTGTTATATTTTTCTATTGTATTTTGTACACTTGAATAAATATATATACTTATTATATAGATATAAGTATAGTATATTCATCTATGAATCTTTATATACTATTTTATTATATTGTTATTATTATGGTTTTATTTTATTATAAATATGTACATACATTATATAATATTTTGTAAAAATCATAAAAATATAAATTTGTGAAATATAAAGAATAAATAATTTGAATATTTATTCATGTATATAATATAATAGGGCTCCAAAACCTAACTTTCGCATCTTAACTCAAAATTAAATGAAACCACATTTATTAAATAGCTTATTAAAAGTTAAATACAATTAAAGTGAATTTTGCATTTTGAGTTCATATGGAGAAGATATGGATATAGGAATTTTGGGTTTTGGAATTTTATTCTTAGTATAAAATGTACAATTTGTATTATTTTTGTATGAAATTAATTTTGAAATTTTATATGTATTTTTATCTACAACTTTATGTCCAAAGTTTATTTACTTGAGGTATAAATAACATAGAATAAAATGGGTCCCAAAAGTGGATTATTGAAGGGTAACAATAAGGGTTTTTATTGTGTATTTGACCCTTATCTATCCATACTTTATTCCTTATCGACCCAATCATCATGATGCCTAGATCTCAAGGTTTAGGGTCATAAAATAACCTTGGAATTTTATTTCGTTTTATTTTCTTTTCTTTATTCCTTTTTGGCTTTAAACAATGTATTCTATACAATATTTATATAATAAATAATGAATGTTAGCTTATGCAAAATAATAATATATACATGCATTTAGCTATGGTTTAAGGGCAAAAATGAATGAATAAAGGTGATGAAATGGAGATTCATCATCCCCCTATGCTTTCCTTTGCCAGTCCTTAGCAAACATTTAAGCCTATAAGTGAAAAAAAATAAAATAAAGAAAGGAACAAGAAAGAACTTGGATTGATTTTAATTCTTAAACATGTCTTCACAAAATCAAAGTTTAAAGCTTTAAACAGACCTTCAGATTTTAGGTGTGGTCAGAACCTTGTTAAGAAACTAATTTGAAACACAACAGCATCCGAGAATCACAAAACACAGCTCAAGCCTCCATAATAGACAAGTTAAAATAAGTCATCTCATACGCAAACCCTTATGACCATGAATCTATCCTGGACAACATGTGTGATTTGTAGCTCTCCTCAACTGAAGCAGTAAAAGTCAATCTTCTCCAACATGGTCACCCTAATTCCCAAATACAACAACTCTTTCCTCGGTAAACAGTGTATTCCCTTCCAAGTTCAACTACAACCAACTCAAAAAGAGGAGGTGGAGAGACGAATGGATGGTAGCCAGTGTAGCTACCTATCCTAGGATGCTTGACCAATGTATTCAAGTCATCCGATTGCAAGCTCACATACATATGAATTTGAATGTATTGCTTGCTTATTGAGTATACAAATATATGCATGATCTGGTGAGAACTGATATTTCGTGGAATTTTCTCATCTTTTATTTTTGGATTTTTTTTATTTTTTTATTTTTTAAATACAATATACATTTTCATTTATATTTGGATTTTTTCCTCTTGAGCCATTAGACTATTCCTCTTATGAAGCACTATTACAACCCACAACTTCTTTCTTGAGACCTCTTCTCTACTCGATCGGGTTAGGGCACAATGGTCACAAATGTGTGACTTTTGATGTTTCCATTGGCTTGTGTCTCATGCTAGAAAATCCATCCCTCTTCCACCTCAACTGAGGTGAGCACAGTGTAAGGTAGGTTATGGTCAACAATAGTCGTATGTGTGTTTTGAAATACTCTACTTAGGAAGTCAAGACAACACTGAATCAAGTCTCGTGGTCCAAATGAATTAAGTCTACCAGACCTGAAAATCCTCGATTCCAGCTCCTATAAGGTTCTTGTGATTAAGGAGATTTAAGGTCCAACCAAGCTCCGATCTTCATATTTTACTTAGACTTGTTCAATTATTAATTTCAATCTGAAAAATGCAAATGTTATGCACAATGCAGAAAAATATTTTGTGATCCAATTTTCTGATTTTGTACTTCTTATGGATTTTTGTAAATTATTTCAATTTTTTCAATTTTTGAAAATGTTTTTGGGATTTTTAGTTTTGCAAATGAAAAGGTTTTTAAAACAAAGGGACTATGTACATATATTTTAAACAAAGGGGATATGTGACGATATTTACACAGGAGTGCTTCTTATTATTTATAAGAATTGGGGTTTAGGAATTCACTTGTTTTATATATACAAGGTTTATAAAAGAACTTTAATTGCTTAGATTCTATACGTGGTTCTCAAATTCATGTGAACAAATTTTTACAAACATTTTTAAAGCTTATTTTGCAAACTAATTTTTACAAATATTTTCAAAATTTGAAAACCATTTTGCAAAGATTATTCAAACAATATATATATATATATTCAAAATATTTTTTGCAACAATTTTTCAAACCATTTGAAGCATATTTTCAAAGCATTTTATTTACAACAAAGAATTTAAATTTTTACAAACAAAATATTTTTACAATGGTTGGAAATATTTGACAAAGCATTTTTTAAATAGTTTTCAAAAGATTTTAAAAAGGATTTTGAAACTATTTCTCAAAAGGATTTGAAACTATTTTTCAAGTAATTTTCAAAAAAAATTTTAACCTTATTTATTAATCAATATATAAATGGGAATTTAATTAATTTCATACAAGTTTGTAATTAATTGTATTTTGTCCATACTTATTGGAAATACAAAAGTAGGAGTTAGGGGTAAAGTATATACAGAGTTTATACGACCACATATACTTAGCTTGAGTTTTGTCCTCATAGATCAGAGAGAAGAAGTGAATACATAACTCATATTGACTATCGAAAAGCCTATACTACAATGATGGAATAAAGAATGAAGGAATAAATGAATGAGAAGTCAACCATCCCCCAAACATATGATGAAACAATCATTAGTATAGCAGATTGTATTCTACATGCAGGGATGTTGAAGGGTGGGAATAAACAGATCACGAATCAGTTTGTCTCCACCTATACTTAGTGTAAAATATCTCTAAGTATATACAAAATTATCAATCGGACATGAGACAATTAGGGGATAAATAAAATAATCGAAAAAGATAAATGAATAAAAATAAAATAAAAATGAATTAATTAAATAAAAATTATAAAATGAAAAATGTTTATTATTTTATGTAGTATTTTAATCTGAATTTTTATTTATTATTATGGCTTAATTTATGGTAAGTTACTTTTTACAAGTATATTTACAGGGATATTGACCTATGTTTTGTATATTTTATTTTTATTTCATATTTAAATTTTTATTATTCTATACTCTTAATTTATATATCTATAACGTATTTAAATACACATAAATATATTTTTGTTATATTTTTTTGATGTATTTTGTACAATTAAATAAATATATATACTTTTTATATATGTATAAGTATACTATATTCATCTATGTATCATTATAAATTATTTTATCTTAATATTTTATTTATAGCTTTATTTTATTCTGAATATGTGAATACGCTATATATTTTTTTTACAAAATTATAAAAATATGGAATTGTGAAAAATATAAAGAACAAATAGATCAAATATTGTATTTAAGAGTATAGTAGATTAGGGGTCTAAAATCTAACTTTTGCATCTTAAATCAAAATTTAATGAAATCACCTTCATTAAATAACTAATTACAAGTCATATACAATTAAAGAGATTTTGGTGCATTTTGAGTTCACATGGAGAAGATATGTTATAGGAAGTTTGGGTTTTGGATTTTTATTGTGAGAATAAAATGGATAATTTGTATTATTTTTATGTGAAATTAACTTTTGCATTTCTATTATTTTTATCCAAAACTTTCATGTAGAAACTTTCTTTATTAAATGGGTCCCAAAATTGGATTATTGGAGGGTAGCAATCAGGTTTTTATGTATTTGACCATTATCTCCCTTTACTTTATTCCTTATCGACTTAGTCATCATGATGCCTAGGTCTCAGGGTTTAGGGTTATAAAATACCTTTGACATTTTTATTTTCTTTCTTTTCTTTATTCTTTTATTTTAGCTTTATACAATGTTTATATTATAAATAATAAATATTTATTTATGCAAAATAAAGATATATACACGCATTTAGTTATGGTTTGAAGGCCAAAATGAAAGAATAAAGGTGATGAAATAGAGATTCATCACTGGGTAACCAGTTATCTACTTGTAAGCTAATGGGCCATAAGAGTTGCTTGTGTCAGCTTACCATGGTAGTCCTTTGATTCAAATCTTTGGTAAGTTTGTAAAGTCTATTTGGGTGTTATTTGTACAAAAAAGAAGGGATAATGTGTATACATAAGAGAGAAATTTTTTCCATTGTTTTCTGAAATAATTTTATTCTAAAGGATAATGTGAAATAAGCGGTATTGATGATATTTTTTGTTGGAAAATAAATAAGTAGTTATTACGGTATATTTGTAATTTTAATTTTAAAACTAATTTTTATGATGAAAGGGTTATTAGATTTAACTGGGAATCATAATTTCATAATGGAAAGAAAAATATAGGGCTCCATACATAAGTGGAACTATGGGTTTATGGGTTAATTACAAAATAGCACTCAACACTCCCCTTCAAACTAGAGCATATAAGTCAATCAAGCTCTGCTTGTTATATTTTTTCAAACCGTGTGTGAGCGAGTGGCTTTACGAACATATTCACATTTCTAATGCCAAGGGCGCAGAGAAAACCCTCTCGAGGTCTTTGTGCAATGACAATCAACTTCTACATGTTTGGTACACTCATGAAATATGGGGTTATTAACTATATGAATTGCTGCTTGATCATCGCATCCGAGCTCCATGGTTTTATTGAGAGTGCATGAAGATCAACAAGTGTAGATTGTATCCATATTATTTATGTTGCTGCATGGGCCATATCTATCATTCTAAGTACTTGAATGAGAGACATCAACTTGTTTCCTGCTTCCCTAACTACTAAGTTTCCTTCAAGGTACGTACATAACCAAGTAGTCGATTTTCTATCTATCATGTTGTTGAACAGGGGTCGGTGAAGGTCAACTAACCAAACTCAATTATTGTCACTATGGTGACTGCATACGAAAACCTACTTCAAACAAAAATTAAATTACTATAAATGAATAAAGAGATGCAATGTTTGCAAAGTATAAACTTATTTTATTTAACTCCACAAAATGTGTGTATATAAAGTATGTAGAGTGTCAACGTAGAGAGCAAATATGTTAGATTGGGGAATCAAATCCAAAATTTATTCTCCTCTTGTCTTTTTATTGTCTTTTTATATGGGTTTTTGATTATATATATTTTATTTTTTTTTGTTGTTTTTTATATTTTATATTTTATATTTTTAATTTCCATTTCTCTTTAAAATATATAATATAAGGATATATAACTATATATACAATATAGAGTAATATAATTATAAATACAACTAAAAATAACAAAAAAATGAAAAAAATTGTTTATAAACTTTCTACTATTTCCTATTTTCAAGAGATTTTGTTATTATTGTATATTTTTAAAGTAAAAAAAATCCCAAAACATGGAATAAATAAATAAGATGAATTTGAGATATAAAAATAACAAAATGCCTCAAAATTTCTCAAAATTAATTTGAATATATAATATATAAAATAATAAAATTACAAACATAAATGAATATTTTTGGGAATTTCAGTTATATTTATAATTTTGTAAATGATTTTGGAGCTTTTAAAATTTTTAATGATTTTTTTAGGGTTTTTGATCAGGAGTTGTAAAATTCTGTAATACGCAAAATAGATTTTTTTTGGAAATTTTCAAAAAGGTTTTATATTTTTTGGTATTTTAAATGGAGTCAGGGACATAATGTCCACTTTTTTTACGAAGTATGTAAAATTCCTGAAATGCAAATATAAAAGAATGGTGCGAAAGTGCATGCTAGCAAGTAATATTTTTAATATACAGAAAACAAACGTAAAAAATAATGAACTCATAAGGGCATCTTTTGCAATTAAAAATAATGGTGAGGGTTCTTCTAAAAAATATCCCAAAATATTACAACTAATATTTAAAGTTCAAGGATTAATAGTAAATATAAAAAACAACAAGGGGTTACTAGAATAATGGCCACATCACATGGGATGACACATGAGGTGACCTAACATGGACCAAAATGAAATATATATCAAGTATCAGTGGTTCCTTGAATATATACCACAAAGTGTGAAACTACTTCAATAAATTACAAGACTAAAATGAAATGAACAAAAAATGCGGGGAAAAGATGCACAGTACCCTCACATGTGCCTGATCGAACGCCTAGATGATCCTTACTTATCCACGTAATGACATCAGAATGATTGATGACGGTTGGAGGGTGACGACTGAGATTAGATCCATGATAGGGATCCTAGGGCTGAAGCTCACAAAATCCGATGCTTCCTATGTGATTTGGGAGTAACTGCTGATCGAATGGCTCGTGAGGTGGCTAGAAGAATTGGCAAAGAACTCAACGTGGGCGAGCTTCGATATGATGATGTGTGAAACTCTAGCCACCTAGGAGCTTGACAATGGTCTCTCCTTGTTCTTGTTGTTGCCCCGCTCCTCCCCGAACCCCAAGTACGTGCAGATCTCATGGGATGAGCTCTGGAGGTCAAAGTCTTATACGGGTCTCATGGAATGTATCCTTGACAAAATTGACCCTCAAATAGGGCCCTTCAACTCCTTAGACCTATACAAAAAGATGGATGGGTCGAGGGAAAATTTCTACGAACCATGAGCTGGTGGAATGGTGGTCAAATGAGGTGGGCAGACGTCTTCGACAAGGTGGTGGATTGGATACGTTGATCTTCTAATCCACATAGAATCTGTGTGACCGTAGTTGTATGCGGTGAAGAAGAAGCGTAGGGGAGTGAAATGGTGGCGGAAGGGCAATCACTCGTTCTTAAAACTAGCATTCTTAAAACCAAAGAGTCGGGCGGAAAAAGGGGGAGAGCTCTTTGTTCCTGTTTCTCCTGTAGCTGGATCCTCTGGAATAGATTGCTGGAGATTGTGAAATCAACCTCTACACCGCCTCCTCGATCCTGCAAGATTCTAGTCAAACTCCCTATCACAGAGCTCAACCCATGGAGTGCAAAGGGAGGAGAGAATGCATGGAAAAGGGATTCGAATCGAAAAGGAGGAGAAGGGTGCTTATGTACAATGTAATGAGCAATGGAAGTTCGAGGGATCATGGTTGTATCGATGATGCTCAACCCTAAGCAAGGGCTCGGTATGTATCTTGGATGAACAATGACGGCAAGTCATGAAGGATGCACACCTCCTCGAGCAACATATCAAGCCTTAAAAAATCGAGAAGAAAGGTAATCCAACTATTATGACAAACCAAGGCATGGGTTAAAGAAGTTAATATAGGTTAACCGAGGGTTTGATCTGATTGGGCCACGTCACCCACAAAAAAATCAGAAATTAAATTCAAAAATAAATCAAAACAAATTAGTAAATGATTTTATTAATTTTGATTAAAATATGAAAAATGTTTATTATTTTATGTAATATTTCAATAGGATTTTATTTAATTTTATGGATTAGTTTATTATAAGTTACTTTTTACAAGTATCTTTATTGGTATATTGACTTATGTTTTGTACATTTTATTTTTTATTTTGTATTTTATACTTTATTATCTATTTTTCATAATTTATATATTTATAACTTAATTTTATACATACAAATATACTTTTATTACATAATTTTATATAATATGTACACTTAAATGAATATGGGTATTAATTACATAGTTATAAGGTATATTCGTCTATGTATTTTTGTATGTTATTTGATTTTAGTGTTTTCTAAATGGTTTTATTGTATTCTAAATATGTACATATACTTTAAATAATATTTACCAAATTTAAAAAATTTAAAATTATAAAATTATAAAAACTAAATAAAATAAATATTTTATCCAGGTAGATAGTACAATAGTGGTCCAAAACCTCACTTTTGCATATTGATTCCAAATTATATGAAACCACTTCATTAAATAACTAATGAAAAGTTAAATACAATTAAAGTGATTTGCATTCATTTTGAGTTCATATGGAGAAGATATCGGTCTGGGAAGTTCGGATTTTAGCTTTTTTATTGAGTATAAAATGTATATAGTGTATTATTTTTGTGTGAAATCAATTTTTATTTTCTATATATTTTTATGTTCAACTTTTATGTACAAGGTATTTTTTGAGTAATGTGAATAAAATAGGTCATAAAAATGCATTATTTTAGAATACAATTAGGCATTTTATTAAGTTTTTGACCCTTATCTCCCCCTACTTTATTCCTTGTCGACCAGGTCATCATGTTGCCTAAGTCTCGGGGTTTTGGGTCATAAAATACCTTTGATATTTTATTTCTTTTTCTCTTCTTTTCTTTATTATTTTAGTTTGGCTTTAAACAACATATTTTATACAGTATTTATAAAATAAATAATGAATATTAACTTGTGCAAAATAAAGATATTTTTTATGCATTTACCTAGGGTTTAAAGGACAAATGAAAGAATGGAGGTGATGAAATGGAGATTCATCACATGCATCCCTTGTAATCTACATTAGAATAGTCTATGAGGTCAAGGGAAATGCCCTTAGTGAACATCATGCTCTTCCCTTTGGAAAAATTGATGTATCTCTGATAGTCATATGATCGTTGAGGGATCCTAACATCTGGTCTTGGACAGCTTGCAGTGGCTGACAAGTTGAAGCTAGTAATCGTTGTATTGGCACTTTTATCGGCTCTCAGATATCAACAACCAAATGAATCAAAAATCAAACCACAATGTATGAATAATCAATGCAACTGTGCAAGTCAATATTAATTTTTATTTTAACTCTATAAAATTTGTGTAAGTGAATAAGTGTAGAGTGTCAAACAATAGAGATAATATGCGGATAGGGTTTTTCTTAACTAAAAATAAACAACAAATGTTTTTATACATTAGTTTTTCTTTTTCCATTTTTGGGGTTATAATTATATTAAAATTTTATTGATTTTTAATTAGTATTTTTTATATTTTTGAATTTTATAATTTTTATTTCTTTTTATATTTTTATATTTTATACTTTTTCCTCTTTAATTCTTTTATTTTTAAGGTATTAAATATATTTATAAGTATGTATAAAAATAATATAAATATTGATAAGTATATAAGTATTTATAGTCCATATAATGTTATATATATAGCTATACATAATCAAAAATTAGAAAATAGTTTTTGTGTTTTTATAATTTTTCTACATTTTTGTATACTTTTGTTATTTTTTATGTATTCCTAATTGATTGAAACTATCAAAACAATAAGTTATAATAATAGGTCAGATTGTTTCAACATTTAAAAATAGATAAATATCTCAAATATTCCCAAAACTAAAATATAATGTATACTATATAGTGTAAAAAATTTATAAATAGAAAACTAATTTATTGGTTTTTACAAAGGTTTTGTTTTTTTTGGGTTTGGATTGATTTTTAAATTTTAATATTTTTCTTTTTATTTTTTCTGGATTTTGGTCAGCAGTTATATTATATAGCAATATATAATATATAATGTTTTTGGAATATCGAGAGTAGTTTACATTTTTTTTATATTGGGACAAGTAATAAATTGCTCCTATTCTATTTTTAGTAATCGGGAAAATGCATGAAAATGCTAAAAGGAAAATAGAGCATGAGCAAGCTTAAATTGAATTACCATGATCTTTTTTTCATATTTTTCAAAACATGAGAGCTATTTAAATAAAAATAAAAATATATAAAATAAATATAATGTGTTGTCAATGGTATATTTGCAATTTAAAATAATAAAATCAGGGGCTCTATACAAAACTTCCCCAACTTTAATGCTTGACTACGAACTTTAAATATTAAATACTAAATATCCAAAGTTGAAGGGGATTGGGTGTAAAGTATACATCACCGCATATGAACTATCATGTGGGCGGGAGAACCTAAATGAAATATTTGATACATTTGGTGGGATTCATGTAATATTTACAAGACTTTTAAACTTAGATTTATTTATTACATGAATAACACCTAAATACAAAAGGCGGAGCGATTGCTAATAAATTAACCCCTCCAAGGCACACATCTAATGGCAGAGGACACTACACGTGGTGTGGTGAACGGTCGAGGGATGCTTCGCTTGGCCTCCTCTAGCAACTATGATCAACTCTTATGCTTCCTAGAAGCCTTCCGACCTATAGGATGGCTCTACAAGATTCGAGGTCCATCGGAGGGACCATGGAGATTCAAGGTAGCTAGAGCTCTGACATGGGATCAAATGTGTCTTTTGGAATCTCATTTGGAGCCAAGGCACACATAAATGGATAAATGGGTGCCAGGGGGTCGTTTTCGATCATCTCCTGAAGCTCTAGATGCAAGGGGGTTGCCAGTCAGTGGATATGCAACGAAGGTAGAGGATTAACAACCAGTCTGTCTCGATCATTGTATGATAAAAGGGGAAACATACACGGGGAAGATGGAAAAAAACAAGGGCAAGGAAATAGAATGGAAATGGAGGGTCAACACCGAGGGATGACTGTGAATTTGGAGCTTGAGCCTAGTATTCCAACAATTTTAAAACCATAAATTAAGCTACAGGACAATCAGAGTGACTAAACTAAGATTAAATTTGCTCCATTGAAATGAAATGCATGACAAAAACCTAAGCTAAACAGCTCGTACTGGCTGCAGACAGGGATCATATGGTGCTCACCGGAGGAGGTTGGAGAAGCTAGGACCGCTATGATCTTAGCCTTTATCCACACCACCAAGCTTGGGGAGTCTGAGATCTCACCACCAACTCAACCTAGGGCGACTATCTTGGGGTTACAGACCTTAATGGGGGATCAAAATTACGAAAGGGGGTGAAGCTAGGATTTTGTAGACATGGAGAAGGGGTAAAAAGGTGGAGGTGTTTCTGGAGGAAGGACGATGGTTGGTGGAGATTCGTCATGGGTGAAGGAGAAGGATGAGAGGGTTAACGATTGGTGGAGGTGATAAATAAAGGTAGACGATGGGTCTAAAGCCTCACAAGGTGAGGACTCAATTGTTGTGAATACCTCTCAACAACTGCGCTTGATCAATAATTAACCCATATAATGTATAGAAAAATCCATGCAAGCAGTGTGGATCAAAATTTATTATACCCTACAGTAGATTTTATAGTGGACAAGCACAATAGTGGTCGAATGCATGAAACAATGGGGGATAAACAATAAAAATTAACTAAAAGTAGGCAATAAATGGATTTGGGAATTTTAGGGAATTTATTATTTATGTGGATTTTTAATTATGATTTTTTGGAGTTTTTATTTTGACATTTTTTATTTGTTTTTAATATATTCTTTATTTTCTTTTTATATTCCTGGTTTTTAATTTTTAATTTTTAATACTTAATAATATAATTAGACACATACATATATAGACTAATATAGCTACAAATACAACTAAAATAGCCAAAAATTACAAACTACAATATATTTTGTTTTAGATTTTTTTGTTATTTTTAAAAGATTTTTTCTAATTTTTAGGTATTTTTAAAGTCCAAAATAAACCAAAATGAAGATAAAACAAATAGGCTAAATTGATTTGAATTTCGAAAGTGGTAGAAAATAAGAAAATCTGCAAATCAGTTTTTATACATAATAAAAAATATAAATAAAATTCACAAATATAAAAACATATTTTGGAGTTTTTAGTGATTTTTTATAGTTTTTGTAATGATTTTGGAGCTTTTCAATTTTTATTATTTTCCCATTTTTATTTTTATTGTTTTTTGGTCTATATTCTCAAAAGGCCATAATAAACACAATATGAGTTTTTATAATTTTTTAGAATGTTTTCATAATACTTTTGTATTTTTAAATACAAACATGGATAAATAGCTTGGTTTCTAATTTTTAATAAATAGAAAATAACTACAAAATACGTAATGGAATATATATGTGATGTGTTTATATGTTAGGTATTTATAATAATTTTCCACGAGTTTTTAGAGGCTTTGAAATTTTTTTAACAAAAGAATATATTCAAAATAAAAGAACATACTAATCGGGGCATTTAAGTAAACATTTTAAATTTGGGTATCGTCGTCAAATACAAAATGATACCTTATGTCCAAATCCACAATTTCTCTAAAAATATCCAATAAGCCATACTCGAAGGGGTATGTTTTCAACTAATATAAAGTACATGGGTTCAGATGCAATGTTCATAGAAAATATTACACTATCCCCCAAATTAATGGAGTTAAATGAAATACACATTTTATGAGGGTCCCAATGCAAAATACCCCACCAAATCACACACACAACAATGCGAGGTGACGTGGAATGGACCTGAATGCAAACAAAGAAAGTACATGGGTTGAGATACAAATATGACAAAAGTAATTAAACTACAGACATATATTTGAGGACTGAAAATAAAACACAAAAGTGGGAGGGTCTATGCGTAAAATACCCTCTACATGGGTGATCGATGGCAAGGGGTGCTTCACTTGACACGCATCGTCTTATCGATGCATAATGATGCTTTGATGGTAGACTGCCAAAATTAGATCCTTGTGAGGAGATCAACAGTCATTGCTCGCCTTGATCCGATGTCTCAGGTCCAATCTGGGACTTTGCTCCTGATCAGACTGTAGGGAGCTCACCTAGAAGAACATGGAAGAACTCCCTGTGGTCCGAGCTTCAATCTGTGCGGGTGATAGATTTTACAAACCTAATTATGGCTAGAAAGTCCCAAAACGTTGCTAGAAGTGTCCGCAGTTGCATCAAACATCAGATGGGCATCTAGAGTACTGACGAAGACAAGTGAGGTCAGCGAAGCATAATAGCTCTAGGTGCTTCGTTCCTGATAAAAATCGACCCTCATGAGTACTTTAA
Source organism: Ottelia alismoides (assembly GCA_037367405.1). Lineage (NCBI taxonomy): Eukaryota > Viridiplantae > Streptophyta > Magnoliopsida > Alismatales > Hydrocharitaceae > Ottelia > Ottelia alismoides. Next base: position 542,397 of record JAZKJV010004782.1, on the reverse strand, counting down.
CGATCCAGAACTCATAATATGATACGACACATGAAGGCGAAGGTTGTTGGGTGCTAGCTAGGTCGAGATGGAAGTAATTGGGAGCGAGTGAAGCTCTCCAGCGACATAAAGGAGAAGGAGAGAAGGTTGTCCTAATCTGAACAAGATCAGGATGATTGGAGATGCGTGGAGTGAAGAGTAACGATAGGGCCAGAGGTTGGAGCAATAATAGAAGTAGATGTCAAGCAGAATGTTAAGATACCAATGGTAGAGCCAGAGCTCCGACGATTTTTTTTGGGTTTTAGATTAAACTAAATGGAATCGATGAAAAATAACGACTAATATATGCTACTGCTATGCTAAGAAACAAAAAGAGCATAAGAAGAGAAGAAGATCTACTGATGAAAAGGATTTTTCTAGGGGTCTAAATATGTCTCACACATGGCGGAGACACAATCACTGTAGCAACCCGCAAGAAACCCTGCTTAATTAGCAATTTACCCATAATTAAATACTAAGCAATTAAAGAAAAATGTGGAGTCAAAATTTATTTTATTTAAATCTACAAAATGTGTGTATAGAAAACAAGTACGTAGAGGTCCAACCACAGAGAGCAAAATCGATTGCCTACTATTATTTCCAATAAAAGGAAAATATGTACAACATGTCATTCATTATATTTTTGGGGTTTTTTTATAATCTATTATAGTGGTTATTTTTGTTTTATAATTATGTATTTTTGTTTTGAATTTTATAATTTTTGTATTTTCTTTTTATATTTTCAGATTTCTATATTTCTTTTTCTTTCAATTATATAATAACAGATATATAATTCTATATATGCCATTATATTTACCATAATATATTATATAGACTTAAATATGAGTAGAGATAAATAAAATACACAAATACAGTTTTTTGGGTTATATATATTTTTCTAATGTTTTATAATTTTCTTCGATTTTTTGTTTATTTTTACTAATTTTTAAAAATAAAAATAGCTAAAAATAAGGATTAAATAATAACCCGGCAATGTAATAGAAATTAATAATAGAAAATTAAGTCCAAAATTTTCCAAATCATTTTCAACCCATACATAATAAAATAGAGCAAGTTACAAAATAGAAAAAGATTGTTTTTAGGGTTTTCATAATTTTTAAGATTTATATATAGTTTTTGGAATTTTTAATTTTTTAGGGTTTTATGTTTCTATTTTTAATTATTTTTAGTCCAAAGGAGAAAAACACATAGATGAGCAACATATATTTTTGTGGGAATTTTTCAAATAGATTTTCTATTTTTGGTTATTTTATAATCTAGAAAGGGAAAAAATATGCTCATTTCATTTTTAATAAATAGCAAAAATGTCCAAAATCGTAAACTAAAATCAGTGCATGAAACTACAAGCAATAAGGAGCCTTCATCCATATTTTGTAATTCTTAGAGCACCAGAGCTATTTTAAATAAATACAACAAACACATAGAAATATAATTACTAACAGGGGCTTTCAAGTAAATTAAATAAAATCCTGGGGCCTCTGTTCAAGTTTTCCAAAATTATATGATGTAACTAAAATTTTATTGGTCCAAAAATAAATACAAAAATGACAAAAGTGTACTTGCAAAATGGCCACCTCACGTAGGATGCAACGTGAGTTGAGCTAGCATGGATCCATTTGTAATAACCATAAATATTAGTGGCCTTCATAGAAAAAGTCCTTTTTATTTACAATATTCATTTTATTTACAAGATTAATTAATAAATACAGAAAAGGGGGTATAGATTTAGCGATTTACCCCTAAAGAGCGCTAGTGAACGACCAGATGGGATCTACATATACAAGTGGCATCATTAGGTCAGCCTATACTGGTTAGGCCTTGGATAAGAAGGATTAGATTTCCTGTGAGAGATTGACGGCTCTGGTCTTCCGCATCCAACAGCTCGAGATAAAACTAGAGGGACATATTGATTGAATGACGTTGAGGTAGCTTGGAGGAATAGGGAAGAACTCCCGTTCCTCTATTCTTCAATCCGGTAACTCTTCCGCCTCTGACCACTTCGGCAACTCGTAGGGAGCACAAATCGTTGCCCCAATTCCTCTGCGTATGATGGAGTTCTTATGAGACACGATAGAGCTCAGATAACGACGAACCAACTTGGGGAAGGAGTCAAGCTTCAGGTGCCTCAGCTTGGTCGAATCTCGACCCCCAAAGGGTCTTTAGTCAACCAGAACCTGCAAAAAGGTCTAAAGCATGGGAACGGGGGGTCCGAGGCTATTATTAGCATAAGTGAGAGACATATGGGGAACAATGGAGAGGTTCGACAGAGGGAGACAGAGTTCGACCTCAATCTCTAGATCTATGATAGATCTGGTTGAGCGAATGTGTGTGGGGCGTACAAGAAGCGACATGGAAGGATATGGAGGATGTTGGCAGGTCGAAAGATGACGGAGCACAATGAATGGGGTTCGCTGGAGTTGGGCTCCACTGAATTACGAAATGGATTGACTAATGCTAAATAGATAAACTTATTAATAAACTAATAGTAGAATTTAAAAGTAGGAATTAAAAACTATCTAGAAATAAATAAAGGTTATACCTTATACCTAATAGGGAGCTCAGGGAAGAGGGTAGCCAGAGCACCATCTTGGACCGCTGCCTTATCCTCGTCACGCCATATCCAAAGCTCGGGGAGATGTACAACTGTCACCTGGACCTTGAAACACATGTAAGAACACCTAGAGAAGCTCGAAGGGGATCAAAAAGGGAAGGAGAAGATCGGTGATTTGTTTATAGACAGTGAGCCCAAGTGGACTTGGACAATGATTATTGACACAATGGATGTATATTAGCATCATATAATGATCCCGCATGGTAGACTGAACACCACTTTTGTGTAGCACTCGAGGAGGAAGAATGACAGAGCAGCTTCAAAAAATTGGGGAGTATGGACTTGAGGCTCTAGTAGAAGTCAGAGTTGAAGGACGGGGAGTTGACTGGGGTCAACGAGTGTCGCGCCCCCATTGGTCCATGTCTGCTGCTAGACGACAAAACTATAATTTTATTCAAAATTAATTAATAAAAATAATAAATGATTTATTAATTTTTTAGTATAAAATAATAAACGTTTATTATGTATTAAATATTTTGGTGTTATTTATTAACAATTAATTTTTATGGGTATATTTATAAGTATATTCATCTATATTTTAATTTTTTATTTTTATTTCGTTTATTTTGTGTATTTTATTTTATTATTTTATTAACATATTTTATATATTTATAACTTATTTTTAGGTACATGAATATATTTTTATTATATTTTTATGATGTTATTGTATACTTTAATAAATAGGGTATAGATTATATAGGTATAATTATAAGTATTTCATCTATGTATTTTGTATACATATTTTATTTAGGATTTTCTTCTTGTTTTAATATAAATGTACAATTTTAAATATTATTTACAAAATTATAAATATATAAAATAATGAAAGTAGTAAAAAATAAATAAAGTGAATATTTTAATCGGGTGAATTGTACAATAAGGGCCCAAAATGCAACTTTCACACCTTAGCTCCAAAAAATATGAAACCACCTCCATTAAATAGCTTATGAAAAGTTATATACAATTAAAGGTTTTATATATTTTGAGTTCTATTTGGGAAATATGAGTTTGGGAAGTTGTAGTTTTGGCTTTTTATTCAGAGTATACCTTTTACACGGTATGTTATTTTTGCATAAACTCTATTTTGTATTTTTCTATAAATTATTGTCTACAAATTTCATGTACAAAGTTTCCTTGTTTGAGGTATAAAATAGGTCCCAAATATGTATAATAAACGAACAAATAAATATGATTTTTATTGGATTAATGGCCCTTATCTCCGCCTACTTTATTCCTTGTCATCCCAGTTATCAAGATGCCTAGGTCTCACGGTATAGGGTCATAAAATATCTTTGATATTTTATTCTTTTCTTTTCTTTAACTAAGAACAATATTTTATGTAGCATTTTTATAAATATATGTTATGCAAAGTAAGGGTATTTACATGCATTTACTAGGACTTTTAAGGCCAAAATGATAGAATAATGGTGATGAAAAGGATATTCATCACCTCCCTCTACCTTCTTTTACTAGTCCCTAGAAAACACTTATGCAATTGTGCAAAAAAATGAAAATAAAGAAAGAAAAAGAAATAAATATGGATTTAATTTAATTGTAAAACATGTCTTCACAAAACCAAACTTTGCTGCTTAAGTCGGACCTTTGGAGTTTTAGTGCAAGTGGAACCTTATTGGGAGTCGGATTTGAAACACAACATCCTTTGAGAGTCTCAAAACTCTACTTGAGTCTACTCAATAGCCAGGTTAGAATATTACAAACCCTTATGACTATGAATCTGACATGTACAATGTTTGTAATAGTGGCTCCCCTCAATTGAAATGACAAGGAGATTGACTTCTCTATCATGAAAACCCAGTGATTGCCTAATTCAACAAATCCTTCCTCAAGGAGCGGGGTATTGCCATCTAAGTTCAAATGGCAATAGATAAAGATTAGGGGGTAAAGTGAAGAATGGACAATAACCATTGTAGCTACCTATTTTAGGATGCAAGACCAATGGAGCCAGCTCATTTAGTTGCAGACTCACATGATATGACTTTGAAGATCAAGCTTGCTTATTGACTATACAAATATATACATTTTGGCAGGCACTTTATTTTCAATCTGGCTTGTCCACTTTTTTTAGAGTTTTTACTTCTTGCTCTTTTTTTATAAAATACTATATACAAAAACATTTACATAAGGATTTTTTCCTCTTGAACCAGTAGACTATCCCTCTTTTAAAGCATTATTGCAACTCATACTCTAATGTATGTAAACGTCTTTGTTGTTGGAAGGTTTGGGGTGCACTTCCCACCATAGATGAGGAAAAATGTTTCCTCTTGTGTACGTATCATACCGACAAATCCAATGCCCTCACCACTCCGACTAAGTTGAGCCAAGTGAAAGATGCATGTCCCTAAGTTAAGTCATTATCGACAAGACCCATGCGTGTGCTCCAAAAAACTCTACTTAGACAGTCAAGAATCCCTTGAACCAGGTCTCACGATCCCCAAAGAATTAAGTAAACTAGACCTGAAGTAGCTCAATTCCAACTCTTATAAGGTTCATGTTATTAGGTAGATATAAGGTTCAACCATGTTCCAATCTTCAGATTTTACTTAGACAAGTTCAATTACCAAACTCAATCCGAAAAATGCGAATCATATGCAGATTCTATGTACAATGCAATGAAAATATTTTGTGATGCAATTTTCAAAGTTTTGAACATTTTATAGATTTTTTAAAAAGTTGATGAAAATGCATTTTTGTATTTTCTAAGAAGATTTTGCAAATGTTTTTGGTATTTTTAGTATTTGCAAAAGTTTTTTGTGATTTATGAAAACAAAAGATTTTGCATAAAAATAGGTACAAATATTTACATGGGCATACATCATATACTTACATGAACTAGGTTTTAAGAATTTATAAGGGATAAGTGATCACTTTTATAAACATATATATAGTTTAATAAAGAGTTTTAATGCGATGTATATATTCCTTAAACTTATTTGGAAAATGATTTTACAAACATTTTTGAAAACTATAGTCCAAAATAATTTTTACAAACATTTTTGTACAAAAATCTACACACATTTGAAAAATTCAAACAATAATTATAGAATCTTTTTCTAACCATTTGCCAAACATTTGCAATTATTTTTTCTAATATTTTTATCTCACACCAAGAAAATACATTTTAACAATCAAATTTTTTTACAAAGGTTTAAAGCATTTTATAAAATATTATCCAAGAAGCTTTCAAAAGATTTTATAAAAGGATTTCCAAACTATTTTCAAAACATTTTCCAAAATATTTTCACCTGATTTATTAATTAATACATACAAAAATTTTGAGGAATAATATGCATGTTTTTATTATGTGCTTTTAATGAATCCAATGAGATAGGTGTAGTATTTTAGTATATTTATTGAAAATATGAAAGTACGAGTTATCGCTAAAGATAAGACATAACTCCTACTGAGTACAAAAAAGTCTAAAGAATAATGAATGAGGGAATGGATACACGAATGACCGAATAATCCTAAGTATAAAAGATTGTTCACAGGGCAGGGAGGGTCAATGGTGGTAATGAACAAATCGTACTCAGATTGTTTCCCCCTATACATAGGGTAAGATATCCCTAAGTGTAGACAAGAAGAGGAGACCACGGATAGGATCAAAAAATGAAAGAAATCGGGATGCACACCCCCTATACTTATGACAAATTACGTCCTAAGTATATAAAATTAACAAAAAGGGGCGGCACACAAATACATACATACATACATACATATATATATATATATATATATATATATATATATCTGTGTGTGTGTGTGTATATATAATGAAAATTGAAAACAAAAAGAAGAAAAGGAGAAAATATGAAAGCTTATAGGAAGCATTTTTTTAGTGGCATTATCTGAATCTTGTGATGCTACTACTGCGGTGGATATATCTTCAAGGCACAATACTTGGATAGAATCAACAACGGCCAGAAAAATGTCATGTTCAAGGTATGGCTTCAGTAGTTCACCATTGACAACAAAATTGTTGTGCATCAAGAGATAATTATGATATCACAATGCTACCATTGTCACACACTTCTCGAACTTTGAATGACCATTTCCATTTGCTTTATAATTTGCCTGGGAAGATCTTCAACTTTGCATCGAATAGCCACATTTTCTGACCAGCTTTGAAGGTCTTTCATCTGATGCGTCGATCACTCTAGCATTTAACCTTCTCCTTGTACATCAATATGTTATCATATGTGTAGTCTCGAAATTCCATGAGTCTGTTCAGATCGTCTTTTCTTTTCCAACCACTTTATAGTCAGTCCAAATTACAAATTTTAACTACCCACAATGATTTATGAATCAACTCCATTGGTAGGTGGCATGACTTCCCATATACAAGGCATAGGGTGACATTCCCAACGGATACCTGTAAGCGGTTCGATATGCCCAAAGGACTGAGTCCAAAAGCTAGGACCAATTTTCCCTATCCGGCTTGACAAGCTTTTAAAGTATCATCTTGATTTCTCTATTACATACTACTTCCATACCGTTGGTCTTAGAATGGTAAGGATATGCGACTCGATGCTTGATGCCATAATCCTTCATTAGTTTCTTGACCTCTCGGTTAATGATGTGACTACCTCCATATGATATCAGTATCTTAGGAATCCTAAATCTTGAGATGATATTTTCTTTTAGAAAGCGACGCACTGTACTTCTATATACGACTCGAATAGGGATATCTTCCACCCAACAACTCATATAATAAATGACAACAAGGATGTGCCTGTATACCTGAGTGTTTGGAAAGGGTCCCATGAAATCAATCCCCCAAGCATCGAATACGTTAGTAATCTTGGAATAATATTCAGGGCCATGGAATCTTTAGCTGTAAGGGTACCGTTCAATCGCTGATAGTTAGTGCAACATTTGAAAAATGCTGTTGCATCCTTAAATAATGTCGGCCAACAGAGGCCACACTACAATACTTTTACTGTCGTTCTGTCACCACAGTGGTGTCGACCAGATTCGAGTGAGTGACAATGCCCGAAGACACTATGTTGTGTTGTCTGGGGAATGCACATGCGCCATATACAATCCACTCCTTCCCTTAACAAGAGTGGATCATTAATGAATTTACATTTCATCATTTTTATTCTATCAATTTGGACTTAAAAACCCTTGTAAATGCATGTAAATAGGCTTAATTTAGGCATTTTAGCATTCATGCATCATTGTGTATATAGTGTATAAAATGCAATTTTAAAGCCAAAATTATAGAATAAAGAAAAGAAAAGAAAAGAAAAAGAATAAAATTTTGTAAATATTTTATGACCCGAAACCTCGAGACCTAGGAATCTCGATGAATAGGTCGACAAGGAATAAAGTAGGGGGAGATAAGGGCCATTTATACGATAAAAACACCTCTCATTTAATTCATTCTTTATTCATTTTGGGACCTATTTTTGGTTTCACTTTTTGTACTTCAAATAAAGAAACTTTGTACATGAAAGTTGTAGATAATTGAATAAAGAAAAATACAAAATTGATTTCATGTAAAAATAATAAACAAATAAAAAGTTATCACCTGAATAATTTTCCAAAATACCAACTTCCTAGACCTGTATCTCTCAAATAAAAACTCCAAATAGATCTAACTCACCTTTAATTGTATATAATTTTTCATAAACTATTTAATGAAGGTGGTTTCGTATTTTGCGGTGCTACGGTTTGAAAGTTGAGTTTTGGACCCCAATTGTATACTTGTACAGATTAAAATATTCTTTTTTTATTATTGATTATCTTTATAATTTTATAATTTTGTAAATATTATTCATAATATATTTATGCATTGAAATATGAATAAAAACCTAAAGAAAATAGAAAAATAAAATAATTGTATATAAGACAGTATAATACATGTACATATACCTATATAATTAATACTTCTATTTTATTAAGTGTACAAAACACATCAGAAAAATAAAATAAAAATATATATATGTCCATAAAAATAATCTAGTAATTTAAATAATAAAAAATATAACTAATAGAATTAAATATATAAAATAAAAATAAAATACTAATATATATGTTTATATACCTATATAGGCCATAAAAGGCAACTTGTATTTCAATACCTCGGAAAAATAAATAAAAATCATAATAAAAAATTTATTAAATAATAATTTTTTATTTAATAATATAAAATTAATAAAATCGTTTGTTTTTTTAATTTAATTTACAAATCATTTCTTTGTTTTTTGTCTTTTTGTGGATGGCGTGGCCCAATCAGGCCACGCCATCCGTTGATCGGGGTCAACTGCATGACCCCAGGTTTGTGATCTCTGGATATGCATTTTTCTTCCCCATTTCTCCCTATTTTGTGGCTCTCTCCTTTCATCTATTATTAATGACGTCTTCTTGGATTTTTGTCCTGGTACATCCGGGATTCACGCCGGTTGCTTGGATCTTCCAAGATCTTCCTCGTTCGCCCGTAATCGTGCATCGAGGGTCACGTCAGAAACATTCCATTCAAAAAACTCTTCGACCTTCCCTTCTTCTTTGAGTCCGGTTGGCCCATTTTTCTCATTCCTTCTTGCACCTAGACAGAGGGAGATGGTAACAGCATCTCCGCAGAACAATTAGGTTGGTCGAGGGAGTAGGTTAGTGCCGTTCTCCACATCTCCGGTGAAGGTCCGTCGTCGAGGTCCTTATCTCCTAGCTTTTCGGCCAGTTGGGGTTTCTTTTCCTTCCCTTTTTAAGCTCTACCCCGCTGCTCAACCCACCACTGTACATCACCGTTCTACGCCCCGCTGCTCAACCCACCACTCTACATCACTATTCTCTGCCATTTCATCCCCAAACCCTACTAAATAAATGCCAACACCTACCCCTAACCCCGTAGTTCTTTCTATCTTACGTGCAGGCATTGAAGGCGGCATCTAAGCCCTAGAAGTAGCTCCAGGCACGTTGAAGCTCCAGGGCTCCACCACTGAGCCCCAAACCCGTTTGACTCCTCCAGCTGACGCGGATTCTCCCCAGCAATCATCTGATCATTACAGCCACCTTGTTGGAGGTCGGAGCAGAGAAATCAAGCTGGTCAAAGGTGCGCAGGGCTGTGTTCTTCCTATGATCTTCTAGAAGCCCTCTGTGCCGTCGATCTTGGTGGTGATCTTCACGAGGCACAGTCGACGTCCGATTGAATCGAGCTAGCACCGTCGATCTCTTCGTAGGGATTTAATCCTGCGCGTCGAAGTTGAACTGGCATCGGCATCTCACGAGCTGACACGTGGCAAGTGATTGCATCACAGCCGTCCGATCTGCCCCTGCCTTGGGTATTTTGCGTACTCACCCTGGCCAATTTTGTATCTATTTATTAAGACATAATCATTCATTTGTTGCGTAACTATTTTTGCTACTTTTGCATAGCAACTCCTGGGTTTCCGTTAATTGCAATCACGCCCTTGCCAGCGAGGCGCACGTGCGCGAGCACGTGAGCTTGGCTATTTTGCAGGCAAGGGCCTGCATTTTGTTGTATTCTTAAGTAGTCCAGAAACCTTTTAATTTAGTGTAAACGTTTGGGCATATTTGCAGTATATCCCCTCAGGGTTTGGAAAATTACGGATAGGTCCTCCCCACGTCACGTACCCAGTGCACGTGACGTGGGCCATTTTGCACTGTTCGCCCTATGATTGTTGGATTTATTATTTAGTCTATAAAGATTTTTATTGACTTGTTATCTGGAAAAATTGCGGAATACCCCCTGGACTTCTAAATATTTACGAAAATACCCCTGCCAGGTGCGTACGTTGTTTTCTACGTGAACTTTGGCATTTTTGTGGATATACCCTTGGGTTTGTGGGTATTTCTGATCGGTCTATCGACAGTCTTAATTAGTTATATATTTCATGGGAAAATTACATTCTGGCCTTGCACTTTTGCTTATTAACACATATACCCTTACTAGTAGTGCAGTTTCTCTTTGTTGTCTCTATTTATTTCATGCATCTACAAAATTCAAAATATCACCAAAAAATAGGCATACACTCATGTTTCATTACACAATCACGCTATAATTTTAGTTTGTATTTTTGTTGCATCTTAATATTTATAAAAATTCAGAAGCATACATTTTCTTCACTGTTTGCATTAGAAAATACATAAAAATAATAAAACGTTCTTGAAAAAATCCAAAAAAATAATATGTTTTGTTTTTATGTGTGTTTTGACTTTAGACCAAAAACCACTAAAAATTTCAAAAGAAAACCCTTAAAAATAGCAAAACCCTAAAAATCTTGATATAAAACTTAAAAATTCCACAAAAATCCTAAAAAAATTTTGACTCAGAATTTTCCCTGTTCCATTATCTTCTTTTTAAAATTAATTTGAGGAATTTTGGACTCTATTTGATATATTTAATCCTCATTTTAGTTTCCGACTTCCATTTTGTGCAATGTTTTCAGTTTTTTTGACTTTAAAAATATCAAAAAAAAGGAAAAATTTGGAAAAATCATAAAAACATCGAAAAAATATAAAAAGTTCAAAAACAATTTATCCCCTAGATTTTGAGTATTTATACGTATATATATCTCCCTTATCTCTCTTGTGCATATACATCCTATATAGTTATGTTACTTTATTTAAAGAAAAAGGAAATATAAAAATATAAAATATAAAAAGAAAATATAAAATCAGTAAATTAAAATCCAAAATATAAAAATATAACATCAAAAATTAAAAATATATATATAACATTAAAAACCCACAAAAATAGCACATTTTTAGGCACTTGATCACATTCAGTTTGAGCATTTATTTTTGATCTATCCTATCCGCTTCCTGTGTTCGGTACTCTACTTGCTTGCTCTATACACATTCATTGTAGAGTTATAATAAATTTTAACTCTGCACCGCTTTTCATTGTTTGATCTCTGTTGTGGGTTAATTGTTGTTTAAATTCCAACATCCGTGCGATTGCCACAACAACTTTGTCTCCGCCTTGTGTGAGACATATTTAGACCACCGATTTCTGGGTTCAACAATCATCCAATTGGGAGAAATGGATTGTTGACAAGAATTTGTTCTTCCGAATCTTTGTCCATAAATAACGAACTATGCTTGAGATGAGGTAGTTGAACATATCAGCATACCAAGGGAGTATACCGACGATCATTATCGACTCTTTAGGGAAAGTGTTTGCGATGGGTGCATCCCTCAGTAGAGTCTATTGCTTCTCAATTCTGGAGAGATGGTCTGCTACCACATTCTGAACTCCATACTTGTCCTTGATTTCCAGGTCTAACTTCTGGAGGAGAAGCATCCATCTGATCAATCTAGGCTTGGCATCCTTCTACTGTAAGTATCAGATAGTATAGTGGTCAGTGTAGATCGTGACTTTTGATCCAAGCAAATAGGTTCTGAACTTCTCAAGGGTGAATAACACATCCGTTGATTCCTTTTTTGTCACATTATAATTTCTTTGGGCTTCATCTTATGTTTTTGCTGGCGAAATGAATGGCATAGGGTGCCTTGTCTTTCCTCTGTTCTAGAATAGCCCCGACTGCAAAATATGACAATCTGGCATGATCTCAAAAGGAAGAGGCCAATCTGGCACTTGTAGGATGGGATCTTGGGTGATTAGATCCTTCAGTTGATCGAATGAAAGGAGAACTTGGTGATCAACATTGAACTCCGTCTCCATACACAATAATTTTGTAAGAGGTCGGTGATGTGGTTGAAATCACTGATGAATCTTCTGTAGAATTCTACATGCCCTAGATATGACCTCAAATTCTTGACTGTCTGAGGTGGCTCTAGATTGTCAATTACATCCACCTTCGTCGGATCAACTTCCGTGCCACGTTTGGAAATGACGTAACACGACACAATCCCTTTCGTGTCTGATGAATATGTGATTCATCACACTAAAAGATGAAAATAGAGCTTTGTTCTTGAGTAATTAGTTGTATTGCATCACTTATATTGCATAATTAGAATTCATGCATGTGTAAATAATTTATGCATTTTAGCATTCATATGTCCATTAAATAAGGAGCCAAAAATCACTTGTACATATTCACATGTAAATTAGCTAAAATCACATATTTGTATATATTTTATCCTCATTCTAAAACTAATAAAATTAACTTTGTAGTATATATATTACTAACACTAATAAGTGAAAAATATAAAAAAAACTAACTTGTAAAATTGACAAATAAAACCCAAATCAAAGTTTGAAACTATGAACCTTAAAATGCGCACATCTCTCAGTGTTTGATTTAGGTTTACTTACTTTTAAAGTAATATACATTCAAGGATCTTCAAAACAAGACCAATTTCATAAAAATAGGAGATCGTATGTGAAACTTGGGTTTTGGGCCCCTATTGTATATTTTACATATTAACCATAATACCCTTTGTTTTATCTTTTCATTTTCTTAATTATTAAAAATCCAAAAAAATTAAATTAAGTTCTAAATAATACTTTCATATTTTTCTCTAACTTTAATTTGACTTTTATTTTATTTAAAAATAACACAAAATTGCAAAACATAAAAATACAGTATTTTATACCTATAAGATGCCACCAAAAAATACACTTTGTACATATAATTTCATTTGATTTTTGATCCTTCAAAAAAATCGTATATCTCGTCGAGACAAGCAACTTTTATGTTGATAACTTTTTTATTTGACCCCTTTTGTTATTTATTTTTTATTTTCTTTACATTTAATATTTGATTTTCAAGGTGCGAGATGTGGCATCTCTTGGAGCCACCATGTGTCACCCTATTATTTATTTATTAATTTCATATTTTAATTTATTTATTTTTCATTTTATTTATTATTTATTATTTTATTTATTTTTAATATTTTTTATTTTTCTTTATTTTATCTTCATTATTTTTAGTTGCCTACTTATTTTATTTTATTTATTTATTATTTTATTTCCCCATTTTACTTCTTCATCCATTACTTGCTCCCCACTCCAAGTCATTAACTCCCCACCCCTCTACTTTATCCATCTCATTTCCAACTTCCCCCTCATCCTTTTCATTCCCCACATCGACTTCATTTTTTCATCTTCCGTCGATTCGAGAGAGGAGAGGTCGAGCCTCTTTAACCTCCAGGTCACAACTGAAGAAGACAAGTTGAGCGAGGACAACCATTCAGGTGATCCACAAGTACCCTTTATGTAGCTGCTCGTCTACTTGACGAAGCAGCCAAGCTTCGTGGTGTTTCATCGTCAAGCACCACTCTGAGGCGACGACTGAGTTTCATCATTTAGCTCCACAATCCGACGAACACATGTAAGAATATGCTCTTTCATAATTTTTTAGTCATTTCTTCACTTTCAATGTTCAATTACACACCTAAATTTACAATCACGACATCACAATCATTCATCATCCATCTTTCTATTTTATTTCTTTTTTATTTCTATCTACAAAAAAATCGGAAAAAAACTATTACATAAAAACATTTTTTTTGCAAAAATTAAAAAAATTACAGCTTGTAGCCTGAAGAATCCGCGATTAATCATCTCAATATCTTGATCTTAGCAAAATACATGCATAAAGTATCAAATAAAAGTACATAAAATCAATAAATGAACAAAATGACTCTTGTAAATAAAGCATACTAATTATTGTATATTAGATTGTACAAAATAAATTAACAATATAAAGCCGCAAAAATAAAGGAGTTTTTCACCTGTAAACAGCCCAAAACATCATGTATTTTTAGCTATTTCATTTCAACTCCTTTTTAGCTAATTCTTTCTCTAACTTGTTCAAAAAAATGCAGGTAAAAATACAAAAAATATCAAATAAATTTCACCTCAAATAAATGCTCCTAGATCCCAAAGAGAAAAGGCCGTAAAGTCCAACTTCCCAGCCAAATTCCCGCTCCGTATGATCTCCAAATTCACCAACCTCACTTTTAAAGTTTAAGTAAGAAAATTATCTATCCAACGGAAGTGTTTCATTAAAATTGGAGCTCATTTGCAAAAGTTGGGTTTTGGGACCTAGATGTACATTGTATATTATGTATATATTCATTCTTTCTTCATTTTTTATTTTATCTTTCTTAATTATTAAAATAAAAAAATCATTATTGTATTGTATTTTTATTCTAATATTTTATTGTATTTTTGTTGTAAATATATCTTATTAAAAAGATATATATATATATATATATTAGAAAAGAAAACAAAAAATGTATATGTTATATGTATTCCTTTGTAAATTCTCCGCTATTTTTACTTCTTTATATTTTTGTTGTATTTTAGTAGCCTACTTTATCTCATTATTTATTTTATTATTTAATTCCCTTTGCCTACAATAACCACTATTTGACCCCACCATTCCACCAGTTTTTCTTACTTCTAATTCAACTCCACCATCTTAGTAACCTCCATTCTACTCCACCCCCATTCTAACCTTCATTTTCTTTTTCTTTATATGCATACCATCCTCTTCATTTTGCACTTGATCCATCTTTATTTGGGGAGAGCCTAGTTCCTAAAGTTGAATCGGTGACAGCGACGCAACCACGGTCGAGCGACGACATCCCTCTCTCTGGTGAGATCCGTTGGTTTTTGGCAAACATCGCAGTCGTATCTGTGTGCTGCTCGAGCTCATCGCTCAACAACGATTCGAGCGAGGACCGTGCTCTTGTGAGCACATCATAGGCGATCGTTTCCATCGTAGGTATTTTTCTTCGTATTTTGTCATCATTGTTATTTTTGCATTTTTTTACACCACCGTCGTTACATCTTTCCACCATCACCATCATTTTAATTATTCCCACAACTCATCTATAATTTTCCCCCTTTCTTGTACATATTGTTTCCAGTTTTTTTTTAAATTAACAAAAAAATCTAAAACAAAAAAATAACAACCGTAAAACAAAAAAATAAAAAAAAACAACAGGAGGGAGTGACAGCGGCTCTGCCGCCACCCCCTTCCTTCTTTCACCGCCGCCCGCCACCGTTGGCAGGAGCACCCACAACAGTGGCGCACTCCAGCTGTCGGCCCCTCGTTAGCCAATGCCTTCTTCTCGTCGCCTGCGCCAGGCCGCCCTCACAGCTCTTCACCAACCAGCGGTGCCGAACCCAGCCCCCCTCCGCCATGACTCCGTCGCGCGCCGCCACGTGACCCTCCGCTACACCACCACCAACACACCACTGCGTGCTGCAAGGATGCTCGTCGGCTACCTCTGTAGCTCGACCGCGCCACCCGCCGACCCTCTTTTTGGTTCATGTTCCGCCTGCGTCCAGGAAGAAGAAGAGGTCATTTCTTTATGTTTTATTGTAAAAATTGCATATTTTATATGCTTAGTTTTTGTAATTAATGTTTAGTCTCTGCATAAGTTTGAATTGTCTTTTTAATTTCTGTTTGCACGTACAACCCTGTGTTTTTGCGTTGATTTGGACATCATTTTTGCATCATTTTATTCAATGAAAAAATGTCTTGATGTTGAGCAACTAGTTCTCTACTACGTGGATATTTATTTATATTATTATGGTTTTTGGATAATTAACTAAATGTTTAACTAAAATATTGCATATTTTACTTATTTTGAGCACGTAGTCTCTTATCTCACTAGTTGTTGCTCCAAACATTCCACAAAAATTTGATATGATGCCTTGAAATGTATTTAAATTACTATCCTAATTTCATCCAATATAGAGTAGTCATGTGCCTAAAATAAATTATAGAGTGATTTGGATATTTGATTTTTAATTAAATCCATGTACAACATTTTTACGAAATGTCATATCTCTTGGCTTCCATATGAAAATAATTTTTGAGATAATTCACACTCTGGATAAATTTTTATTGTGTATATATTAGGAATTAATTACTCACTGTCACTCTGTTCCATTAAATATTCTATAAAAAAATCATATTTTGTCAAAAAAATCCAAAAATATTACTGTAGTATCCTTGCATCATGTTTTCATTCCAGTAAAATTTTCATGATTTTTTCTTACTGTTTCTGTGAAAAATTACGAAAAAAACCCATAAAAAGTGTGCATTTTTAATTGTTGCAATTTAACCCCTAAAATTATAAAAATTATGTTTTGCATGCATTACATTTTTACGGTCTTGTGGTAATTAATTAAAATTTTTTAACTAAAATATTGCATATTTTACATATTTGGAGCACTTAAATTCATATCTCACTCACTGTAGCTCAAAAATATCCACAAAAATGTGAGATGATGTCATGAAGTGTGCTTTAATTACTATCTAAATTCACTTTAATTAGATATGTCCTGTGCTTTAAATAAATTATAAAATGGTTTGGATATTTGATTTTTGATTAAATCCACGTACACAATTTTGCAAAATTTCAAATCTCCTGGATTGCATATGAAAATACCTTATTGAGATAATTTACACTCTGATTAATTTGATAACGTAGATTTGTTAGGAATTAATTACTCACTGTCACTATATTTCCATTAAAAGATCCTTAAAAAATCATATTTTTCAGAAAATTCCAAAAAAAATAGTGTAGTATCCTTGCATCATGTTTATGTTCCATTAAAATTTTCATAATTTTTGCTAACTGTTTGTGCGCAAAATTGCAAAAAAAACCTATAAAAAGTGTGCATTTTTAATTGTTGCATTTTAATTCCTAAAATTCCAAAAAAATGTGTCTTGCATTCATCACTGGATTAGGATTGTAGGAAAAATACATTTAGGCTAGATTTGATTAATTCCCTATTAAAATTAGTTTGGCCTATTTGTGTGCTTTCTTAGTGTCTTAATTCACTTGCATTTTTTTGCTTAAAAAATTAAGAAAATGCATTGGAAATCTAAATCTTAATTTCTGACTTAACCTCAAGTTGTTGCTTTTCCTCCCTATGTTCAACCCCGGACTTGTCCGGGATATAAATTAAAGCCGAGACACTCTTCACGGAGATCTTCTCTCGCATCTGACTGATTCCCTAAGTACACATACTACAACGTGTGCAAATTACACATCGAATTCAGCGAATCGTCATATGGTGCCACTGCCGGGGAGGCAAACAGCTTAGCGATTAATTTAAAAAATTTAGATTTATATTTTCACTTACTCGGGTAGTCTGACCCCCGAGCCACTTGTAATTAATCCATTTCCTTTCAATTATTTATCTTCATATTTTGATATATATTTTGTTGATTGATCTCTCTAATATAAATCTTATTTTCCTTACGAGGGTTCATTGGACTTGGAGTACATCAGAGGTTGACGGACGTGACACGCACCGACTACTAAAGAGCTAGGAGAATTAATTTATCTTTGAGAGAATTTTTGTAAATTTTTGTATATATTTTGTTGTAATTCTTTAGGTTGTTTACTTCTTTATATTGGCTCTTGTTTGTAATCTCGTGTGTTTAAAGAGACTTGGACTTTACTTTGTGGTGTGTCGAGACCTATTTCACTCTCCAGTGAGGGTAGGGCTCGACTTGAGTGGCAAATTTAAGGATTAGGCACATGGTAGTATAGAATCAAATTTATTTGTGCCCTTTGTAATTTAGGCACACATATCTTAGAAGATTCACTTATTTTATAAGATTCATAATGAGACGCGCGTAGACACGTACTACTTAGCTCAAATTAAATCAATTCTTCCCCACTAAAAGTATACTGTTTAGGTGCGGTTTTCTCGATCTGCATGCATTTAGTGTAAAATTTACAAATTTAGTTTTGCATAACGCATGGAGAGTGTTGGGATTCACTGTAAGTATACCTTCTTCTGAGCATGCATCATAGTTTCTTGTTTGCATTCTGATTTCTGATTCCCTTCTTGTTTTATAACTTAAGGTCAAAAAGGAAATTGAGATTGAACACTAGACGTGTTCTTGTGTTCATATTAATTTTCAAATGATAACCTAACTCTAAAATTGGGACTGAATGGAGCAGGTCGATTAAAAAAATTGTTTATGCATAAAGCCCTCATTGTTTGATTTACTTGCAAGTGAGAGAGAGACGACCCTATGATAGAGCCAAGCCAGGATTTATTACATATACTTAGTTCATTATTTTTAGGTGATTAGCTACTTTTCAGCAAGGAATACGGATAGCCGTATTTATACGGTCCAGACTTCCTTAGCAAAGTGGGAAGTTTAGAGGGCGCCTTAGTGCTCAAGGAATGGGTAGCCGTATTTATAGGGTCCATACTTACTCCTATACTGGCTGAAAGTAGGTCCAACTGGTCGTAAGAATCGGGCCAGTCTGTAGGAAAATACGGGCACCGAACATCTCGTTAATCTTTCTAAGATTGTATTTATCTCCAACTCAAATTGACCAGATAATTTGGTCGAACCCTTACGACCATCACGTGTTGAGTTGGTGAAATTGAGGGTTTGAATTGTGTTTGTATTATGTGAGTTTACTCTGCACATTTACGTGCACCGTAGAACTAGTGCTTCATTTAATATTGTGTTCTAATCAGTTCTTTTGACATTAAAGATGACCGATTGGAGGATATTTATTCGGACTTTGTGAATCTCTCGTTGAATCCTCTAAGAGGTATGTCTTCACAGATCCATGCACAACTTGGACCAACCTGGACTCATGACCCTCTTGATCCTAGGATCACCCACTCTCGAGATGGTTACTCTCAAACCATTCCATTTCTCTCTTCCCACCTAACTGAGGAAGGCCATCGCCTCGGTGAGAATATCTTGATTCATAAATCCTCTTGTAATCAGGAACACCTTGCTGATTTAGGCCATAAAGAAGATTCAAGTTAAATGCCTCAAAAGAAGAAAGAAGAGGAAGAAGAGAACCAAGAAGACCCAATGAGAATGGTACTAGCCTGATTAGCTGCATCTGAGCAGCAACACGCACTTCTCAGAGCTCAGTAAGGACAACTCAATGTTGGGGTCGAACCACCGCTGGATGCGGCGTATAACCCCGGACAATACCAAATTCGGAACTACTTGAGTCCGACAGAACCCACAGTAGATTTTGAGTTGAAGCCGCACCGTTTGAACCTGCTGCCACACTTTGATGGGAATGCATCTGAGGAGTCATATGCATTTCTAAGGGACTTTGAGCTCATCTGTGCTAACCTTAAACATAATAATGTTATCCAGGATTATATTAGGCTTAAAACCCTTCCATTTACCTTGGGTGGCAAAGATAACTACTGGGTAAAGAACTTGGGAATTACCGTCACCACTTATGCCCAATTCAAGGACCTATTTCTGAAGAAGTTCTACCCGTTGAGTAGAAATAATATGATGAGGATGTGCATTACTAGTTTTTCCCAGCTACCCCTTGAAGCCTTTTGTGATTCTTGGGAATGATTCAAGGACATCATGCAGAAGTGTCCTTGTCATGGACTAGATGACAATATCTTGGTCCAGTCGTTCGTTACTGGTCTTAACCCTAAGATGCTGATTTTAGTGAGTGTTGCTTGCGGAGGCAGCTATACATCACGAGGAGCAGATACCGTCTCGAAGGTATTCGAGCAGATGGCTGAAACTAGCCGCTCACAGAAGGCCAACATAGCCAATACACCATCCCCCAGTTCACTCTCATTTGGAGGGAGAAAATCAGTTGTAGTCGATCTCTCTCAGGACGTGATCCCTAGCATGGGACTCCTTGCGGACAAGCTTACAGTAGTCGAGAAGATGGATATGAGGATTGATGAGTTAGATCGGAGCGTCTCCAAACTTCCAAAACAGATGGAGGAGTTGACTGAGAAGGTATCTAAGATAAGGATACCCACTGTGACTGCACCCTCTGCCCCCGTATATCGAGTTCACCATATTCAGGAGCAGTTGGTGTCATGGCAAACCTAGCCATGGGATCAGGACCAATCCTACGCCAACTCTTTCCAGCAGCCACCTCCATTAGCAGAGACAGTTCAGGAGGAAACTCCACCAGTTTGGGAGGTGAATGGAGTATGGTATACTCAGGACCCATCCAGATAGGGAAGTATGGGAGACCGACAGACCTACAAGCGTCCCCCGACCTTTCACGACACCGCATTCACTTCCGCACCTCCTCCTTCACAGCAAAGCCCTAGATTCCAACCACCCCAGTAGCGGTGGAAGCAATAGAAGCAGTATGGCCGACAATTCCATTACCAGGCGGGCCAACAAGGCCCGCAATCTAAGCGGATACCCCAGCAGCAGCAGAGACAGTACCCTGGTCAGTAGGGCCAGTCTTCCTGTTCTTCTTCCCAGTCTTATCCACTTCCTTCTTCGTCTGGTTCCGTGAATATTCAGCAGCAGATACTCGACGAGCTCTGTTCCTACATGAACGAAATTCATGACTTACGGGTGGATGTAAACCACCTGTCCAGATGACGAGACAAGCAGATTGCACCCTCTACCTCGATCCCAGCCCAAGTGCATGCTAACCCCAATAGCCTGAACCAATCTAGTTCTCAGCAGCACTTTGGTCAGGTATACTATTCATCATCTCCTAGATCTGAACATGAGATTCTTTAGTGTGACGAGGCTAACCACATGTCACTCAAGAGCAGAAGGACCGTGACCGTACCTGATCAGGCGAGGGAGATGAGGAGGGGCATCTCTGGAGCTCTACCTGAGGAGTATTCAGAGGATGATGAGGATATGCATCATATTTTGGAGCCCCATCAGCACCATTTGAGGATTTCTACTCAAGGAGCTGAGAGGAGAAGGAGAGCACATATGCAACATCGACAGCATGGACATTCTTTTGAGTCTACGAAGGACCTTGCATCTCCGATTGTAGTGGATACCACTCCAGATTCTATCCCACAACCTATAGTAGATAGTCTAGATTTTGAGTCCATGTTGCATCAAAAAGATTCTTGTATGAAGAACTTTGTTTAAGTTAATGCCAAGAATGATCTTCCAGTTCATGATTCAGACTCTTCATCTTCAGTTTCTCTAGCTTCAATTCCTTTCCGCCGTGCTCTTACGGCATGAAAGAGCATCAAAAAGATTCAGAAAGATCACCCGGTATGGCACGATTTTGTAAAGAAAACATTATTGTAAAGGTGCTATTTGATGAATACGTGTCTGACCATCCTGCATTTCAAAAATACCTTAAGGTGAGATGCACACCTACAAAGGTTAGCAGGAAGAGAGAGAACCAAAATATAAAGACACATGTCTTTTCAATAGCCACAACCTATTATCTCAAGAATCAGACTTTTCCAAGGAAAAAAGAGATAGATGGGTGCTCACTATGTGGAGAGTCATATTGACGATATTGCATTTGCATGCACACTCTTGGATAATGGTTCTTTGATCACTTACTTCCCTTAGCATTATATCAGAAATTGGCGTTGGGGCCACTTCGCAAATCTAGAGCTTTACTCCAATTTGCAGATCGTTCAGTGAAGAGACCTAAGGGAGAAGTGAAGAACATCGTTATCTCGATTGAGCAGCAGAACTACCAGGTTGACTTTACAGTCTTGGACATGGAGACCTGATTTAGAGAGTAGCACAGAGTACTCATCTTCAGAGGCAGATTGCAGAATGATTAGCACAGTTGGGATTTGGGGACAGATTCCTTCAGGACAGAGCGAGTCCCTTTCATCTGGAAAGGGTATAGTGGATGATGCAGTTTTCCTAGCATTGTCCGATATTGTGAGAGATGCCTCTACCTATCCCCATGCTGATATAGAGATCCATCTGGATCTGTCAGTGTTGAAGCAGATTTTCCACGGGTCTAAAGTAATCCACACAAGGCGGGATCACAGTGTCGCTGAGGTGACCCGCAGGATGATCCGAACTTCGAACAACAATTAACCCACAACCGATAAATCAAGCGATGAAAGTAAATGTGCGGAGTTAAAATTTATTATAACTCTACAACAAAGATGTGTATAGGTACAAGTATGTGTAGAGGTCGATCACAGGGAGCAAGCAGGATAGGACGGGGCAAAATGCACAAGTGTGTGAATGCGATAAGTTGTTTATCTACGCTATTTTTTGTGGGTTTTAATTTTTATATTTTTATTTTTTATTTTTTAATTTTTTATTCTGATTTTTAATTTACTGATTTTTTATTTTCTTTTTATATTTTATATTTTTTTATATTTTCTTTTTCAATAATAGAATGTACAAACTATATAAGAAAAGAGATAATAAACTATTTATAAAAATAAGGGAAAAAAGCTCAAAAATTAGGAAATGAAATGTTTTTTGTATTTTTATACTTTTCTAATGTTTTTGTGATTTTTGGGGAGTTTTCAGAATATTTTTGGTATTTTTAAATGTCAAAATAGAGAAAACAGTGAATAAAATGCAAGGCTGAAACTAAAATGGAGAAATAAAATAGAAAACTGTAACAAAAATTCTCCAGATTAATTTTCACTTAAAGATAATGAAACAAAGAAAATTCAGAGACAAAGTTTATATTTTTAGGATTTTTGTAGCATTTTTCATATTTTTATAAAGTTTTTTGGTTTTTGTAATTTTTAGGAGTTTTGTTTTGTAATTTTTAGTGAATTTTGGATTGAATTTAAAACGTACGAAAAGAAACAAAATATATTTTTTTGGAATTTTTTTGGAGGGCTTTTATATTTTTTATGGATTTTATAATGCAAACAGTGCTGAAAATGGATGTTTTTGATCTTTAATAAATATTAAAATGCAATAATTATGAAAAATAAAAATATGTCGTTAAACTACTATGCAACAGAGACTTACTGTGATTTTTGGGGATTTTTTTGGATTTTATAGACACATGCAATAAATACAAGAAGCAAAAAGAAAATACATGTCTACAGGGGTCTTTTGGTAATTAACAAAACATCCAGGGGCTCAACAACAAATTTCCTGAAAATTATATAGCTTATTTAAAAACTTTCTGAGCCAAGTATCAATATTAAAAATCGCTAGGGTTTTTCCTGCAAAAACACCAGGGTGCATGTGACTTGCACGCACGCCTAGTGGGGGTATTAAAAATAATTTACGAAAACTGTGGAGCTCAGATGCAAACTTTACACAAAGTTATAAAGGCTCAGAGGAAAGTTTACAGTCGAATATTAAATGCTCAAAATGTGCGGGGAAAGAAGAGCAAAATACCCACGTACGATCCTGATCGAACGGCCGCCAGGGCCTCCACTTAAACACGTGTCGCAGCAAGGTGCGACGATACCCCTTCGGCTCCGACGCCCAGGATTAAAACTTGAGGAGTTATCGGACGGCTGGGGTGGATTTGATCTAACGTTAGCTGCTGCTCGAGAGGAGAGTTCTCGATCCGACGGCTTAGGATACGGCTGGACGAACAAAAGAGGAACCCGGCGGCACCGAGTTTCGTTTGCGTGATGGGCTCGCCTCCGTCCACCAAACCCACAACCGAAGGGCTGGTTCTGCACCTGCTGCTCCTCCCCGACGTCCAGGTGGCTCAGACCGGTCTGACGGCCAACGGATGGCCCTCGGCTGCTCGATGAAGCTCCAGCCGACCTGGGGGTCTTCTTGGCGTGAATCGAGGCCCAGACGCCTCCTCTTCCTGTAAACAAAACCAAATGGACGGCAGATATCTCGCAACAGGAAGGGGCTTTTATTGGCGAGAAAAGGCAGCGTGGGATGGCGATAGTGGTTGCCGGAGCTTCTGAGCTCTGGCGAGGTGTTCGAGATGGAATCTAGGCTAACTACTCGCTGAAACAGCAAACTAAATATAGAAGATGGAAGCTGGGACCTATGGCTATCTAAACTACAAAGAAAATGCACGAATACACGACCTCGAGGGCTGAGGAGCCCAAGGAAGAAACCTCACGGTGGCTCTCCGCCGGAGATGGTGGAAGCACCTCCCGGCCACGCGCGTACCTCCTGGATGGTTGGAGGAGGCTCTGTCACGGCCTCCAGTCCAGAACACAAGAAGAGAAGGGGTTTGCTAGGTCCAAGAGGGTTCAAAGGACCAAGGAGGGTTTGGAAATGTTTTTGAAACATGGCTCTGGAGGCGTGAAGAATGAGGAATATCTGATGAATCTTGGGTCCGATCCTCGAAAACAACTATGGGCTTGTAAGAGCATTGGTCCACGATCAAAAGTCGTGAAGGAACCTGATTCAATGGTGAAAGGACTGGCCTAGAAAAAAGGGAGAAGAAGCGACAAAACGCACTTCTGACACTGAACAGGCTGGGGTCAGAGAGTTGACCGCAGGTCAACTCTCCAGCCCCCCTGGTTGGTCCACGTGGACCAACCAGGAAAAAGCCTGAAAAAATGATTTAGAAATTCATTTTAAAATAGTAAACTATTTTATTAATTTTAGGTTATTCAATAAAAAATATTTCTAATTTTATAAATTATTTTATGGTAACTTTTATTTATTTTTTAGAGGTATATTTTTACAAGTTGCCTATTATACCCTTTATAGGTATATTCTTCTATATATTGTATTCTTTTATTTTTATTATATGTATTTAATTTATTTATTTTTGTGTATTATTTTAAAAATTATAAAATACTTTTATACACGTAATTATATTTTTATTTTATTTATGTGTTTTGTATATTTAATAAAATAGAATTAGTAGTTATACAGGTATGTATATAGGTATGACACCTAGGTTTTGTATATACAAGTATTTTTATTTTGAGTTTTCTTTGCATTTTTATTCTGATTTTAATGCACATGATTATTATAAATATTAATTATAAAATTATAAAAATATAAAATTATAAAAATAATGAATAAAGAATATATTGGATATTTTATTCTGTACAAATATACAATAGGGGTCCAAAACTCAACTTTCAAATCGTAGCTCCGCCAAATGCAAAACCACCACCATTAAATAGCTTATTTTATTCTATATACAATTAAAGGTGAGTTTGCTGCATTTGGAGTTTTCATTTGTGAGATACAGGTCTAGGAAGTTGAGATTCTGGATTCTTATTCAGACCATAACTTTTTGTTTGTATATTATTTTGCAGTGAATTCAATTTTGTATTTTTCTTTATTAAATTATCTACAACTTTCATGTACAAAGTTTCTTTATTTGATGTATAAAAAGTGGAACCAAAAATAGATCCCAAAATGAATAAAGAATGAATAGAAAGTATAGGTACTTATACTATATTTTTGACCTTATCTCCCCCTACTTTATTCCTTGTCGACCTATTCATCAAGATGCCTAGGTCTCGGGGTTTCAGATCATAAAATATTTACAATATTTTATTCGTTTTCTTTTCTTTTCTTTATTCTATAATTTTGGCATTAAAAACCGCATTTTATACAATATTTACACAATGATGCATGGATGCTAAAATGCATGAATTAACGCTATTTACACACATTTACTAGGGTTTTTAAGGCCAAAATGATAGAATAAAGATGATGAAATGTAGATTCATAAGTCAGTTCCATCCTCTTCGAAATGATCATGGAACATAGATGATAAGTCGGAAGCGGCTTTGGCCGAATTACCGCATTTCTTTGGCGATCCGACTCCCCATACTTCAGAGTTGGTGGTGAATACTACTCAGCTTAGCCCACCTTCATACAACACTGATGCAACTCGGATCCGATTGCGGTTTAAGTGATTGGGTTGTCAGTGTAGAAAACCACAAAGAGATCCGAGTTTACATCAAACAAAGATCGGTTTTAAAAAAACCTTACACTATTTATTTAGCCAAGTAAGTGTGCCTGGATCGAACACAAGGAGGCAGAATAGAGTTATTTTGATATTTTTAGTGAAAGAATATTTTTGTGATTTTTTAATCTCTTTTTTAATCAAGTTGATTTTCAGGTTTTTTTGTTTTTATATTTTTTCACCTTTTAAATATTTTTCAAAGTGATATTTTTCAAAAAAAATTACGTACAATATAATATGTGAAGAATATGTGAAATATAGGTGATATTATATAGTAGGTAAATCGATCGAGCAATGAGCTCGATGAACACTCGAAAACAAATCAAAATGGTGTCGAAATTTAACAAATCAAAACACGATGATGAAGCCACTAAAACACACAAGAAATACTGAAAAACCTCACCGGGGTAGTTGCGTAACTACCCCTATAAAATCTACGAATGTCAAAAATGTGTCCAAAGTCACCTTACAATACATGGGTAGAAATGCAAGAAAAACTAATAAAGTTATGCAGTTAAGTCCACGGCCAAGGATTGAATTGTAAGAAAAATGTGAAATTATTGCAATTAGGTCCCTGTAGAGGGACGTAAATGCAATTTCTAGAAACTCTGGAGGTGCTTTGAAATCTCTGGAAGTCGTCCGGGCTTAATATCCAATTTTCCACCGATTTGGCTTGGATGACGGAGATTAGAACATGGCGCTGGATCGGGAGTGTCGGTTCTTGCCACGTGTCGAGAAACTGTAGCTTCTAGTTGTTCTTGAGGTTCTTTAGCTCTTGACGTGGGTAGCGATGGCGGCTTCTTCCCCGATTTATTGATGTCGATCGGAGCGCATCTTGGGCCTCCTGTAGGGCCAGATGGGTAGCTCCTCCACCCCTCAAGCTCGCGTACAGGTGATCGCGGCAGGAGGTGGCGGAGATCGACAAGAATCGGTCGAACAAGTCGGACAGTCACGTTTCTCTACTCCTGGAGCTGAGTTTGTTGAGCCCTTTTTTATGGCAATTTACGTATAGATCGAAGACTTCAATTGACGTAAGATTGCTCCAAATGCAAGATGACCCTTCAAAGAAGATGTATATGTGCTCGATTTGCTATGAAATCTGCCAACAAATTATTAAATGCAAGCTCAAGATGGCATTTCCAGACTTGTTGAGAATAGGCGTAAATGATGTGGAAGAAACGAGATGGATTTGGAGTTGATTCGATTGTGTTTACAAGGAACCTACGATTAGGCGTCTGAGATGAAAGATTAGGCTACCTAATTACGTCATTAACCACGCTAATCGTGGCATGAGGATCGAGAAAGAAAATTGCAAAAATGGACGAATTACCTGTGAAGTGCAGAGTGTAGAACCTCTGTTGTCGTTGCTCGACGGGTCAGCTTCCCGGAGCTCCACGCGCACGTGGCGGTGATGTAAGGCGAGGTTGGCGCCTTGAAACTCCTCCCCGATGATCCTTCTTCCACGTAGGCACCTTTGGCCGGAGCTGTCACCTCCTGAGCGAGCGGTGCGAGGCGAGGAAGTGGAAGGTCAGCCACTGGA
This sequence comes from Ottelia alismoides, assembly GCA_037367405.1. Taxonomy (NCBI): domain Eukaryota; kingdom Viridiplantae; phylum Streptophyta; class Magnoliopsida; order Alismatales; family Hydrocharitaceae; genus Ottelia; species Ottelia alismoides. The sequence goes on along the minus strand of JAZKJV010004782.1, from coordinate 514,690 downwards.
TTTTGAGCTTCAGGTGGTTATGGAAAAGTTAGCTGGAAACCTCCAACTTTGAGGGTATTTATAGAGAGATTGCTTGGTCTTCAAGTTTAATCTAATGTGGTCGAGTGAATGGGTTGTTAGGAGATTAGATTCAAGGGTTTGGATCGAGTGAAATGCATCAACTGTGCGCGAGAAAAATGGTTGAAGATGGCCGGTTGAAACAGAAGGTAGAACCGGCTTCTTGGAGAAGATGCACCAGGTGCTGACACGTGTTAGCACCTGGGTGGCCAGATGCGTGAATATCTTATAAATTCAATAATAAATAGTAAATATAATTATTTAAATAGGTATAAAAATAATAAATGTAAGTAATTAAATTATCTAATTTATAAAATAATTACCTTTTAGAGATAATAATTATTAAATGAAATATAAATATTTTACTAATAAATAGGTATAGATAACTAAGTTTTGGATTTTTAATTTAATAAATAAATAAATATTAATTTTGTATTTTATTAATTATTAGGGTAATAAATAAAGTTTATGTGAATTTTTAGGAATTTCAATAAATTAATTTAAATATATTAGTAAATACAGGTATAAGTTAACCAGTTTATTTTTATCTAAAAATTAGGGTTTTGGATTTTATGAAAATAATAAATAAGCTCCAAAAATTCTGAAATAAATTATGATGAAAATACAATATCATAAAAATCATTAGAAATTATAAAATTAATAAAATTCTAAATAGTATGGTCTACATAAAATAAATAGCCCAGAAACCACGTTGACATTTGGTCCCAAAACCGACTTTTTGCAAACAGACTCTGAATTTAATGCAACTACCTCTATTAATTAGAGAATATTATTTTATAAACTTTAAAGGTGAGTAGAGTGAAACTGGAGTTCGCATGAAGAAGTTATGATGTTCGGAAGTTGAGAATTTGACAATTTAAAAGTAAGATTTCTTGGTATATGTATAATATAATATTTTTATTTTATTTTTTTATTTTTATATATATATTTAGAAATAATTTGGAAAAGAGTTTGGTGAAAAATATGAACATTTGAATTAATTAAAAATCAATGAAATGTTGTATTTATTTGATAAAAAATGAGACATGTGTGAAGTGTGTCTTAATTTATTTTTATGAATTTCTTTCCTTATTTCCCCCTACTTATTGGTTTTTCGACCAATCCATGCTGACTTCGTCTCGGAGGTTAGGTTATATAAATATACCTTGCAGCTATATTTATATTTATGAGTCATATTTATATATATATATACATATTTACAATTTGCCTTATTTTCTTTTCTTTGTTCTTTATTTATTTACATGTTTTTTGACGTATAAAAGTGCATTTTTATTTATAAATGCTATTTTGATAAAAAATGGGATTTAATGCATATTTACATGTATTTGTTAAGGGTTTTATGACAAAATGCGACAGAAAAGTTAATGAATCATGGATTCATCAAGCACGGAACCAAATTCAGTTCAGTCAGATTTGCTTAATGATACCACATTGTCAGAACTAAAACCATTACCTCCAACACTCAAGTATGCCTTTCTTCCGGGACCCAAAGAAAGATATCATGTTATCATTAGCTCAGACTTGACTTTAGATCATGAGTCTAGGTTGTTAGAAGACTTAGAGAGGAACCACAAAGCAATAGGTTGGACAATGTCGGATCTCGTGGGGATCAACCCCGCTCTCTGCTCGCACTACTTTTTTACTGAGGATAATGTGAGACCTTCCCGTGAGTTACAGAGGAGACTTAACCCCAATCTTCGGGAAATAGTGAAAAAAGAGATTGAGAAATGGTGCAAAGCATGGTTTATATACCCCATTTCTGACTCCAAGTGGGTGGACTCACTTCATGTTGTCTCGAAGAAGTCGGGAATTCAGATGGTCACCAACGAGGAGGGGGTAGAAATCGCGACACGAGTACCCACGTTGTGGAATGTCTGTGTTGAGTACAGGCGCTTGAATGTTGCGATAAAGAAAGACCACTTTCTCTTGCCTTTTATTGATCAGATATTGGGGAGACTCGTAGGGAAAGAGTTCTTCTATTTTCTTGATGGGTACTCAGGCTACAACCAGGTAGCTATAGCACCTAAGGACTAGGAAAAGACCACATTCACATGTCCATTCGGTACTTATGCTTTCAGGCGCATGCCATTTGGGCTCTGCAATGCCCCAGGCACATTTCAGCGGTGCATGATAGCCATATTTACCGAGATGGTGGGAGATTTCTTGAAAGTGTTCATGGATGACTTCTCGGTCCACGGTGATTCTTTTGATACATGTTTAGTGCAATTGGACCTAGTCCTCACGAGGTGTAGAGAGGTGAATCTGGTACTCTCCTGAGAGAAGAGTCACTTTATGGTGACGGAGGGTATCGTGTTGGGGCATGTCATCTCCAAAAGGGGAATGGAGGTTGATCCTGCTAAGGTGGAGGTGATCCAGAAACTTGATCCACCTACCAATGTTAAGTCAGTGCAGTCATTCTTAGGGCATGTTGGATTCTATAGGAGATTCATTCAGGATTTTTCAAAGATTGCCCGCCCACTGACTGAGCTCCAAGGGAAAGACACATAGTTCATTGTAGATCACAGGTGTCTGGAGGCCTTTGAGCTTTTGAAGAGGAAGATTTGTGCCTCGCCTATCCTACAAGCTCTTGACTGGTCTCTCCCCTTTGAGATCATGACTGATGCTTCAGATTTCGCTATAGGAGCTATGTTAGAACAAAGACGAGAGGGGATCCCGTTTGCGATCCACTATGTAAGAAAAGTATTAGATCCTACACAAAAGAATTATACAATGACTGAAAAGGAAATGCTCGCGGTAGTATAGGAACTCTAAATGTTCAGATCATATATTTTGGTCTCTAAGGTGACAATTTACACTGATCATACAACCATTCGATACTTAATGGAAAAGGACGTGAAGGTGCGTCTTCTTAGGTGGATTTTACTCCTCTATAAATTTAATTTGGAGATTAAAGATAAACCTGGAGTGAAGAATGTTGTGGATGATTATCTTTCTTGGATTGAACTTAAGGATTCTCCTGATTATGAGCAGATTAGAGAGACCTTCCCAGATGAGTCAATTGACTCACTCCCGTGGTATGCCAACATGGTGAACTATCTTGTCTCCAAGCAGGTTCCCCATGGTTGGACTAGGAGCGACATTGATCGACTGAAGTCGGATTTGAGGAGATACCATTGGGACGATCCTTTCCTTTTCTTCGAAGGACTGGATTGTGTTTGGAGAAGGTGTATTCCTCAGGAGGAATAGCAGAGTGTCCTCACATATTGTCATTCACTTGAGGCTGGAGGATACCATTCGGGAGAGAGAACCGCTCATAAAGTACTTCAATGTGGATTGTATTGGCCGACCTTGCTTAGAGATGCTATTGATTCTCTACGGTCGTGCCCGATTTGTCAAAAGATGGGAGGGACAGTTGGATAGAGAGATTAGATTCCCATGCAACCGATGATTATTTATTATGTTTTTGATGCACGGGGCATATATTTTATGGATCCTTTTCCCAAAAGCCAAGGACATGAGTAAATATTGTTGGCAGTTGATTACTTATCCAAGTGAGTGGAGGCTATCTCAATCCGAACCGCAGACAAAAATACTGTGTTTAAGTTTGTGAGAGCCCATATTATTGCTAGGTTCAGGGTGCCAAAGGTTTTGATATCTGATGGGGGTAGCCATTTTGTGAACCTAGATATGAGATCTTTAGCTAAGGACTATGGATTTGAGTATAGAATTACTAGTCCTTACCACCCACAATCCAATGGCATGGCAGAGGTTTCGAACAGAGAGGTGAAGAGTATTTTGCAAAAATTGTTTCATCATGATAGGAAGAATTGGTCTCAGCTCTTGGACCAAATTCTGTCGGCCTATAGGACAACCTACAAGACACCATTGGGTACTTCACCATTTAGAATGATCTATGGCAAGCCATGTCATTTGCCCGCAGAGTTGATTCATAAATCTGAATGGGAAATTAAGAAGATTAATTGGAGTTGTCACCTAGGGAAGCTTTGTCGAGACTTGAACTTGAACGAGCTTGTGGAAATCCAAAACAAGGCATATGATAGCAGTTTGATTTATAAGGACAAAGTAAAGAGATGTCATGATCAGCACATTAGGTGCAAAGACTTTGTCCCTAGACAATAGGAAATCTAAATGGACAGGTCCCTTAGTTGTAAAGAAAGTGCACAAGATTGGAAGAGTAGAGATAGTTGATCTCACAAATGGTGCACAATCTCATGTGGTAAATGGACAATTGTTGAAGCATTTTGTATATTCGAAAGAGCAGCTAGTCTAAGTCGAGGTCATCAACTTCATGCAGAGTGAGTTTTTTTTTATTTTTAATAAATTAAATAAATTAATTTAGATAGTTAAATAATTAGAATATGTGTATTTACAGGTAATTACTTATATACAAGATACCATTATTTTTAATTATTAATTTACTCACAAATAAACTCTATAATATATTTTATTTATTTACATAATAATTTTAGTATTTTAAATATATTTTTATTTTATTTTTATGAACTAATATAATAAGTTAAATAATAGAGCTTTTTACAATATATGTACATTATACCTATCATATGAATACTCTTATTTTATTTTTGGTTATTTTAAATTTTATTATTTTTATCTATATTTTATATAAATAAAACTAATACAAATAATAAAATATAAAATGTATAAAAATATAAATAAAGAAATAATATAAAAGTAATAGGTATATTACAAACACTATATACAACAACATTTCAAAAAGCTGACATTCATATCTTAATTCTGATTTTCATAAAACTACTTTCAAGTTATAGTTTATTTAATTTTGAATAGTGAAAGTGAGTTTGGTTTGTTTTGAATTTTTATGGAGTAGATATTTATATGTCAATTTTGGTTTTATAGTTGTCCTTTTTATTCTTTACACCTTTTATTTTTGCAATTATTTTATTATTTAAAGCATATTTTTATATACTAGTTCAAAGAAAACGACTATTTTATTTGAAATCGAATTGATGATAAATAAAATAGGCAAAGATATTTTACATTATGAGTAGTGATGAATATGTACAATATAAGTTGTTATTCTGAAATTTTTAAAAGTTAATGACCCTATGTTCCCGTGGTTTATTCCTTGTCGACTAAGTCAAGTCTTGTCCTACTGTCGGGGTCAGGATCAATATGTATTTATTACATATCTACAATCTTCTTTTAGTTACTTTTTCTATTCTTCTTTGTTCTTCTATTTTGGCCGAAATAAGTGCTAAAAATACAATATCAACAATCATGTTAGATTGTTAATTAATGAGAATTAGTATTATTTACATGTGTTTTACAAAGGATTTTTTGTCAAAATGAAAGAATAAAGATAATGAATTGGTGATTCATCATGGCTGAACTTCCTCGACATCCAGATCTCTCCTCGGTGAGATGTGGATATTCTTGAGCACCTCAGTAGTTGCTGACCTCCTCCAGGAAGCTCTCGATCATCTCAACAGCTCTAGTGACCGCCGGACGATGAATATCTAACCGGAGGAAGCTCATGCAGGTGGAGCCTCTTCCCTGTTCTTAATGACCTCTCTGTCGTTGGATCAAGAAGGGGCTCCAGTTTTGATGTCAACTTTCAGATTGGGCACATCGTCTGCCGTAGATTTCTTCTGATATCTGATAGAACCGCCCGTCCATGACCCAGTATCAAAGAATCCCAGTCGTCCACACTTAAATGGCACCACGTGGAGTCGCTCGCATAGTCAGATACACGTGTTGAGAGTATTTTGCAGAACATCCCTCGGCTCTTTTTATATTTCTTTTTAGTATATAAGCCTTTATATGCTTTGTAATAATTTTCGATATTTCTTTCCATATTCGCCATTTGTTTTGACTTGTTAACTCAAGGAGTGTGAAATGATTACTTGGATCTTCTTTTTTTCCAATAATTTTATTACGGCTGAAATAAGAATGGTGCAACAGTGAGGTAAGAAAATGAATAAGCAAGTTTATTCTCAATTCTCGTTTGTGGATAATATTTCACTGGGTAAAGTATGGGGTTTTTTTACTGTTCGTTTTTCTTTCTTGTTTTTGAAAACCTAGAACGTAATAACAGTGAAACAATGAGAGTAAAAAGTTACCGGACCTTGTGGTGAAACGTGTCACTGTAAACACCCATAACATCACCAGGACGAGAGTTCGCATCTGTCAGTTCCTTGCTTCTCCAGCTGTACAATTGGTCGTTATCTGTCCGATTCTTGTGGTGATTTTACGGGGAAATGGTGCTGTAAAATCCATGATTTTACCAACATAGGATGCACAGCAAGCGGATCCCGCTCCGTTATCTGTTGCAATGATCCATCCATTATACATCTGCTCCGACTGAGCATAAGAACCTTCCCAGTTGTTTGAGGAAAAGAACAACTTACGAGGAATGTATATATAGTTAATAGACAACCAAGGATATATGAAGAGAGCTTGTAAGAAAAATAACTTCAACGATCTATGCTAAACCACGGATGTAAAAAGTCCTCGGATCATGAACTTGTGGCTCTCAGCTATGCACGCCACTGACATGGATGGGACTTCCTTTTCTGAGCTAGATGCCGACACTTATTGATTATTCAGAAAAGGCTAAAGTTCTTGTTTTTAATAAAACATGGGCAATCAGTTTGATATGTATATATTGCCTCATTAATTACTAACCGAAGATCTATCCAAGAACTGAGCCTGACAACTCGCAAATGCATGTTGTTTTCATGCATTTCGCAACTGGGGCTCCCGGGCATCCGCGTCAATATGCATTGACATGAATCTCCCTAAGTACTAATTTCCATTAATGGATCGTTTTCTGCGTGCTACTGTTTGACGCCGTATGTTTTGGCGCATCCTTTGTTGATCTCTTCAGCGGAGTGTTCAGGAGATCGCAAGAAATCAATTATAAGAAGACGACGCAATTAATCCAAAGTAGAACAACTTGCAATACGGATTTGGAATCTAATATCACAACTTGCAACCACATTAGATGATCACAATTAACTCTAGTACGCTCCAAACCATCCATTCAATTCACACGATGCGAATCTAAGGTCATATCTTCTTCTGGTGATTGTTAAAGCCTGCTGTATCTCGATAAATTTCTGAATTACTACTGTGTTATTCCTGCAAGTGATAGATTTTTAAAGTAGATTATCTAGATCGAGATGGACGTCGATCAAAATCAGATTATAAATTGATGTCAAATGGATGAAATTAACGTATATTACTTGTTAGATATTCGGTTCCACACAGAAGTAATTTCTCGAGCTTCTACATTTATCAAACTGAGCATCTTTGTAAATCTTTGGTAGGTGAGTACAATTAGATCTGTTCACATGAACAATGTGGCAAACAATAATTTCGATCTACAACCAGAGAGTCCAATGTCCCCACAACCTCCATTTAATACGTTGGGTTGTCTTGTCTGCATTCGTACTACCTCCATGCTTTTATGTATATACAAGCGAAGTATAAAACTCCATTAAGATCGCATACCCGACAATTAAATTAGCCGCTAAGCAAATCGTAGAAATATTCCGTTATCCCGCGAGGAAGGAACTAAATATTCGGATATATTTATGGGAAGAGTTTGATCACGGATTTCGCTGAATGCTTTGTTTGGTTACGAACTTTCTGGTGGTATAAAAAGTTCTAACAATATTTTTGAAGGAAATGGTTATTGTTTAGTTTAACTTTGCCTTTTGTTATACATTTGCAGCAATCTAATCTGGTTTAGAATAAAAAGGCATCATTTGCTTTCTACTTCCTGTAATTTTCGCAAATCCAAAGCCTCTCAACAATATAAACGTTCTTTCATAGTCTGTATTTCATATTGTCTTGTCAAATTCTAACCGACTTGCAAGTTTGAAATTTAAAAATCAAACTTCAGTGAAGCAAAATTGGTATAACTATTTCAGTCAAAAGTGTATCAAGTGGTATTATCTATTACTCCTATAATCAATTAATAAAAATAAAAAAAGCCAAAAGATAGGTTGTTACCATTTTGAAGGAGCAAAGATCATTGAAGTAATGTCTAAACCCAATGATATAGTAAATCAAGGACAAATCATAACAAGGAAACAATATTTTCTATTGCCTCAACAAATAGGCAATTAAAGTAGAATAAAGAACCAAAATTGATTCAAAATGAGAAAGAAAAGAGGTTAGAGATACTCAATAAATGCTGAAGGATTTTGTACAAATTGAGTTTTGCAAAGTATTTAAAAATCAAATTATGAATATTCTGATAGAAGTAGTCAATGGGATACCAATGGCAGGTCTTTTTTTTCCAATTTCAACTGAGTTCTTCCAAAATAAAATACTTTTATTTGAGTCCATCCCTGCTAGATTTCGAATTATGGATTACAGGAAACTCCAGTGGAAAGAACAAAAAAGGCATTAAGAGATTCTCCTGTAATAATACTAAACACTCTAAGAACAAAGAATACCTACATTCTTAGATAGGTCTTCGCCATCTGATCAATAATCAATAATAATGATCATGTTCCATGTCAGGTTGACATGTACCTACACTTGTTTTCCATTCAATATAGATAAATAGAGGGAGAGAATCTTTGGCGTATAACCATATCATATAACCCCATGAACACTTATACACTTCCATACCATACACCACGTATAGGAGTATCCCATCTCTGACGAACACGCATTGTACAAAGTAACATTAAAGAAAAGGGAGACCTGCAGAGGGCCGCACTTAACTGGACACGAGCCCATCTCTCCCGGGTGCCCCCACAGACAAGGGAAAGGAAACCCTAGCAACATGTTAATATACTTTGACAGGTCCCCCACTCCATCTTCCTGCCCTAATTTCTTAATCCCAAGTTCCTCAACTTGCTACTTTTCCCCAAAGAGTGGTTCATACCCTGCTCACCCTCCTCCTTTTTCTCTTCCTTGTTGTTACTTTGGTACTTGTAGTTGATGTAGCCCCCACGGCCTTGAATACATACAAAGAGAGGCCATGAAACCTGGTAGGGTCGCCAGTGCTGTTCTCCCCCTCTCCATTATACCTCTTACAGTGCTCCCTTGTGGCATGCACAGTCCTCAGTGGTCCCAAAAAGATATACCCACTCCTTCTATTTTTGCATATATATCATACCGCAGTACCTCTCCTTGCATGTTAAGATGTGTGTATCTAATGCATCATCTAGCTACATCTTTGTTTGGTGACGTTGATTTCCTTCTTTCTCATCCTCTTTGCATTGAATTCCCCCGAGCATAGAGGTCCACTGCATGCACACTTTCTTGCGATGTGTGAAAGAAGAGGGGAAGGGGGTCCCGCTGCTGTGCAGAACCAAATTCCAGATTCCAAAGCTGAATGGCATGAGATTGAAGCACATCGATTTCAAGTACACGGACTGCAACTTGTTTTGGGAAGCTTACAAGGATAGGGCATGTTGGGAATGGTTGATTATTTCATGTATCTGCCAAGCCATTGTCGCATATGGGAGATTTCCCTTTGGGATCTGGTTGGTGCATATTGTTGTTATGTAGGCTATGCCATTTATTGTTGGTTTGCAGGCTGAGTTGGGCCACTGTGCTTCAAGGAGTTCGGATGTGCTTTTAGGGATTCACGTCCTATCACTGGCGTGCTTTGATAACATATTTTTTTAATAAAAAGTCGATCTACATCCATTCATGTAAGTAAAACTATGCACAGTGTTGTGAGTAAAAAATCGTAACTCGTCATAGATGTGCATGCTGGACAGGAACAAGAAAGGATTACTAGTGAGAGAAGAGTCCGATCAGAGGAATACTGCCTCCATATAATATCATCGAAGCATTGCCCGTTGTCTATGAGTCCTCGCGCTCAGCCTTATTTCTCGATTCACCACTCCGCATAGAAGAAAGACGTGTCATTGGGTTGCGATCGTACAACCAGGTTAAAAAAGATGGGGGAAGAGTGACAACCGTATATGAAGAGGGAATTGATCCACCTTCACATTTCTCATTCAACAATCAGATGTAAGGTAAAGGAGATATTTTGCAAGACTTAACTGTGTTTTAAAGGCTATTTTTGTATGATCTCCGACACGGTCCCACTACAAGAAAAATGACGTGCCAACAGAATGTAAATACGGAAACTTGTGACCATGCACGTAGCTATAATTCCGTGACCAAAGTTTTCAAATATCTAAAAAGAATATTCATACCAGAGTTGTGACTACAACAAATTATGTGTTCACTTGTAGTGCCCACGGCATATTCTTGGTTAGAGCACTCTCACAATGAGACTTGTAGCTACGGCTACTGGCCACGACGTCTAGTGGCCATAGTCCAATTCTGTTGCAACAAGTCCCTCATCCGTGCGCATAATTCTGGAGCCACAACTTATTTTCATTGCAGTGTCCCTTTCACATGCTAATGTTGCTTTCAATTTCATTGGCATATTTCAACGACTCCTGGAATGTTGAAGGAAATTTTGAGTGCATTGAACGGAAAAGATAAAATTATTTTTTAAAAACATCTAAAGTAAAAAGATAATTTTGCAATAAGAGAGACGTTGATTCGGACTCCTCCATGTAAAGGAAGCATGTATTTGCACGACTATTAATGTTAACTAGTAGGTATCCCGTGCGTTGCACGGGTGAAACAATTTGACATCGTAATGTTGTACCGATCCCAAACTAAGATGTTTTGCTATCTATATTATCAAGCTTTGGGTATAAACATTCTATTTCAATTTTATAAGATTTTTATGGTATATATTATGGAAGAACAAATTGTTCCAGCTCCATACCGTCAAGAATTCTTGACTATTGTATGAGAATAGATTCATCTTCGAAGCATTTTTCCTTTCTGATATTTTTCTATTGGAGCCTCCCTCATTCCTTTTATCGAGCATAATGATGCAAATCGAGCTTTAATGAGGATCTGTGGGTACTCATGTTCTCCCCCAATTCTGTGTTGTTTCGGGCAGCGGATGTAGTGGAGCAGATCTGTAGGTGAAACTTGATTTGGGGTGGTATACCCTCTGACCGATGGAATGATGTTAATCACATTATCTTAAAGAACATGCTAAAGAGAGTGTTTCTTTAGGACATATGATAGACATGCTTAATAAAGTGAAGAATGGTTGATGAATAGGAATACTAACATTAAGTTTTGGAATGAAGTTTATTTAGATAATGTTGTCTCAACGACAATAAAGAGATATTTCTTTAGGATATATTATAGACATGCTTAATAAAGTGAAGAACTGTTGATGAATGGAAACATTAACATTAAGTTTTGAAATGAACTTTATTTAATTAATGTCTAGTTGTACTGGAACTCGAAGGTTACACCAGGGAGGAGTTAGGAGAGGCCAGAGTCGCTGACCAAGACGGAGTCAGCATTCCTCCCTTTCGTGTCGCCGATGATGTTATGGCCATGGACCAGGAGGCTCCGCTTAAGTCGAAGAAGGAGAAGGCCATGAAGAAGAGAAGTGTAAGGTTGGAGGAGAGCATAGAGGAAGAGGAGGGCAAGGTGGTGATGGAGATGGCGAGGCCGGTAGATGGGCTCACAACCTTTCCACCCCTAGTCATCTATTGTGATAAAGTATTGGACAATACTAAGTGTATATTAAAAAAACTTTTGTAAAGAAATTTTAAAATAAAATGTATTTGATTATAAAAATTTATACAAATAAAAGATTTATTGAATCACGAGGCTCTCTTTTAATAGTTTAGCATAACTTATGCACAAATCCTAAAGTACAACAGTAGACAACTAAATATTTGAAACATTTTTTATAAAAAGAAATAAATATCCAGTAACTAAATAAACATAATTATAACTCATTATGAGTGCAAAAAAAATAATGCTACAAGGTCGTGAACAGTGCCATGTCCACGGCCCTTAATATATTGTATGATGTTCCAAGGTTATTTTGTGTATTTAGCTCATTGTGAACGTCGAAGGAATTGATTAGGTGGGAGATTTTTGAGCAAATATTTTTAATGAGTTCTGATATCACCCCCCACCATGTCTTGACGTGTTATGGATTTATTGACTCAAAGAGTCTTCTTTACTTTTGTATGGGAATTAATTCTTTTTTGTTTCTTGTACACTTTGAACAAAGTTTTGACTTCAGCTACATCTCCTGTATGAGCAGGGTCAACCGTATTTCTTAGGGATTTCACCTTGTTTCATCTTGCATGCAATGAGCTAGAACCCTTCTCGAGAGTCAGGTATTTGTTGGAGGCATATTCCTAGATGTTTGGGACTAGTAATTTTAACCATCCATAAAAAAAACTATGGACACCCGATTTTTTTTCAAACGAACAAAGTTAAGCAACTTAATATGGCCACCCTATTTGATATCCATGAAATATGCCCCCACACATCTTTTGGAAGGAAGTTTTTTAGCAAGTTAGAAGTTTGCATGGACTTGCTTATTCGGAATGCTCAAAAGATTTTCTATCCCTTTGTAAAAGGAGGCTTTGACTACATTGAATTTGTAGAGAGAAGAAGAAGAGAAAGGGAGAACTTCAGAAAGTACGAGAAGAAGTTGCATTCAAAAGCCAATAGTTCAGGTCGTTTCTCAAAGAGAATGGGAGGATGAAAAATTAAATGCTTCCAATGTGACAAGATGGGGTAGATAATGAAACATTGCCTACATAAATAAATTATTGTAATATGATTGGGTTGCATGCGTAAGCAATATGGTTTAATGGTAAGACCACGCTGGGTCAGGTTGAAAGATAGAGTTGGGAGATTCTAGTCATGGTTTCTACATAGGAGTGTTTCTACGAAAAATACATGTACACTTGTGATTTGATTATTTAACTTGTGATTAAAGGTTCTATGTAACATTGTTGTTGTATTGGGTTTATTGTGTTTGCAGTGGTTCGATCTCTTAGCCTGCTTCACATATATCCATCAACAAGACGTGAAATAACAATAGCTATCATGCCTTACTCGTGTGATGAAAGTCAATTTTCAAGATGCATATAGCTAGCATCTCAGTATTGTGTACTGAAAGGAACATCATGATGTGTCCTCCTTCAATCGAACAAACTACTCGAGATGGAAGACAATGATATCTTCTCCAATATTCCAATTTTATTACAATTTAGAATTTGCCAAGGAAAGAAAACAAGATCATACATGAGAAGGAGACAAGCTACCCTACCACTGAGTTGTCACAAATCAGACGTTGAACTATATACATTATTCCTTTCCTAAAGCTAAGTTTGATTGAGTCTCACATCTGCAGACGTCATACATAATGTAGAAATGTTTGGAGACTACCACAAAGGTACATCAAAGGTAAAAGGATCTCAATTCACATTGTTGACTCTAGATTATGAAACATTTAAGATGCAAAAAGTAGAGACTATCAAGAATATGAATGTTTGATTCACTTCGATAGTAAATAAACTGAGAATTTAAGAAGAGTTTCCTATCTAGTGAAATTCTAAGTAAATTCATCACCTCTATCATAGGAATGGGAACACAAGGTCATTGCCATTTGACAGTCAACAAACTTCATCAAAACATCTTTGGAGGATTTCATAGGAAATCTTCATACCCATGAAACAAAGCTAGAGAATTGGAAGAAAAAATAACAAAAGCTGCAGAAAGTACTGAGATTGCAATCAACAAGGAAGTTGAGAAGTATCTGATTGAGGCGAAGATATCAAATTCATGACCCAACTGTTCAAGTTGTTTCTCAAGAAGAGAAAGGGAGAACAAAACATTAAATACTTCCAATGCGACATGGTGAGGTAGATAAATAAGGATTTCCTTGATCAGAAAAAGAACCACAGAAAGTACAAGAAAAAGATCAAGAGGAAATAACTCCAAGCAACAAGGGAAGACACAAGCAGTAGGGAAGAAAAAGGTGAAATCACGAGCATGGGATAGTAGTACTAGTTGAATATGGCTCATCTAATGTTGTTCGAGGTAAGTAATATTTCATATAATGATTATAACCTCCATGGTGAAGATGTTGATAATTACTCGGTATATGGACCTTACCGAGGTGAGGGAGAAGCAAGGAGAGGTTGTCTGAGGCCCACATTCAAGCAGACCTGTAACCAGGGGTCGGTCGCATCAATGTGAAGGATATGGAAGAATCTTCAAGCGCATCATGGAAGCGTGTGGATCGTATCGTATACGATCGAGAACGACTAGTCACACTAGTTACTCGATGCAACGGAATTTAAAATTAAAACGAATACTTCTTGGATCATTTCATCTAACCACGTAATTGGTAAAGGAATACCTCTTGTAGCATGGTTGTGATCAAGCCTCTAAGAGAAGAGATCTCCTGTCTCAAGTCCAATCCATCGGAGAAGACACTTGTGAGCGCAGAGATGAGTCGTGTGCTTCTCGCGATCTAAATTAATGATCCATGCAATGGATCTCCTTATCTCGTCTTACGAAATCGAACGCCTTCTTCACATGCTAGATGCACCAAAAAATACGAAGCGACAACACAACGATGCTGCGACGGTGAAGAGAATCTTCTCTCTATGTAAAGAGTGGACAACCACTCAAGGAGAGGGAGAAGAGTTAGCATGAGAAATGAGAGAGAGAGAGAGAGATATGTTGTCGAGATTGTGTAATCGAAAAAGCAAGGGGTGCCTCTTCATTTATAGGGTTTTAGAAGTCCATGGATTGCAATCAATGGTCAATACTAAATCAATGGACGAGGTTGATTTGTGTTTAATCCAATGAACATGATTTACGTTGTTAAAAATACACAACAACAACTGATTTAATTTAAATTAATATATATTAAAAATCAATATAATTAATTTAAAAAATAAATTATTTAACCTTGGAGATAATTTTGGGAGATATTGGCTTATCCCCTAATAGGGAACAACCACCAAGTCCACTTCTGACAATGTGGCCATCGACCCTCTTGACTTGGGATGAGTTAATCTCATCCAAGTCATGAGTTCACATTATCTCATGTAATTTCCAAGATTATCTCAAAAGGATAATTCACAATTATATTGTGAAAATTACAATCAAGCCATTAGAATTATGTGAATCACATTCACACCCTAAAATAAAATGAAATTATATTTTCAATCAATCATACATTTATAGTATATATAAATAATTGGATAGTGTTATCCAAGTTATTCATATCCATAATAATTAAATCACATTTAATTATATTGGATAATCATTCTCGCGCATCCGGATAATATGAATAAAATTCACATTATTCATGATAATTAAATCACATATTATTATTCATTTCTCAATACGTGGATATAATTTCAATAATAGAATTATTCTTGGACTCTTTCAAGAACAATGCACTTTCTTTGCAGATACTTTGGAGACAAGGACATGGCGATTGTAAGTTCTACGTATAATAACTTGATATTGAGATTACATCTCAAATCCAAATCTCATGGACCTCTCTGAGATGCTTGATTAAATCAAGGTCGCAAATCTAATCTTCTTATTGCATCTGAATCTCATTCAGATCAATGTTCAACACCTGGACGAAAATCAGATTGCTTCTCTACTTGGAAGAGTCATTGAAATAAAGAACTACTTCATCATTGCCTTGGAATGGAAGCGTCATGGTTATACAATTTTTTATGATCACATCACTCTTAGGTATTCTTACCTGTACATCCTGCATACTAGAAGACAAATGATAAATCCAAAGATATAGATCAATTTTACACTATCATCTTTAGGGTTTTATCATCAAGTTTCTCAATCTTGGTCACTGGGACTTGATATCGATCATATGATTTCCCAAAGCATATATCATACCTAAAAATTCTTGTCATGCTTACAAAGCACGACGATCATGCATGGAATTTGATCGGGTCCCAATACCTCATGAGCAAGCTCATGTCTTCTGGTTCACAATTGAACCTGTATGATCCATTTGAGAGAACGTATTACTCATATGCCCGTATATGCATACTAGCTCGCAGGTGTATAGGCCTTGGTTAGGCCATCAACATATTGGTCTACTAAACGTACACACTCATACATATAGTAACACATACATCTCTGGTCAGAGGATGTGTGCTTATATCGTGACAGTATACGACATAGGACTTTGGTTATCTCGATTTCGTTAAGTCAACCCTTTGACCTAACTAATCTGACACCTCCGAATCTCTATTTTCATGCAAAGGACCTGCATTAAGGGGTCGGTTAGATATCAGCCTAACAAGAAGGATTGTCATCTCCTACTCAAGTTGGAGATCATCTCTTAATAATCATTTGACGGTACTTGATGAGTCCTCAATCTAACTACTTAGATACTCCAAGCACTAGCCTTTATGATTCAATTATTAAATCAACAGTTGTATGATTATTGAGACGGATATGGTATATGACCCTAATTTTACAGAGGGACCTTATAGTGCAATCATTAGTGAACGAATCAATAACATTTATTGATAATTAAAGTATTATAATAACATTTATTGTATGAATGGTCACCTCAGGCTCACATGCCTAACAATCTCCCACTAGTTGTCAAAACCTTATGGTACAATTCTTAAACCCATACTCATTACATGCTGGTCGAAAACCTTTTGTGTCAAAGATTTGGAAAGAGGATCAACAATGTTGTCGGTAGACTCCACCTTGGTGACGATCATGTCACCATGCTTTTGAATCTCCCGAATGATGCTGTATTTCCTTTCCACATGCTTGCTCGTTTGATGCCATCTGGGTTTCTTTGCCAGGGCAATGAATCTCATGTTATAGTAGAGTAATAGGATGGGAGTATCAGAGAAAACTATGCAAGGTTCCATGACGAACTTCATCAACCACTTTGCCTCTTTTACAACATCTAATGCGGTAATGTATTCAGCTTCTGTTGTTGAATATGTTGTAGTGTCCTGCTTCTTTCTTCTCTAGCTCAGAACACCACCGTTCAATCGGAACACAACCCTAATGTTGACTTTTGATCATCAATATCCGACTGGAAGTCTGAATCTGTGTATCCCATGACTTGGAGATCATCATTTCCATAGACCAAGATGTAATCTTGCATCCGTCTTAGATACTTGAAAATGTTCTGCACTGCATCCCATTGTTGTTCTCCATAGAAGGATTGGTAACTACTTACCACTCTCACTGCATGGTAGATATTTGTCCTAGTACACATCATGGCGTACATTAAGCTTCCTACATCTGATGCATAGGGGCATACAACCATGGCCTTCATTTCCTCAACCGTTTGAGGAGCCAAACATTTAGACAGGTGATACCATATCTTAATGGGAGGAAATGTTTCTTGGAACTCTCCATCCTTAATTTTTCAAGAATTTTCTTAATGTACCCATGTTTTGATAATCCCAATATCCGCTTCTTTCAGTTTCTCAACAACTTCAAACCCAAGATATAAGTGGCTTCTCCAAGATCTTTCATCTCAAAGGTATGGGATAGACAAATCTTACCATTGGTCATCATTCCTATATCCTTCCCAATGATATAAATGTCATCTACGAAAATCACGATGAACACAATGGCACTTCCACTAAGCTCCTTGTATATATAAGGTTCATCAGGATTCTACACGAAATTAAAACTCTTCATGGTTTCGTCAAATCTGATGTTCCAGTTGCGAGAAGCTTGTTTGAACCCATAGATGGATTTCTTCAGCTTGCATACTTTATATTCCTTGGATATGAAGCCCTGGGGAAGCTCCATATAAATATCCTCCTCGAGGTATCTATTAAGGAAAGTTGTCTTGACGTTAATTTGCCAAAAGTCATAGTCAAGAGATGCATCTATAGCTAACAGTGTCGTGATGGACTTAAGCATAGCCACATGAGAGAATGTCTCATCGTAGTCAGTGCCTTCTCTCTGTGTAGACTTTGGCCATGAGCCATGCCGTTAAAGTCTCTACTTTCCCATCAGGTCTCCTCTTTCTTTTGAAGATCCATTTACACCCAATGGATTTTACCTCTTCAGGTGGATCCTCTAGGGTCCACACATCATTCTTATTCATGGAGTCAATTTCTGACTTCATTGTTAGCATCCATCTATCCATGTTATAATCCACAAGTGCTTCATCAAATGAAGCAAGATCATTGTTAGTTTCTCCTAACACATGGAATCCATACCTTTCAAGTGGTGCAACTACCCTTGAACTCCTTTGAAGAGGTATGAATCTTTAATCTTTATCTATCTCTTCAGTTTCAGGTTCATGAAGCTCAGAATCTTCAAGGGACTGAATGATTTCCTCTAATTCATTTTTTTCTTGACCTTTAAGGATGTCATACTTCAAAAATCTTACATCTCTAGAGATAAAACCTTCTGGGTCTCAGGGTCATAAAACTGGTATTGAATATCATCTTTAACATACCCAATGAACTAACACTCACGAGAGCAAGATTCCATCTTACTTACATCCACGTTCTTTGCATGGACCAAGAAACCCCAAACCCTTAAGTGATTAACACTAGGTTTAGTTCCATACCAGAGCTCATGAGGAGTCATAGGTACAGACTTGCAAGGAATCTTATTCAGGATATATTTTGCAGTCTCTACTGCATATCCCCTGAAACTAAGAGGTAAATGTGCTTTGCTCATCATTGAACGAACCATGTCCGTGATGGTCATGTTGCTTCTTTCAGAAACATTATTTAGTTGGGGTTCCATAAGGAGTGAGATTGGAGAAAATTCCATTTTCTTTAAGGTATTCCATGAAATTATCCGTGAGGTACTCGCTACATTAGTCAGATTGAATCGATTTAATTTTCCTATCGGTTTGATTCTCAACCAAAGCCTTGAACTCTTTGAACTTTTTAAAGGTTTCAGATTTATGATGTAGTAGGAAGATAAAACCCTATTGTGAATAGTCATCAATAAATGTTAAATGATATCGATATCCATTTCGAGTCATGGTACTAAGGGACCACATATATAGGTATGTATTTGGTTAAGAACATCCTTGCATCTTGTAGCCTTGTTATGGAAAAGTGTCGTAGTCATTTTACCTCCAACACAATGTTCGCAGGTAGGCAAAGATTGAACCTGCAGAAAATCTAAAGATCCGTTATCAATCTATTGATCCTATCAACATATGAATGACCAAGCATTCAATGCAAAATCATATTCGAATGATTTCCATCCTCCTTGGATATTTAAGGTTTTTATTAGTGGCATCAATATCCATGACAAGTTCATTAATGCATAATTCATAGAGTCCACAAAAAGTTAAAACATCATCCACAATATGCTTATCATAACGATTTATGACTAGTTTATTATAGAAAAGGAATGAATATCCACTTATAACAATTTTAGATATACATATTAAATTTCTTCTTACTTCAGGTACATAAAGACACTCTTTAAGTATAAGGACTCTTCCACTAGATAACGATAGTTGGCAGGTCCCAACGGTCTGTAGCACTTGTATCATATCCCACTTGGATGACTATCTCATCTTCATTGAGATTCTTAGTTTCTTGAAATAGATGCAACAGATTGCATACATGAACAGAAGCACCAGAATCAACAACCCAACTTCCTTCCGTCCTATGAGAAAGTTAATTTCAATGATAAAAGTAGGTTTCATACTTACAGGGGCTTTACCTTTATTGACAACCTTCAGGTATTCTGGGTAGTTATGCCTCCAGTGCCCCCGCTTCTTGCTGTGGTAACATACGTCGATTTTCTTCGATGTTGTCAATCTGTATGCATTGGAAGAAGAGGCAACGACTTCATTCTTCTTGTTTCTCTTTCAGGCCGGGCCTTTCCGAGAACCATGCTTCTGACCGCGCTTTCCTTTGATCTGTGCAACCGTTGTGCTACTAAAGGGGTCACCCTTCTTCATTACTTCTTTAGCAAACTTTAATGCAGCTAATAGCATAGCATTAGTAAAATCAATTTTACTCATATGGAACGTGACCACAAAGTTGTTGAAAGACTGATGAATCCACGATTCATCATCTCAATATCTTGATCTTAGCAAAATCCATGAGTAAAATCCTAGAAAAATGTCCATAAAATTAATAAATTAACAAAATGAATCTTGTAAATAAAACATACTAATTATTGTATATTAGATTGCACAAAATAAATTAACAATAAAAAGCCGCAAAATCAAAGGAGTTTCTCACATGTAAATAGCTCAAAACTTCATGTATTTTTAATAATTTCATTTCAATCCTATTTGGCTAATTCTTTCTCCAACTTGTTCATAACAATGTATATAAAAATACAAAAATACAAAACAAAATTTAGCTCAAATAAATGCTCCTAGATCCCAAAGGGAAAAAAGCCGTAAAGACCAACTTCCAAGCCAAATTCCCGCTCCGTATGAAATCCAAATTCACCAAACTCACTTTTAAAGTTCAAGTTAGAAAATTATCTATTCAACGGAAATGGTTTCATTAAAATCGGAGCTCATTTGCAAAAGTTGGATTTTGGGACGTAGATGTACATTGTATATTATGTATATATTCATTCTTTCTTCATATTTTATTTTATCTTTCCTACTTACTAAAAATAAAAAATTATAGTTGTCTTGTATTTTGATTGTAGTATTTTATTGTATTATTTTTCTGTTGTAAATATCTCTTATTAAAAAGACAAAAAAATACATATTAGAAAAGCAAACAAAAAATGTACATGTTGTATGTATTCATTTGTAAAGTCACCACTATTTTTCCTTCTTTATTTTTTATTGTATTTAAAGTAGCATATTTTATATCATTATTTATTTTATTATTTATTTTACATTCTCTACTATAACAACCATTCAACTCCATTATACCACCAACCTCCATTCAACTCCACCATTTTTTAAACCTCCCATTCAACTCCATTAATAATAAAACCTCCCACCACTTTAATAACCTCTCATTTCATCCTCTTTATATACGTTCCATCCTCCTCAATTTGCACTTGATCTATCTTTATGTAAGGAGAGCGTAGTTCCCAGAGTTGAATCGGTGACTGCGACGCAACCGCGGTCGAGCGACTACAGCCCTCTCTCCATGAGATCTGTTGGTTCTTTGGCCAACATCGCAGCCGCATCCGCGCGCTGCTCAAGTTCATCGTTCGCTGACGATTTGAGAGAAGACCATGCTCTCGCAAGCACATCATAGGTGACCGTCTTCTCCTGTAGGTAATTTCATTTTCATCTTTTCATCATTTTTATCTTTGTAATTTTTTTAGCACATCTTATTTACCACCCTACTCCATTTGTTTTTGTTTATCGTCATCATACCATCACCACATGATTTCATCGTCGTTATTTAAAAAAAATCAAAAAAAATTAAACAAAAAAATAACACAACAGTAAAAGATAAAAAAATCGAAAAAAAACAACAGGTGAGTGGAGCAACAGATCCAACACCGTCGCCCCTCCCCCTCCCTCCGTCGTGGCGCCGACCCTCGCCGACCTCGTTCTCCAGCCGCCGTCGCCGCGACGCACGCGGCCTGCCGCCGCTGCCCTCCCCTCTTGTCGGGTTTCACCTGCAGCCAAAGGAAGAAGAGGAAGGTCATTTCCATCATTTTTTTATTGTAAATATTGCATATTTTCCCTTATTAGTTTATGTAATTACAAAAGTGCTCCCATGCACAGTTTGTGTTGTTTAGTTCAATTTCCGTTTGCATGGATACACTTGTGGAATTTGGACATCCAACTTGCATCATTTTATTCAATGAAAATACCTTTATATTGAGCAACTAGTTCTCTACCACGTGGATATTTATTTATATTTTTTCTATTATTTGGGTAATTAATTAAAATTATTTAATCGAAACTCTTCATATTTTATCCAATCTGAACTCTTAAATTGATATCTAAATCAAGGTTGCTCTAAAACTTCTTGAAAAATTTAAGATGATGTCTTAAAGTGAGCTTAAATTACGTTCTAAATTTCATCTAAAGTGGAGGTTTCTTGTGCCTGAAATAAATAATAGAGTGATTTTCATATTTGATTTTTAATTAAATCCATATACATTTTTTTGCAAAATTTCAATTCTCATGTATTGTTTGTATAAATATCTATTTGGGATAATTCTCTCTCTCGCTAATTTGATATTGTGGATTTATTAGGAATTAATTACTCACTCTCACTCTGTTTTCACTAAAAAATCCATAACAAATTCATATTTTGTCAAAAAATTCCAAAAATATTATTGTAGTATATTTGCATCATGTTTATGTTCCAGTAAAGTTTTCATCGTTTTTGCCTTTTTTGTGTGAAAAATTGCAACAATACCTATAAAAAGTGTGCATTTTACATTGTTGCATTTTCAGCCTAAAAAACAAAAAAATGCGTTTTGTGTTCTTCTCTGGATTAAGATTCTAGGAAAAATATAATTTGACTGAATTGAACTGATTTGACATTAAAATTAATTTGGCCTAATTGTGTGTTTTCTTAGTGTATTAATTCAGCCGCATTTGCATTTGCAATTGTTTTTGCTTTACAAAAAATAGAAAAAAACCACACCGAAGATCTACATATGAAGTTTTGAATTGAACCCAAAGTTGTTCCTTTGCCTCCCTGTGTTCGACCCCGGACTTGCCCGGGATAAAAATTAAGCCGAGACACTCTTCACGGAGATCCTCATCTCGGTTCTGACTGAATCACTAAGTACACATACTAGAACGTGTCCGACTTATTTATCGTATTTAGTGACTCGTCAAAGACTTAGGGAGAGATGATGAGTCCACGATTCATCGCCTTTATTATTTTATTTTAGCTTCATTTCTGTAGTCAAACACATGTAAATACCCACTAATCTCATGAAATTACCATTTTGCATGCATTTGTTAAATATGCATTTTTAACAGTTTTTGTATTCAAAATAAAAAAAGAAAAGAAAAGGAAAAGAAAAATGAAGGAGGTGTTTATGCAATAAATACAGACTGACCCAAACCCTGAGAGAAGGTCAAGACTTGACCTAATCGACCAGGAATAAAGTAGGGGGAGATAAGGTCTTTCATCAAAAAAACCAAAAGTTTTTTTTAAATACTTTTCCCTATATGTTTGTATAAAACTTGTTCTATTTTATTTGTACATAAATTGGCCCTAAATTAATTATTTTTGTAAATAAAAGTTGTAAATAAAAATAAATTATAAATAATAAAAATAATTGCAAAGCAAAATAATGTACATACTACAAAAAATGACACTTAGAAAAAGCTGCCACACGATCATTAAAATACCAATTCCAGCTCCATACAAAATCAAATTGAACCAAACTCACTTCCATTATACTCTAAATAAAATTATCTTTCAAATGGCCATGATTTCATAATTTTTGGGGTTATAGTGAAAAAGTCGGTTTTCTGGGATGTTTTATGCGGTTTCACCATTATTTATTGTACATATTTATTCATATTTATATATATAACGCATATAATTGTAAATATTATTTTCATTAAAAATAAAATTAAAAAATATAAATAATAAAATTAAAAAAAGATATAAAAAGTATTTCCTTATTTGTACATGTGTATATTGTATTATATGTACATAATATTTATATACAACTAATTTCCTTATATAAAAATCATCAAAAAACAAAATATCTAAAATCAATTAATTAATTAAATTTAATTACGAAATTTATATTTAATTACTTGATTTATTTGATTTATTTGAATTAAAGGACCTACTATGTATATAATAATTTATTCTATGTCTTTAATAGCCACCATTACGGTGGCTACTTAATTTTTATATATTATTTTATTTATTTATTTTAATTAATTCCGAAATTTGTTTTTAATTAACTAATTACCAAATTTATTATTATTTTATTAATTCTACCAATAAACACATTCCTCTTTTGTACAATATTTCCTTTTGTATTTTTCTTCTTTTTTTGATAGGGTCCTCCCCTCTCATTCACTCTTTGATCAATCTTTGGTGGAGAGGAGTCCGATCTCCGAAAGCCATCTTGTTGAAGAAGGGTATCCAGCCTCCGAGCCGTCCAGTGACAGCGCGTCAGTCCTCGTCGAGGCCATCACGACATATCCGACCCCGAGGTGAGATCAATTTATTTCTCATCGTTTTTCCAAGGTAACTATTAGATTTAATCTTTGCTTCTATTTCGTGATTATAATTTAGATCCCAAAATCACAATAATATCCATCACTCTTTGATCCACGTTCGAAATCAAAATTCTCAACTCATTTCATAATCTCTCCATTTCACATTCTATCTCACACAACCTATCACCTCCAACCACGCACGGTGGTCGGAGACATGGATCCTTTCCTCACTCTCCGTCGGATCCCCATTCACATCCTCATTTTTTTTAATAAATAAATAAAAAATACATAGTTATTTCTATATTTAACATTTTTTGCAAGAAAAATTAAAAATATAAAAAAAATTCTTTTTCATTCTCTCTTTACATTTCTTTTTCTAAAAAATATAAAAATTATATTTATATATCCTTGCTACTATTTACACTCATAACGAAAAATATAAAAAAATTAAAAAACTAAAAAAAAGAAGCAGGTTCCAGCCCATCACCGTCGATGCTCCTCCCTCACAGTCACGCTACGCAGTCGGCGCGTGCCCTTCCTCTGCAGGAGCCCCATCACCTCTTGCACGCGTTGAACTCGAGCGCCTCCTCCTGGCACCGTATACTCCTCCGTTCCTTCATCCTTCGAGCGGCTATCCGCCTAGGACCGTAGTGTCGATGCCTGCGGCCACCGCCCGCGGTTGCCACGCTCTGTCGTATGAGCGACCCTTTCTCTACCCCCTAGGCTGGCGTCCTGCACAGCCATCGCGAGTGACTGCTTCGCATGGTTCCGTCTTGTGGTGCCAGCCGTGACTCCAATACGTGCTTGACGAGTACCACCCGCGACGGTCCCTTCTCTACGCTGCAAGCTACGCGCCACGATGCGTCGCCCGGCTTCCTCCAGCCCCGCGCCCAATGCGTGGTGGCAGTAGTAGGCCCGATCCGCCACTCTCCTCATGTTGAAGATATGAAAGAGACAGAACTCTAAAAATCGTAAATCCGGCCCTTTAATAGTGTAGAATTAACACTTAAATTGTCATTGCAGTCGGGCTAAATTAGGTATATCAAAAACCATTTAATTGATATATCAAGAGAATCAAATGGTCAAATTTATATTTGACTTGGGAATGCCCAAGGTGGAAGTCAGGGACACGAGCCTCTTTCGTAATATTTGGACTTAAATTAATTTAACTAAGTGTCGGGTTAATAATCGTAGGTCGATGAAATGCATGCAAGCAAGACAATATGCATTTTTATATTTGCTTTTTATCATGCAAAGATATGCGAATAAATTCATAAATATACCCTAATTATAAAATACTTGAGCCATTTAATCACAAGTTAACTCAGAATCAAGTTCATGAAGCTACTTTCATTTATGTAAAATAAGGCAAGTGAAGCATTGAAATAAAGACACTGAGCTATTGAAATATTACATAGAGTTCATAGTGCCGAATCTAAAATACAAACATGCCATGAAGAATATAATGAAATGAGCTTCAAAACACCACTGAAATCGACTCAATCGGAGCTAAGATGCTCAAGATATGCACGAGTGAAACCAGGGGCATAAATGCAAGAAAATATGAAAGATAAATAGTAAATAGGTTCCTGGGAGGGACTAAAATGCAAATAAAATAAAGTATGGGACCTTCCCTGTAAATAACCCACATGCGCGGGGGTATTTTTGAAATTATTAAATCCCCCGAGTATATAAATGCAAAATACCCTAGACGCACTTCATTTGCACGTGAGCTCGGGACCGGAATGCAATTTGGAGAAGATGGATGGGCCTCCCTACAAATTATACCGTCCGCACGTGACCTGCACGAGCGCTCCAGGATCGGTGAAGATTCAGGATCAGAGGCTCAGGAATGCTTCGACTAGGCTTGGAAGGTACGAGCTTTGAGACTTGGGCTCGGATGAGGCTTAGAATTGGCTCGGGGTACCCAAGATTGCTGGTCTGGTGCTGAGGTTCATATAGGTTTTGGCGATGATACGTAGATGATTGAAGACCGTCCTATCATCGAGATCGGACTGTAGCTGGAAGCAGCGCGAGATGTCGACGTGGACGCTTCTGCACCGTTGGATGAGCTCTGGGGAGGAGCATGCAACGGTAGCTGCACCTTCCTCCTCTGATTCGACTGGCGACAGAATCAGGACTCTGGCGGAGGTATCCGAGCTCCGTCGCTCATCTTTGGCGTCGATGAAGCTCACCCGCTGCTCTTGAATGGTTGTCGATGAAGCTCAAGGTCTAGCTGAGCTGCAACGATGCTTGCAGAAGCACCTAGTTGCTCTGGTGATGGAGGCGGAGTTCTCCAAAAGGACTCCAGTGAGCTCTCCGATCATTGAAGTTAACAACCTGCATAGGTTAATACTTAGTCGAAACGTAGTACGGGAGGTGTGGAATGGACTGGGAGCCTCAACCAATGAAGAAGGTGGCAGCTCGGTTCTCCTCAGTCATGGAAGGCGGAGGAGACGGGTTGAAGTGGCCGGAGGTTATGTTGAATTAGAGAAGATGAACATAGGGGTGTGCGTGGATGGTGAAGGTGTAGCGAAGCTTATGAAATAGTCAATGGAGAGCGAAAGTGTGTGTAGAGAGCCAATGAATTCAAAGAAATCAGAAGAAAAATGCATAAGAACTCAGAGATACTTACTTGGGCAATGGCAGAGCAGTGGCTTGGGCGTGGGGTTCGAGGTGAACCCTGGGTCTTCGCTGGACCCCCTCAGCCAGATGGGGTAGCTCGAGCGGAGGCTGAGCTCCATGACGCAACCGTGAAAGGTGGCAGGTCTCACCGGAGGCTGCTCGTCATCTCCGCGCCTCGATCGGACCACCCCCTGTTACGGGGAGGAAGAGAGGGCTGGGTGAGGCCCCTCGTAAAGGCAGACAACGGAGAAATGGAGTGGAGATGGGGTATTTCAAGATAGAAAGTGGCAATTTCAATGGTGATGGGCGTGTTTTGCGAAGAGGATGTGGAGTGAGTGAGAGGGAGTTAAGGGGAGAGTATATGCTCACGAGTAGGAAGGATGATCGGGCGACGTCATGGAGGTGTCGGGACGTGGAGATGGTGGACAAGGACTCAGAAGAAAAGGGAAGGGGCAGGTGGTTGTGAGAACTGGTGATCCTTAGAGAGAGGTCATCTGGTGGTAGGAGGTCTTTTGGCCGTTGGATCTTGTGATCCAAGGGCCAAAATTGGAGCGCTGGGAAAGGCCAGGATTAGATTGAGCTGCACGATCGAAGGGTGTAGGAATTATAGAATATATTTTATATTTTTGTATTTTCTTTTTCAATTATAGAATATATATACAATATAAGAGAAGAGAAGTATAAGGTATTTATAAAAGTGAGTAAAAATAAGCAAAAATCAGGAAATAAGATATTTTTGGGATTTTCTATTTTTCTAATGTTTTTGTGATTTTTCTAGATTTTTCATAATTTTTTTGGTATTTTTAAAGTCACAAATACTAGAAAACAGTGAACTAGGCTACTGGCCGAAATTACAATGAGGATGAAAAATATCAATCAGTGTCCAAAATTCCTCAAATTAATTTTAAATCAAAGAGAATAAATGAAAGTAAACACATAATTGAGTTTGTATTTTTAGGATTTTTCTAGAATTTTTTAGATTTTTAGGAAGATTTTTGGATTTTTCTAATTTTTAAGGTTTTTGTTTTGAAATTTTTAATGATTTTTTTACTAACACTAAAATATGGTAAGCTATGCAAAATATAATTTTTTTTTGGAATTTTTCAAAAACTGTTACTAATTTTTATGGATTTTCTAATGCAAACAGTGCTGAAAATGCATGTTTTTGATTTTTTTAATAAATAATAAAATGCAATGAAAATGTAAAATAAAAATATTAATGAAATAGCAACAAAATAAGAAGCTTTGGTAATTTTTTGGTGATTTTTGGAATTTTATAGAAGCATAAATTAAATAGATACAAGAACAAGAAACTACACTACCGGCAAGGGCATACATGTAAATAAGCAAACATCCAATGGCCTACTTGCAATTTTTCACAAAATTTTATAAATAATAATCAAAGTTCCAGAACCAACTACAAATATGATGACCCGCAAGGATACGCTTGCAAAGAACCCAACCCCACACGTGATTGGCACGCGCTTGGGAGGGACCTAAATGCAATATACAAAACTCCTACGGGCTATAATGTAAAATATCCAAAATTATTACACGTAATGTCAAAATTCCTGGACTAAGACGAAATAACCAAACTCGCAGGGGATCCTGTGCAAAATACCCAGCCCCCTCACGCGCACGGGCACGTGAGGTGACGTGTACGAGGACCTAAGTGCAAATATGTAAAGTTCGGGGGTCTGTATACAAATATTACAATAGTTTTAAAAGGTCCTCTGAAAGTTTATAAATTACTTAATAAATGAACAAAATCGTGGGGGTTTGAGTGCAAAATACCCCCATAAGCGGATCGAACGGCGCTGGATCTTTCACATAGACACGTGGCGTCGATCCATCGGCCCGTACTGCTTTGCCATCGACGGTCAGGTTTAGATCGCCTGGAGACGATCGATGGTGGAGGGCTCTTAAAATTTGACGGTGGTTGTGCTGTCTGGAGCGGGCCCGAGATCCGACAGTCGGAGGGGACGACGAAGAACAGGGAAGAAGGCCACGACCGACAAACTTCCCTGTCTCTGTTCCTCTTCCTCCGTGACGATGGAGGCTGCAAAATGGGTCCACCGTCTTCCTACAGGTGTCCTTGATTGATTGGTGGCTTCAGGAGGTGGCGACGGCCACCAGAGCGTGCCGACGATGGTGGAGTAGCGAGGCACCTCCAGGTACCTCCGGCGATCTCTCAAAATAGCCCCCAGGTGTGCATCGTGCGTCCTGTTCCTGCAAGAAAGGGTGACTCCGTCGAGGGAAAAATGCCTCGACAGTTGGCGAAGCGAATGGAAGCGGGGAACGACGAGGTGAAGATCGGTCGGAGGCAGCTCCGGTGAGGGCGGGTCACTCTCGGACCCTCCTGGTTGGTCCATATGGACCAACCAAGAAAAACCCTGGAAAAATTATTTGTAAAATCATTTAAAAATAGAAAATGAATTTATTAATTTTAGGTTATTAAATTAAAATTTTTTATTATTTTATAAGCTATTTTATTATGATTTTTAATTATTTTTATGAAGTATAAATTTACCAGTTACCATATATAGGTTGTCTAGGTATACATGTCTATATATTTTAATAATTTATTTTTATTTTGTATATTTAATTTATTTATTTTTGTTCATTAATTTATATAATTATAAAGTATTTTTATACACTTAAGCATATTTTTATTTTATCTTTATGATATATTTTATACACTTAATAAAATAAAAGTATTAATTATGTAGGTATGTATACATGTATTATACCAATGTATACTCTATACAAGTATTTTATTTTATGTTTCTTTTGTGTTTTTATTCTTATTTTAATATACACATATATTATAAATAATATTTAGATGATTATAAAAATATAAAATTATAAAAATGATGAATAATAAATAAAATGAATATTTTAATCTGTACAAGTATACAATAAAGGTCCAAAACTCAACTTTCAAACCGTAGCTCCGCCAAATGCGAAACCACTGCCATTAAATAGCTTATTTTGAATTATATACAATTAAAGGTGAGTTTGACGTATTTGGAGTTTTTATTTGCAAGATACAGGTCTGGGAAGTTGGGACTTTGGAATTTTATTCAGATCATAACTTTTTATCTCTGTATTATTTTTGTGTGAAATAAATTTTGTATTTTTGTTTGTTTAATTATCTACAACTTTGATGACAAAGTTTCTTTATTTGAAGTATAAAAATTTGAATCAAAAATAGGTCTTAAAATGAATAAAGCATGAATTAAATGAAAGGTATTTTTATTGTATTTTAACCCTTATCTCCCCCTACTTTATTCCTTGTCGACCTATTCATCAAGATGTCTAGGTCTCTGGGTTTCGGGTCATAAAATATTTATAATATTTTATTCTTTTTCTTTTCTTTTATTTATTCTATAATTTTGGCTTTAAATACAGTATTTTATACACTATTTACATGCATATGCATGAATGCTAAGATGCAAGAATTAATGGTATTTACACATATTTAGCAGGGTTTTTGAGGCCAAAATGATAGAATAAAGATGATGAAATGTGGATTCATCAGGTCTATGTAATCGTCCACGTGAAGCACCCAACCACATGGGGGCATGTCGATGACGAAGTGGATGGGCGAGAGTTCGGTCATTCTGAATGTGGCAGCAGAGCAGACATCGTAGAGGGCATGATGGGTGCCCCTTCCGACGGGAGCCATCAACCAAATGGACTTCTCATTGCCCTTGTAGAAAAAGTATTGCAGAGAAGTTGATTTGCATTCCACGTCAGGGAAATTGTTCAACCACCAACGACATATGTAGCGGAGGCGACAACGGTCGATCAGAGGGAGGCATCTTACGATCTCCTCCAACAGCTCTATGGAGAGTATCGAGAAATATCCACCGCCACCATTGGCTACGAGTGCCATCTAAGAGAGGGTAGGAGAGGATGTGCGCGACGGAAGAGGGGGAGCACGAGATTTATAACAGAGAATTATTTGAAGGGGTGGGGTGGTACTCATGCGCTAAAGGTCAAGCACGTTCTTACGACTGAAGCCTAGAGGTCCATCTTTGTCATCCATAGCGAGGGGAAGGAGAAGAAACAGAGGATGCTCTTCCCCAAGGGTAGTTCCGTCAAAAAAATCATGGATTGAGCCCTCCATTGATGTAGTTGGGGCCTGGAACGTTAAGTTAAATTTTTGTCCTCTATTTGTTACAAATTAAAGACCAGTCCCTAATTTAAGAATCTATGGCAAAATCGGTTCTTTTTTTGTAATTTACCCATAACTACTTTATCCATTTAAATTTTAACTTTATTGATTTCATTATTATTTATTTAAAGAGATTTAGAACATAAGTAAAGTGCACTAAAAATCCACTTAATGGTCTAATGATAGAACCGACAGTGGACTCTCGCTTAAATGATCATGGTTCAACACCTCCCACCCTCCTAATCATTAAAAAATGAAGTGTACTATTCACAATATATGAAATAGGCATATACTTTGACCAGTATGTATGCAGCTTGTATTTGTGCCCCCGTGCAAAGCAAAGGTGTGCACTAGTACGTTAAAAAACGAGACGGAAATAAGATAAGATTATGCTCAAAGTATAGTTCAGTTGCAATATGAACCTCAATTGTTCACTAATTGTCGTGCTATTAGAAGATTAGGAAGTTCTTGCTAGAATTAGAACACCATACATCCTTCCAACGAAAGCATAACAAATCAAAAGTAGATAAAATTCCAATAATATGTAAGTAAATATGCGGATGACCATGATGTATGTCGAGTTCAAATCCATCAAACTCCGAGTATTAAAAGAAAAGCCAATCATATTGCAACCCCATCTCTGCGAGCTTTGTCAAACAACACTACATGTGAAAAGAACAACTCTTTTCCCCCATACCCAATTCCCTCTTTTGCCCTTTGAAACATTGAGATGCCCTTCAGTACTCTCTCTCTCTCTCTCTCTCTCTCTCTCTCTCTCTCTCTCTCTCTCTCTCTCTAGTCGCGTAAACAAAATAATGTGTGTGGTCCTGAGATTTAGATCTCTTTCCCGACATGAGGATCATACCATTCCTTGATAAGGACACCATGGCCTTTATGATGGGGACTTTTCCTCGATGGACACGGATACATGAGTTTTAACATGCAGGAAGCCATCCCTCTCCATTATCTCGCTTTCGTGTACCTCCAAAATACAGTATTAGGGGAACTACACAGGTTTCTGTCTCCCGTTCATGGTCCCAACCTCCAAGCCTTAGTATAGCCATACACGCACCATCACTCCCCTTATCCATGATAAAAATCTATTCACGCGTTCTTTTCACATGAAACAATTACTACGTTATCAGATATCAATGTGTAACAACGAAAATCGTTCATCTCAGAAAGTTTCCTACCATACTAAAAAATATCCAAAACAAATAACATATTTAAGTTTGACATTTTCATTATTCTTTTGTATCTTCGTTGTTAAATTTTAGATAGTTAAAATAGATATAACAAAATATGCAAAGAATAAACTGTGTTGTGAATTTTTTTTAAAATAAGGGCATATTTGGTTACTAGGTTGGGTTAGGTTGGGGTATCCTCTTGTGAATAGTAGGTGTTTAGAGGGTTTAGATGGTTGGAATGATAATTGTTATGTGATGTGACATTGATTATGTATTATATTAATTTCTTTAATAATTATAATATATTTTTTATGTTAATAAATTTATTTGAACTTGGTTAAAAGATATTATACCAAAAAAATTGTAGGTACAGTACAAGTAATGCCAATAGAGAAATGCAGGGTTGGAGCTAGGGGTTTGTCAGGGTATCCCGGTGTACCCTCGCAACCAAACATGCCCTAAAAGATATAATGAAGATGTGCAGAAGGAGGATTGTAGACCCATTTGTTGTCATGAAGAATTGTAGAATTGGTTGTGGCCTTATATGGAGCCAATTAATGTATCCATAAGCTGGAGGAAAGGTCAAAACATGAAACAATTGGTTTAGGTTCCTAAGATGTTATAATTTGAGCAAGCCTAACTAACCCAAGGGTTCATTGGTCACCGAGTTACCCCAGGGTATCTTAAATATATGATTCATCGCATTTATTCTTTCATTTTGGCTAAAATCCTTGAAAACTACATGTAAATATCCATTAATTCTCATTAATTAACATTCTACCACATTTATTAATATTATATATTTAACACTTATTTTATCTAAAATAAAGTAATAAATAGAAAAATGGAAAATAAAAGAAAAAGAAGGATGTATATAAAATATATAGACTGATCTTAACCTCGAGACCATGTCAATATTGACTTGGTCGACAAAATAAATAAGAAGGAGGTGATAAGGATCCTAATATATAAAAATGGTTGAAAATCAAGAGTACATATATATATATATATTTCACATTGTAAATATTTCACCTTATTTATTTATCACTAAGATCATCTCAAATCAAAATCTTTTATTCACAAAAATTGTTTATAAAAATATTTATTAATTATAAAATATCATAAAATTTATTTAGTAAACAAATAAATATTTGTGATGAACCGAAAAATCATAAAAGATGGCTTCCAAGATTAATAACTATTTATAGAAAACTCTAAATCAGCCAAACTCACTTTTATACTTCGTTTATAACTAACAATAGTTATTAAAAGTATAAAAAAATATTAGAATAAAATGCGTGAGGTTTGGCGTTTGGATCCCTTTGTCTATATGTATTACATGTATAAATTTCTCAATTTTCTAAGTAATTATCCTTAAATCCGTTTAACTTAATTTGTTTTCCAATGTGCTTCTAAAAATATATAGAAAAATATAAAAAATATGACTTAATTCAAAATACCTATAAATTCCGAATCCACAAAGCCGTAACCTAATTTTCTATACCTCGTAACTCAACCATACGGACTTCGAATAGAGCAAACACACTTTTAAAGTAATTTATAGAATTGTCTATAAAATGACACTAATTTTGCTAAAATCAGAGTTAATATGTAAAAAGTTGGTTTTGGGACCCGATTGGTATAAATTGTATAGTGTATCTTTGTTTATATCATTTTTAGACCTTAGAGTCTTCTCCTTCTTCCTTTTTCATCACCAAATTTTTGTCAAAAAAAATTTATGTCACAACTTTTTGTTTCTGATTAGTGCAGCACAAATTTCGAGCTGCATAGTTGAGAACCAAAGAGCCGATTTTTATTTTTCCTTTGTATTAACCTATGTAAAAAGATAAGGGGTATTTGCATATTTTTCTATAAAAGCATCTCCTTAAGGGCATCCTAACTTGTACCTCCCTCTCTTCTTTTCAAAGTCCATTTCACCGATTGCCATGTACATGGGGGAATAGGGCACCCACCGCGGTTTTCTTGCATCACATTTTCTCGACGTTTTTTGCAGTTTTTTCGTGGCTAGGTGCTTGTCTAGGTTTTTTTCTTTTTTATCTTGCCCGCGCTTCTGTAGTTAGTATTTGGACAAACAACCTAGTTGTATGCTTTTTCACCTAGGTCAAAATAAGAAAAGAAAATCGTTAGACATTTTCTTGAAAAGATCCAAAAAAAGTGATAACCTAAAACGATCTTCCTTCTCCATTTTGAGTCCCTTTGGATCGAGCTTTGGCCCCCTATCTTGTGCCCTGAATTGAAGGCGATGATAGGGTCTCCTCTAGCTAGATCTAGCATAGTCATGCGAAGTTTAGAGTGGCGTTCCACCACCTCCAGCCATCATCACCGCTTCGTGGCTTAATGGTTACTGAGGTATTCTATTTTCCTTGCTTTCTTAGCTTAGTGTTGCCCCTAGGTTTAATTCTTGCCTTTATTTTGTGATTTCATTACTTGTATTAGTTGTAGACCATCCGTTCGTTGTTTGTCGGAGCTGAGCTCCGACGAAACTCTTCCATTATGCCCCACCATTGATTGACCCGCATCTCACCTTCACTTCATTCCCCTTCTCCCTCTCATCACTCCAGGCATCCCATTTCACCCAAGTCCATCGTGGATTTGAGATCTGCTCTATATTCTTCACCGACCACTAGAGAGCTTCGCCTGACGTACCCATTCTCCCATTCCCACTTCTGGTGTTTCTCTGAGTACCCACTTTGGTCTTGACTAACCCATGTGTTGGATTGAACGCTAAAAACCAGCTGGAGAAGATTTTGAAGCTCGCCTAAGGTTCCTGAAGCTCTCGAGCCTCCTCGACATCGTAGGTGACCTTTGGCCATTGTCGGAGCCTTTTGCGAAATTCAAACTCTAGAGAGACCTACCAGGAACTTTTTTGGACTATCAGCAATGAAGCAGGAGCTCATGACATGGAGATTGGTCGATCGAAGCACACCTACGCACAAGTTCTTCCCTGTTCTTCCAATGGACTTCATCATCGTTTGATCAACCATGTTCTTCGTAAGATCCAGACATTGTTAGATCAAGCTTTACCCACCACTGTCCAATCTTCGATGAGGATGTAATTCTATTCATCAATGGAGAAGCGCTATCATGAGAGGAGGACGTGGCACGTGGCATAAGTGAACCATCTAATCGTTTGTTCCCACCTTGGACATGTATTTTGCAACTTGGACCCGATTTATTTTTGTATTTCATAATTAATACTACAACTTTCATCTACAGTTATTTAATTTTTGTAATAATTACAGACTAGCCTTGCTACCTTTTATAATTGCATAACAGTCCATGCTAGCACACATCACGTAGTTGCCCGCGTGAGGTGGGAATTTTGCAGGTGTGCCCGGATCAATCCCATATTCTCACTCTTTATTCTTTTATTTTAGTTGTTTATCTTGGCAAAGCAGCACGTAAATACTGATAAATACAATAACATAACATTTAGCATGCATCTGTTAATATTGCATAATTAGCATGTTTTTGTGCAAAAATAAAACAATAAAGGAAAAGGAAAAGGTAAGGAGGTAGTTAGAATAAATACAGAGTGATTTGAACCCCAAGAGAAGGTCAAGCCTTGACTTGATCGCCAAATAAAATATGTAGAGAGATAGGGCTTACTTTGTATTGTATATATGAACTATATTTATAGATATATATTTTTGATAAATTAAATTAAATTATTATTTTTACCTCTTTTATATATTTCTAATAATAAAATAAAAATCACAAAAATTCAATAAAAGAGAAATAAAATCTCCCTTTCATTGTACTATACACTTGTGTGTGTGTGTCACACCCATTATTTATTATATACTTGTAAATAAGTCATAAAAATAAAATAAAAATTATTTTATGCTCCTAAAATTATATTGAAAATAAATAAAATATAAAATGTTGGGCAGTTATGTAAAAATAATAAAATAAAAATAATTGTACATAATACATAGGTATATTATACCTGTATATAATACTATATATTATAGATGCACAGATTTATTTTTCATAAAAATAATTAAAAATCATAGAAAATTCTTTAAAAAATAATAAACAATTTTCATTTATTCATTTTCACTTAAATTTGTTTATTATTTTTAATGAAATTATCTTTTATTTTTCTCCTCTATTTTATCCTTTAGTGTACTTTGTCTATATCCTAGACCCTTCTGATTGGGCCCCTCAAATTGTTGACTATAGTAAACCGGTCCCCCCGGATGCCCTTTTTCTTGACATCAAGTTTCACACCGACTATGCCCCATTTTCCTGACCTAATCTGATCGCCTCTCCACCTGATCTTTCGCCTCGATTAGTGGGTGCAGATCCCTAATCAACGCTCGATGCCAAATCCTAGGAATCGCGCCTTGGTTCATGGGCACCTTTCCCATCTTCTCAGACCCTCACGCCTATATATCTTGCTCCTCCCCCCACCTTTTCCTCCACCTTTTTGTTGTGCCACCACCTCCTGTGTACCCGACCACCTTTCCCAGAGTGACAACAAGCGAGAAGGACAACGAGGCACCATTTTTGGAGCGTGGAGCTTAAATCCGATGAGGTTCAACCACAGCTCTGTCGCGAGGAGCCTAGCCTCTGGTTGCACCGACCATCGAGTCCAAGACAACCATGGATGTCCGTTTGCATCCCTAGGCGCACTTCGACCACCTTTATATACCCCCTTAGACTTTCATTATCCATTGATTCAATCATCTACCTGAGAAATATAGCATCTCCGACGATGATATCTCCTACCATGTTTCTCCATCCTCTGACGTTATTATGTCTCGCTCCGACTGTCTTCCGCTTCCACATCACGCTCCAGGATGACACGCTTTGCAATTTGGGTTAAGTATGAAAATAATCAAGGGTTGTTTTGAATCGAATCACCAAGCGTAATCAACGAGAAAAATATTTAAACCACTTAAGAGAAGAATCAATCAATGGAATGCAAACAGTTTTCGCTATTTACTTTACCTGGTATAACGACATGGGTAAAACTCATGGAGCACGATTGAAAAACCTAGCAGTCAAATTTCAAAAATGAAATTTTTATTGGTTTTTATTTTATTTTTTTTAATTTTCAAACGAGGAACAATATGCACATGGGAATAAAAATAAACCCACCACACTCTTTTTGTATTTTATTTTTTTTTGTTTTTTTATAGGTTTTAAAATATTTTTTGTAGTTTTTGTAGAATTTTCAAATGTTTTTGTGATTTTCTTTTAAGTACCCAAAACTCCTAGAAATGATTTTTATATAAAAGTATCCACAAATATCTACAAACATAAACTGAAATCATAATTCTTTATTTTTCTAGGATTTTCTACAATTTTCTAAGATTTTTAACATTTTGCATTTTTTGAGTTTTATAATAGTTAATGAGTGAAAATTGGATAGAAAATAAAAGACAATAAAATACACCTAATCTAATTTTTTTGGAACTTTTAAAGAAATATTAGATTTTATTGATTTTTCAAATTTTGGGCAGAGAAAATAACATTATTTTTTATTTTCTTAAAAAATCAAATAGCAATGAAATGCAATGAAAATTTTATACAATGAAGATGCACATAAAAAAATATAAGATGATTTTTACGGAATTTATTGAGCTAGAAAAAGATTTATTTTAATCAAAAGAGTAAGCAAAATAAAGTTTGGAAATTACAGGGACTGAAATGAATTTTTTTTAATATTTTTACATGAAAAATAGAACAATAATTAAATGCAGAGAAAAGAGATTCAAATTACCCAATGATGTGTGCAAAACACTTGAGTTGGCTATGGTGGGTATTCAAAAACTTATGAGGACTTAAATGTAATTTTGCAATAAATGCTCAATTGGCAGGGATTTTCTGAAATTTTGAGAACTTTCAGGGGACCAAATACATTTTTTCGAATATTTTATTCCACCCCACCATAGGGTTTCTCATTTGGGGGGGGGGGGGGAAGCGAAACGAATGCAAAGGGGAAGAGGGGGGTCGCTGCCCCTGTTTCCTTCTTGCACAAGCCACTAGAACTGTGGTGTGGGCTTGACGGAAATGGGCAGTGCGGTGTGCGGTTGAAGACGGTGGAGGGGACTAGCGGGTGGCGCCTAGTTGGTCGATGGAGAAGCCGTAAGTGGCTGCGGTGGGTGAAGGCGCGCTGCCCATGGATGGATATTGGCAGAGACGGGCGCGAGGCCTCATGACGGAGATGAGGGTTGGGCAATGATGCTCACTGCAAGCGAGCAGGTAGAGGGTGCCTACAACGAGCTTCGGTGGCACGGTGAATGCAGGGAGCGGCTTCATTTGTTCCGCGCAGGGCGTGCGGAGGATGACGTGTCTGGGATGGAGGAGCACTGGAGCGGTTAGTGGTTGTGGTCTGCGATGATCAGTAGCGGAACACGCAGAGGTGGTCGGTTGCTAGCACGACGGGCATTGGAGGAGCCGTCGTGTGGGCGACGTCATTGGGAGAGGAGTGGCGGAGGGGTCGCTGGACTGCCCGGGCGGCGATGACAGTCGGCGGTGGGGGTGGCGGCCCTGCCGCCTTCTGGATTTTTTTGTTTTTTTGTTTTTATATATAAATAGAAATAAAAAATATATATTTTTATATTTTTATATTTTTTAAATTTTTCCTATAAAATAGATGTTAGGAAAAGAAATATATTTGATATATATATTGACAATAAAAAGATGCGTGAACGGGTGCGCATCCTATGATATGGAAGATGGATCTGGATCTCTAGTCACCGTGCATGACCAAAGTTGAGTGGTGTGTGAGGTAGAATAGGAATGAGTAGAGATCAATATGTGAGATGAAAAATTGGTGTAGTATCGGAAATCAAATGTGAGGTCGGAAATGATTCCAACTACGATTAGAAATTTGACAACTAAATGACTATGAAATTAAATCTAAAATGGATCTAGAAAAATGACAGAAAATAACCTGGATCACACCTTGGGATTGGATACGCAGTAATGGGCTCGACGAGGGTTGATTTGTTGTCACTAATTAGATTGGAAACCAGGCACCCTTCTCAACAAGAAGCACTTGGAGATCGGACTCCTCTCCACCAAAGATTGATCAAATAATGACGAAGGAAATGAGACCCAATAAAAAGAGAAGAAAAATCAAAAAGGAAAGATATACAGTTAAGGAATGTGTTTAGTGGTTAATTTAATTAATTAATTAATTAATTAAAAATGAAATTCGGAATGAAATAAAATAATTCATTTACAAAAATTATTTAGACATCTTAATGGTGGTTATTTAGGGTATAGAATCAAATCTTTAAATACAAGTTATGTTTTCAAATCAAATAAATGAATAAATTAATAATTAAATAATTAAATCCAAACTTCGTAATTAAATTAATCTAATTAATTAATGTTAGATATTTAATTTTTTTCGTAATTTTTTTGTAAGGAAATTAGTTGTTATAAGTATTATATACATATACTATAATATACACATGTATAAATAAGGAAATTATTTCTAAATATTTTTAAATTTTAATATTATTTTTATTAATGAACATAATATTTAAAATTATATACATTAT
This sequence comes from Ottelia alismoides, assembly GCA_037367405.1. Lineage (NCBI taxonomy): Eukaryota > Viridiplantae > Streptophyta > Magnoliopsida > Alismatales > Hydrocharitaceae > Ottelia > Ottelia alismoides. Next base: position 475,126 of record JAZKJV010004782.1, on the reverse strand, counting down.
GTGTAAAAAATAAATATGAATAAAGTTATACAATAAGTAAGCGGTAGAACTACACAAACCACCCTAGAAAACCGAGTTTTCAACATTAACTCCAAAATTTATGAAACAACGAAAATTTGAAAGATAATTTAATTTAAAGTACAATGCAAGTGAGCTTGATTCAAATTGAGTTCGTAGAAAGTCGGAATTGGTCTTTCAATTATCACTTTACAGCTTCTTTTGAGTGTGATTATTTGTAATCTGTACATTATTTTATTTTGCAATTATTTTTATTTTTTACAAAATATTTTTGTTTACAACTTTTGTATAGAAAAGTATTTAATTTGATGTCAATTTATATACAAATAAAATAGTATAAGTTTTGCGAAAAATTTACAAATTATTTTTGGATTTTTAGATTAAAGACCCTATCTCCCCCTACTTTATTCGTGGTTGATCATGTCAAATCTTGACCTTCTCTCGATGTTCGGGTCAGTATGCATTTATTTCATAAATACCTCCTTTACTTTTTCTTTTCTTTTTATTTTCTTCTTTATTCTTTTATTTTAGTATTAAAAGTGGTAAAAATGCATATTTAACAAATGCATGCAAAATGGTAATTTCATGAAATTAGTAGTTATTTATAGGTGTTTGACTAAGGAAATGAAGCTAAAATAAAAGAATAAAGATGAGAATCATGGATTTATAACTCTGCATCCTTCCATAGACTCCAATCACCAGATTGGAGTCGCTCTACAGGTCCTTTCCCCCACTCGCTCATGACTTGCCCGTTCACCCCCATCTTCTGCTAGTTATTACTCGTGGTGTTCTAACCCGTGCCAGAACTACCCTCCGAGCAAGAACCTTCCTCCTGCAGAGTTTGAACATCTAGACCTCATCTGGAGGTCAAGGATACCACAAGAGAGCTCCAGGTCAACCAAGCACCCCCAAGGCCCTCTAATCAGTCCTGGGCTCATCTGAGCCATCTTGTAGCTGTGGAGCTTCATCGTCGACCTATTCTGTATCTCAGCAGCTCGTGAGGACGTTGGAGCCATGCGTAATCGGCGATTGAAACTCTCCTCCGATGAGTTCTTCATCGATCTTCCAGATGCCTCCTACACCGTTCAATCGAGGCCATCTGCAGTTCTAATCCAAGCCGTTCATCTATGGGAGGCCTCCCACCGTCATATGCATCCGAGGATCTCATATGCACCCTCCATCATCGAAGGGGTATCCATCCATCTCAGCCATTCGATCATAAGTGGAACATCATTGACAATTGGATCATGCCCAATAAGGGGTAATTTCTTCTTAGGCCCCTCTGTGTTTTTTCTTTATTGTTCAGTCTTTTAAATATTTATCGTAGTTTAAAATAGTGTGGTTATTTTGTACGTGGACCCTTGCTATTTTAAGTATTTTCATTTTAGTCCTCTATACATGAACTCACGTGCTATCTCACTTGTTTGTTTGGTGTATTTGCGATATCTATCCTAATCATCACAGATGTTATGTTTTGTATAGAAACTTTTTGATATTTGCATATATATACCCCTGTGCGTGGTGTATTACGCATGTGCAATTATTTACTGGACTTTTTGCACCTTTCTCCTTGAGCTTTTTTCTGCATTATTTATTGGCATGTGAACTTTCTTATAATTGCAATTAGGTCCCTACAAACTGTGTGGTATATTTTTAATTAGATAATTATCAAATTAAGTCAAAAATTACATAAATATTAGGGTTAGCTCCTCCTAACGAGTGTTATTTATTATGAATTTTGGGATTAATTTTGTTGAGTATTTTATTTTCTAAAAATCAAAACCCATAAAAAGTTCACTATCTATTTTAGAAAATACATAAAAATTATAAAATTATTTTACAATTCGAAAAAACTCATGAGTGTTTGTTTGTGTGTGCTTTACTTACAATACCAGTTTTGCTTCAAAAACACTTGTAAAAATCTTAAAAATTACAAAAGACTCAAAAACTCATAAAAATCACTAAAAATTCTAGAGAAATAAAAAATAGAACTTCAATTCCTATTTGTCATATTTTCTTTCTATTTTCCCATAAAATTACTCCCTAGGACATTAGGGCACCTTAGTTTTTTTTAATTTGCAAAATTGTCCGGATTGTGCACTGTTTCACTATTTTGCTCTTATTTGATTTTTATAAAATCCCATAAAAATTAGAAAAGTTTAGAAAATTACCAAAAACATAAAAATATTTGAAAAATCAAAAAATATTTTTATCCTTGATTTTTGAGTATTTTTAGCCCTAAATAAAAATTCAAAAAACTTGCTTGTGAGCCTTAGTTTCCATGTCTGCTTGTTTTCTTCATTCATTGAAAAATTATAAAAATTTGCAAAAGTAAAAAATAATAATAATATGCATTTATTTTTCTTAAAATTGACTACTTCGAAAGATTTCTCGTGCTCCTTGAGTTTGACCCTATTCGCTATACCATGTTAAAAAAAATAGCGGAGACCGCTAACATTATTTTTGTGCTTTGATTGCTTGATTTGAGTGATTTCTATTTTTCTTGTCGAGTCTGATCTGTCAATTGGGGTCACAATGACCTTGATCTACATTGATACTTAACCTTATTTGACGGGTCGCTCATCATGCCCTCGCTAGTATGGGTATTACAATTTGGTCCAGAGAATTTTTATTCACATTATATAATTTTGTGAAAATTATAGAAGGGACCTTGACTTTTATTTTATTTACATATTTGCCCCTACCAGTCCTTGCATTTTTATTGGATTTTTTGTATTTAATGAAAATATCTATTATGCTCAAAAAATCCAAAAAAATAGGGTTAGGTTCATGGATTCTTGTACTCTCACGCCATGTATTCATATTTGTCATTTAGGACTTTATTATTTTATAGAAATTATTTAGAGAACATCTTATCCATGTCTACATTATAAAATACCAAAAAATATAAAATAGTTTTGAAAAAATTCTAAAAAATAGTTTTTGTTAGTTATTTTACAACTCAAAACTGAAAACCCATAAAGAGAACAAAACAGAACTCTTAAAAATTAATAAATCCTCAAAATCTTTATAAAAATCAAAAAAACCAATAATAGTGTTGTTTATTTTCTTTTTTTATATTATTATATATAAATTAAAATTGATTTGGAAAATTTTGCACTTAATTTTCTATTTTTGACTTCAATTTCTATTTCATGCATTTATTTAATCACTTATTTGGGATATTTTAGTAAAAATATATAAAAAAATAGGAAAATTAATTAAAAATATAAAAATAGAAAAAATAAACACCGAAAAATATTTTAATTTCTTTATTTTTACTATTTTTAGTTGTATTTATATCTATGTTACTTTATGTTTATATATAGTCTTATCCATCCTTTATTACTTATTTAAAAAGAAAAAAAGAATATGAAAATATGATAATCTAAAAAGAAATTTTAAAAATATAAAATTAAAAATAAAATACAAAATAATAAAATTAAAAACCCACAAAAAAACATAAAAAGAAGCTCATAATCACTTTTGTGCATTTTATTGCCCGATCTATCTAGTTTGCTCCATGTATTCCACCTCTATATACTTACACCTATATACATCCTTATTGTAGATTTATAATAAATTTTAAATCCACATATGTATTTCATTACTTGATTTATTTGTGGATTAATTGTTATTTGAATTGGGGTTTTGTCTAAGGTCGCTTCGATGACTGTTGATCCGCCTTTTGGATTGACAAGACCATGGCAACATCCCATTAATTAAATGACATCTTTGTCGGGGAGCAACTGCGCTTAGATTGATTTTTTCTTGATTTTGATTTATTTGTCTAAATTTTTTGTTTATTTATTTTCTTATTTATTTGATATAATTGTTGAATTGTCTAACTACTCTCCTAGTTTGGATTTGTTGTGAGGAACACAGATCGAGGGAGGATCTCTTCTAGGAGCGCTTGCACACCAACGTGAGGTTACTTTGACCGAGAATCAAAGAGGGACTTGGAGAGATTTTGAAGACAGAACTTTTTTTTCATTTTAATAGTACTTTTATTGTGTAATTTGAAGTGAGAGAGAGACCACTATAATTGTAATAATTCAAGACACTCCCAGGACTCTACACACTTTACGAGGTCCAGTGGTCGAGGGATTGTTCTCTTAGGGGACTCGTTGTTTTTGTCATCATTTTCATCACTTTTCTTTCATTTGATTTACGAGTTTTCGATTTTCTTTATTTTGTGTGATTGAGCCCTAGTTGTAGGAGTTGCTTGATGACAGAGTAAGGCCAAACACCTAATATATTGTCCTGAACATATAGTCTCGTTTGGAAATATTAAATTGTTCTTTTCTTTGATTTGGGATCAAGCACCGAGAGAGACTCTACATAACGCTTACATGACTCACTATGGTAAGCACCAAAGAGCTCCCCAAGACCAGACTTTTGGGTTCCATATCTGAGTGATGAGCGTTGGTTCTTCACGATAATAGCAATGTCCGTACCTGGGGTAATTTCATCGGCTTGCATTTGCATATAGATAGGTTTCAATTCTGTATAGCATCCTTGCATATAGAGAGCTAGAGGCAAGGTGAGCGTTTATGCTTTAGCATACATCATCGTTTTCACCTCGTATTGCTTTTATGACTCTCTCTGTCCCTCTGATTTTGATCACCTACAAGCTAAAAGAATTGATCCCCTGATAGGACTCATGCATTTTCACTAAAAAATATAAAAGAAGTGATAACAAATAAAAATTAGGACTGTGAAAATTAATTGACCCTAAAATACATCAAAAAGAAAAATATTAGTCTTGGGGTGAGTAATACCCTCATTATTTTGGCTTTTACTTGCTCATATACACACTAAGGTTAGTGCCCAAATCCCATAAGCCAACCTAACTGTTTGTACAATATTTTCTTTCTCACCTAAAAATAAGATAAAAAGATCAAACTTTCACGGTCTTCACCGAGTTGAGTAGGTAAAGTGAGGGGTGTGTTTTATTTTGTGTAAGTTTGTTTGTGATTGTTTATGTGTATACTCGATCTTTCCACAAATTTTCACCTTTCTCTTTGCATTTTTTAATTTGACCACATGCTCTCCTGATCATTTTCTTTTTGTTTCGAGATGGCCAACTGGAACGATTTTCATCCAGACTCTATAGATCATTCATACCCTCTAGCCAGTTGACCTCCCTTTTTCCAAGAGGATTTTTCTCCTGAATTTTGTACATATCCTCCTCAGCCACAGTATCAGGCCTTAGACTTTTATCCACCTTCACATTTTCCACCTTCACATCCAACCGAGACTGATCTGTTGGAGCCACCTTTCATGGAATCCAGCCTTGAGCACTTGAACCATATGATGGAGCATAAGGGACAGAGGATTGACGACCTCACTACTATAAATAAGAGCGACCATGATACTCCACCATTTGATGATATGGGTTCACTTGAGGATTCTTATTAGAGCTTGCAATCTCCCAAAATACAAAAAAATGGCAAAAAATCGGAACTAACCTTACTCACCAGGTTGGACTTGACTTTACTTCTTCTGATGATGAGTTCGAGCCTTTTCACTTTGATGACATCTACGAGACAACCAAGATCGGAACTAACCACACTTCTTCCACTGAACCGTATGTGCCTTATTCCGCTTTCGACCTTCTTGACACTTTGTATATCCATTTTGTTGTATATTCGCTTTTGTTTTCTTTGGTCCATCCACTGTATCGCTCATCTACCCTTCTTACATGTGTACCTTGCTTAGGACGTATTTTGTCTTAAGTATAGGGGGTGGACGAGCCGATTGTTCATTTTCGTTCCATTTCATCACTCTTGTTGTTGCCTATACTTAGGGCTCTTTTACCCTAAGTATAGGGGAGTGATGCATATACTCTTTATGATCTCTTCTTATGTTTTTCATCTGTATTTTCTTCTTTTCCTTTTCATTTTTCTTTTTGTACCGAAACAATGCTGCCCCTTTTTGCCAATCTTCTATACTTAGGACATACTTTATCCTATTTATAGGGGGTGTACCTCGAGTTTTGTCATTCTTTGATCCTCTTCACCGTCTCTTCTTCTTGTCTATACTTAGAGATATATTACCCTAAGTATAGGGGGATTCAGTCTAAGTACGATCTATTCATTCCCACCCTTATCCCTCCCTTGTGTACAGTCTGCTATACTTAGGATTATTTGATCCTAAGTATATGGGGGACATTCAACTTCCTATTCATTCATTCATTTCTTTTTTCATTTATTCTTTAGTATTTTTCTATACTATGTACAAGTTATATCTTCTCTTTTCTCTCCGATCTATGAGGACATAGCTCAAGTTAAGTATAGGGGGTCATATATGCTTTAGCCATAACACATACTTTCATATTTTTAATAATAAATATGGCTAGAATACTATATAATATATCTATAAAATTCATTAAAAATTTTTAATAATAAGATGCAAATTATTCCTCAAATTCTTATATATATACTGATTAATAAATCATGTAAAATTATTTTTTACAAAATGTTTAAAAAATAATTTGAAAATATTTTTTAAAAATTTTTTGAAAACTACTTGGAAAATATTTTTTTGAATATTTTCAATCTTTCTAAAAATATCTTGCTTGTAATATTTCTTTTCTTTTTGTGAAATAAAAATGTTTGAAAAACGATTTGCATATGATTTGAAAATGGTTGCAAGAATATTTTGAAAGATCTATATACACTGTTTGAAAAACCTTTGCAAAATGATTTTCAAATGTGTGTGAATGGTTGTAAAAAGTATTTGTAAAAATTATTTTTTACTATAGTTTTCAAATTTGTCTATAAAATGATTTTCAAATAAGTTTGAGGAATTTATACGTCACACTAAATTCCTTTATTAACTTTATATATTTCTATAAAAGCGATCACATATCCCTCATAAATTCTTAAAAACCCAACTCTTGCAAATATAAGATGCATCCCCCTGTAAATATTTGTACCTATTTTTAGAAAAATCTTTTGTTTTCAAAAATCACAAAAGCATTTGCAAAACAAAAAATACCTAAAAAATTGCAACTTTTTTTGAAAAATATCATAAAATTTGCATAACCTTTATCAAAAACCCCAAAAAGCTCAAATCTTTGAAAAATGCATCACAAAAATAATTTTCATTGCATTGTACATAGCATTTGCATAGCATTAGCAATTTTCAGATTGAGTTTGTTAATTGAAATAGTCTAAGCAAAATCTAAAGATTGGAGCTTGGTTGGACCATAAATCTACCTAATTCTGACCAGCCTTTTTCCGGTTGGTCCGCATAGACGAACCAGGGGGAGTCAAGAGTTGACTCCTGTTAACTCTTCTCCCTAGTTCTGGACCTTATCAAAACTGTAGTTGACCCCATGTTCATCGATTTTTACGACCTGCATCATACATTATTTTGGGATGATTCCTTCTTCAATTTTTGTCATCGTTCATTGCTCTTTCATGCGAGGTTGATGCCTTGAGGATTGATCCAACTATTGCGGTCGTTCTTCTCGATCGTAGCTCCCTATCCAGCCACCCTGTACGAAAGATCCACCGACCTTCCTTCTCCATTTTGAATCCCTTTGGGTAGATCTTTGGACCCCCTATCTTGTGCTCTGGATTGAAGGTGGTGACAAGGCCTCCTCCAGCCGGATGTGGCGGGGTCAGGTGAGGTTTGGAGTGGCGTTCCATCACCTCCGGCCATTGCTGCCATCGAGGTTTGCTTCATGGCTTAACGACCATTAAGGTATTCTATTTTCCTTGCTTTCATATCTTAGTTTAGCCCCTAAGTTTAATTCTTGCATTTATTTTGTGATTTCATTACTTATGTTAGCCATAGACCATCCATTCGTTATTCGTAGGAGCTGAACTCCAGCGAACCACTTCCATTGTGCTCCACCATTGATCGACTCGCATTTCACCCTTACTTCTCTCCCCATCATCTTCTCGTCAGTCTATGCATCTTATTTCACCAGATACCTTGTGGATCTGGAGATCCGCTCTCCATTCTTCGTAGACCACCGGAGAGCTTCGCTCGACGCACCCTTTCGCCCATTCTCGCTTCCGGTACTACCCCGAGCACGACCCTTTGTTTTTTACTAACACTTGTGTAGGATTAAACGTCAAAGACCAACTGGAAATGATTTTGAAGCTCGCCCGAGGTTCCTGAAGCTCTTGAACCTCCCCGATCTTGTGGATGCCCTCTAGCCATTGCTGGAGCTTTTGCACCATACAGATGCTAGAGAGACCTGCCAAGAACCTTTTTGGACCATCAGTAGTGAAATAGGAGCTCGAGACGTGGAATTTGGTCGATCTAAGCTCACCCACGCACGGTTTCTTCCCAGTTCTTACAGTGGCCTTCATCACCATTCGATCAGCTTTGTTCTTCGTCAGATTTAGCCGCCATTAGATCGAGCTTTTCAGTACTGTACGATCTTCGACAAGGATCTAATCCTAGTTGTCGGTGGCAAAGCGGTATCACACGAGGTCTCGACACGTGGCATAAGTGAACAATCTGACCGTCTGTTCCCACCTTGAACTGGGTATTTTGCGACTTAGACCCATCTAATTTTTATTTAATAATTAATACTACAACTTTCATCTACAATTATTCATGTTTTCTAGTATTTTCAGACTAGCCTCTTGATGAATACCCATCCATCACTCTTTGTTCTTTCATTTTAGCTACAAAACCCATGCAAACCACATGTATATTTCTGTAAATACCAATAATTATCAAAGAGCATGCATTGTGTAAAAATGAATAATTAGCATGTTTTTGTGCATAAATAAAAGAAAAAATAAATAAAAGAAAAAGAGGGAGATATTTAGAATAAATATTGAGCAACCTAATGCCAAGGGAGGGCTCAGCATGGGCCTGACCGCATAAAAACCCAAGTAGAGGGAGATAGGGCAACTCATGTGTGTACATATACACCTGTATATAAATAAAAATATTTTCCTATAAATAAAAATAAAAATGGGTGTGTATATATTTATATATATATTTGTAAATATTAAATTAAAATGAAATGAGAAAATTAAAAAGAAATTAAAAATCCCTTCATCCTTGTATATAGACCATGTGTATATAAACCACATATGTATTTATTTCACCTTGTAAATAAATCAACAAAACTCCACAAAAATTTTACATAGTCCTTATTCCATAATGTACATAAATAAAATAAAAATCACAAAAATAAAATAAAAATAAAAAGAAATAAAAATAAAAATCAAAGGCCACATTGTGTATATACCATATATGTATATAAATAAAACTATTTATTTACCCCTTGTAAATAATTAATAAAAATAAAATAAAAATAACATATTATTCCAAATTTTATCCTATAAATAAATAAAATATAAATTGGAATAATTTATATAAAAATAAGTAATTAAAAATCAAAAATAAAAAATACATATGTATATACTTGTATATAATAATAATATTTTGTAAATACCTAAATTATATTTCAAAAAAAGAAATAAAAATCACTAAAAACTAATTTAAAATAAAAGAAACATTTTTCATGTTTTGAGTTTTGCAAAATTCGGCTTTTTTCTATTTATTATTTCATTTACAAAACTTTAATAATTGGCGGGCTCTGATTGGTCCACGGGGGATGTTAACCCCCGGTCAACTCTCCCCCCAGGACCACCAGAGCCAGATTCTGCGTTTTCGACCCGACTTCTTCCAATTTTCCCTGCTCGACCCGACCACCAAATCTCGAAACCCTGGGCTCCATTTGACCTTGGTTAATCCCTGATCCACGCCCAGGGTGGGTTTTGGGGATCCGAGCTCCGATCTGATCACCCGAACCTCTCCTAGCCAGACCCCTAGCACTATAAATCTCCAGCTCCGCCACACGATTCACGCTATATTTGGCTTCACCTTTCCATCCAAGGACCTCCACTTCCTTCGCCTGAGTGACAGAGAGCTGAGGGTAGTGTTGCAGTGAAGAGGGAGTGTCCAGCCACTGATCCGACAGCTCTTCGTCGCCGTGCGCCGCCCCTTGAGTAGCGCTTGAGCCTCATGCATCGACGGCCCTCGAGGCAAGGACCAGGAGCTCTAGGAGCTCGTCCACAGTCGACCTCGACCATCCGGTAATCCCAGTTCCCCTTAGTTTACTCTAATTTCCTATTACGCCCAATTTAGTCCATCGCCGTCGACAATCGATTAGCTCCGCTCCGTCCACCCATTTCGCCAATCGACCCGACCATCATCTCCGCTATTCTCCCGTGCACGTTCTTTGCCCCTTCATCCAACCCAGTTCGCCATGGAACTGGGATTCGATCTCTCTCGTCGTCGCATCGCCGGAGATCCTCCGCCCCGACACATAGTTCACCCATTTCGCCCCTAACTGGGTCAAGGCATTTTGCCCTCGACCTAGGAGCTTGTTGCGATACTTTGTAGGTCTCGATAGGCCCATCTGAGGGCCTAAGCATCCAGAGGCAGCAGCTCCAGGCAACCGCAGCCGTCGGAGCATCTTCGACGTTCCCAGCCTCATCGGAGACCAGCAGCAACTACGGGACATCTTGGCGGAGCCTTTCCGCATCTCAGGAGCATCAAAGGAGGTCCACTGCACGCGTATTGGGCCGGCGAAGTTCGCCAGCCACCTGTTCTTTGAGGACCCTCCAGAGCTGTCCGTTCAGCCTTCACCTGCCAGATCTTATACGGACCGTTCGATTGAGGCGAAGAAGAGGCCAGTAGCAGCCGTTGGATACACCACGTGTCCTCTTCTCCTCCCTCCATCCAGCGAAGGGTAGCCAGCGACTCTCGACCGTCAGATATCCTACGTGGTGAACCCTCAGCCGTTCGATCTGAGCCGAGCTCCTTTGTTGAGGCGTCAGCGATTCATAGCCGTTCGATCAGAGACGTGGCGTGCCGCCAATCCGCGGATCATAATAAGGGGTAATTTGCTCTTACGCCCCTCCTGCTTTGTCATTTACGTTCTAGTCCTGTAAATATTTAGTCAAGTTATTTTTATTCTGGACATTTTGCACTTAGGACCTCGTGCTTATTTTATTTGCATTCGTACCCCTGTCTACGTGGAACACGTGACCGTCACGTGATTTTCGTGGTGTATTTGCAACATTTGGGCTGATGTTTTAAGGTGTTATGGAATGAAATATAGTTGTCATTATTTGCATCCATACCCCTGTGCATGGTTTTATTGAACATGTGCTGAACTAATTGGAGAAATTGCAATATCTTCCCTGGACTTTTAGCACATGTTGCTAATAAGTCCCTGGAAGTAGTTTTTATTGCACATAGGTCCCTCCGTGCCCAGTACATGTGTGTTGTGCGTGAGGACATGGAAATTTTGCACGAGGGACCCCAAGTTTCTTGTATTTGTTACATTTCAGTCCCTAGAACTTATTTTCCTTGCATTTGGGTCCCTGTGCACTCTACCTTGTTGTTTGATTTTAATAAAATATCAAATCAAGTCCAAATTTCGTGAAAATTGGACACATGGCTCCTGCCACTGTGTAAAATTTTCACTAAAAATTTGGTACATTTTTGAGCATTTTTATTTTTTTTAAAATTCAAAAACCCTTGTTTTTCTATATGTTTAGATTATAAAATCCCAAAAAAATATAAAAACCACTTTAAAAATTACAAAAAAAAAATCAGATTTTGTGTTTTTTAGTGTTTTTTTCTGGCCATGTTTGGTTATTTGTGGATATATAAAAACCCTAAAAATTTAAAAAACCTTGAAAAACTCATAAAAATTCTAAAAAAGCATAGAAAATTCCAAAAATCATAAATTCTTTTCCTAAGTTTTCTTCATTGCTTCTATTTTTCATAAAAATACCTTCAGGCCTTGAAAAGACGATTTGATATTTTAAGTGGTCTTTGAAGCCTGGCTGGACAGTAGCATTGTTTTCCTTCCTTCTTTCACTTTTAGAAAATTCCCTAAAAATCATTAATTTATCAAAAATTCACCAAAAAACTGTAAAAAATATAAAAAAACATAAACATATTTTTGTTTGAATTTTTGGAGCTTTTTAGAGTAGTTAAATAAATTGTTGTTTATGCTTGTTTTCACCTTGTTATTATTTTTCTTCATAACTAAAAATCCAAAAAAAATTAAAATATTAAAAACCACCAAAAAATATTTGTTTGTATTTTATTCATTTGTTGACTACTTCGTAGGTTGTAAGGCCATCTCATGCTCCCTGAGTCCGACCCTGGGTGCTATACCAGGCTAATCTCGTAGCCAGGGCCACTATTTGATTTTTCGTGTTTTATTTGCTTGATTGGTGGTCTGCTTATCTTTTTCTTGATTGACTGAATTATTTCTCTCGATCCGGGTCGCAACGACCCTTGAGTGATTTTATATTTTATCCCGGATTGATTGAGTGATTTTTCGGCCATCACCTCTCTACCTTTTTATAATTACAAAAAAGTCCACTCCAGTTCACCTCACGTGGCTGCCCACATGAGGTGGGCATTTTGTAGACGTTCCCTTATTATTTTTGGTATTTCTATTTGATTTAAAGAATTCTTATTCATGTTATATAATTTTGTGAAAATTATAGGGGGGACCTTGCCTTTTATTTTATTTACATTTATGCCTTCTAGACCTTGCAATTGTTGGTTTGTTGTATTTAATTAAAATATCTATTATGTTCCAAAAAAAAATCCAAAAAATAGTATTCTCATGCCATATATTCATATTTCTTATTTAGGACTTTAATTATCTTATAAAATCATTTAGAGTAAAATTTGTCCCTGTCTACAGTATAAAATACCAAAAAAACATAAAATAGTTTTGAAGAATTCCAAAAAATAGTTTTTGTATTTATTTAGTTATCTTACAACTCCAGTTCAAAAATTCGAAAAATTAACAAAGAAACTCTTAAAAATTGATAAATTCTCAAAATTTTTATAAAAATCTAAAAATTTCTTAAAAATCCAAAAATATTGTTTTTTAAATTTCTTTGTATTATTACTTATAAATTAAAATTATTTGGAAAATTTTGGATTTAATTTTCTATTTTTAACTTCCATTTCAATTTCGAGCATTTATTTAATCCCTTATTTAGGATATTTTTGACTTGAAAAATACATAAAAATTATAATTATTAACTAAAAAAATCACAAAATAGGAAAAATATTGAATACACAAAAAATATTTTAATTTGTTTATTTTGACTATTTTAGTAGTATTTATATTTATATTACTTTAACTTGTATATATAGTTTTATCCATTCTTTATTACTTATTTGAAAAGAAAAAATATAAAAATTTTAAAATCTAAAAAGAATATTTGAAAATAAAAATTTAAAACAATACAAAAATATAAAAGCAATAATAAAATATAAAAACGTAAAACCTACATAAAAAGTAGATAAAGAAGCTCATAATCACTTTTGAGGATTTTATTGCCCGATTTATATAATTTGCTCTATGTATTCAACCTATACGTACTTACACTTATGCACAACCTTGTTGTAGAGTTATAATAATATTTAACTCCACACCTTTATTTCATTGCTTGATTTATTTGTGATTTAATTATTATTTGAATCGAGGTTTCGTCTAAGGTCACTTCGACGACTGTTGATCCGCCTTGGGGATTGACAAGACCTTGGCAAAGTCCCGTTCAACAGACTGCTAACAATATTTGACAACTAAAATTAAACGTACCAGACTCCACATGTTTTGGGATAGCAATTCCCATTGAATGTATGATAGGTACTTTCCAAATTTATGAGTACGGGATGATCGACAAGGTTAAAACCTAAGCTCAAATTTTTAGAAGACTACTAATATGACAGTTGGTTGCTCTACTCTTTAGTGAGGACTCTCGGATAACCAGAAATGATCCGGGTTTCCTTGGTAGAGTGGGAGGTTTAGAATACACTGTGTAAGGCTCCGTTCTCAAGTAACACAGGTAGCCAAAAATAGTCTGTATTTACTCCCATACTGGCTGAAAGTAGGAAATTGGCCATTCAAACTCAGGACAATCTTTCGAAAAGTTCATGCACATATCATCTCGTGCAACATGCGAAAAGACTTGCACTACCAATTAACCTTAAACTTGAAAAGATTAACGATTGAAATTTTACGATCATCATCGAGCTGAGTTGGTAAATCCAGGGTATTTGCTTTCTGTTTGATTTTGTGATGTGAGTCTAATCTCTGAGATCTTTCATAGTCACGAATTGTTCGCATCTTGTCTAGAGTTAGCTTTTCATTTTCTTGAGTTATGATGATGGGTAGGCGATCTCGTAGGCCGACTCTTATGGCAACGCTTCGAGGTGTACCTTCTCGTTCATCTAGGTTAGTTCAAGACATCTTATGTTTCAAACCTGAGTTGAGTCCTTTGTCCTTCTTTGAGTGTAACCTGACCTCAGAGAATCATCTCCTTTTGTTTCTCGTATTTCTCCATCCCCTTTTACTCCCTCTCTCTTCATTCCCTTTGAGTCAGCCTTCGATTACACAAGTGACAGTTGAGCATATAGTTGAGACCAGTGAACCGATTTTAGACTAGATGATAGATTCAGGCCCACGAGTTGCTGAGACAAGAGTGCTGAGCAGCCTGCATCCTATTAGGGAGCTGAGTCAGTTTCTACATCGAGAATACTGACTTTCCTCATTGATTTAGACATCATGTCATTGTTGCCGAAGTTCCATGGAAAACTACACAAGGAGCTGTATGAGCATCTCTTTGAGTTTGAGGAATTTTGTGTAACAAGATTCTACTCATACATTACACATGAGACCGTTATGATGAAGATCTTTCCATTGTCATTGAAGGACAGAGCCACAAGATGGCTCCGACGTTTGGCAGAAGAGCGAGCTAGTTGGGGTACGCTTCGAGCCACATTTCTTAGGAGATTAGCCCATTAGCCAAGCCAATTCATGGGGTCGGTTATAAGATCCACATAAGCAAATACATTATAAATGGCTCAAATTTCAGATCATTTTGAGGAGGTTCCCGGATCATGAGATCTCCAAAACTGAGCTAGTTATCCAGGGATGACTACAAAATAACAGACAATGGTCGATGCCTCATGTGGTTGTTCACTGATGAATCCATGTTCATCACTCTTTATTCTTTATTTCAGCTAATTATCTTGGCAAAGCGGTGTAAATACAATAACTTAGCATTATACATACATGTGTTAATACTATATAATTAGCATGTATTTGTGCAAAAATAAAAGAATAAAGGAAAAGGAAAAGGAAAAAGGTATTTAGAATAAATACAGAGTGACCCGAACTCCAAGAGAGGGTCAAGCATTGGCCTGATCGCCAAATAAAATAAGTAGACGGAGATAGGGCCTACTCTTTACTATATATACCATGAGTGTAAATAAATAAATAATTATTTTTGCCATAATAAAAATAAAATTATATTTTTACCTCCTTGCATATATTTATAAAATTAAATAAAAATTTGAAAAATAAAAAAAATAAAATTATCTTTTTCTTGTACATAATACATGTATATATCTTTCCTTCATTATTTATTTTATACCTGTAAATAAATAATAAAAATATAACAAAATTCATTTTATACTCTAAAAATTATGTTGTAAATAAATAAAATATAAAATTAGGTCATTTTTTGTTAAAATAATAAAATAAAAATAATTATACAAAATACATAGGTATATTATACATTGTATATAATATAATATGTTGTATATAGAGTAATTTATTTTTCAAAAAAATAAATAAAAATCACAGAAAATTTCCTTAAAAAATAATAAGATTTTTCCTTTTCATTTTTAATTTAAATTCATTTATTATTTTCAAATTATTTATATTTCATTTTCCTTGCTATTTTATCTTGTAGCGGTTTATGTCCTTTTCCCCCGCCGCTTCTGATTTGTCCAGGCAGGATTGTTGACTCGGGCTAACCCCCTCTTCTAGGGCTTGACCCGACCCGACTGTGTGACCGAGCCGATTTCTCGCCTTTCTCCCCATCGGGTCGCGCAACCTTTCGCCCGGTATCTTCACCCGCATCTCCCTTGTGGATCCAAGATCCTCGCATATCCCTAGGGAGGTGTGGATCCTTCTCAGTTCATGTGCCATCGGCCATTTTTTCCAGCCACCCGGGAGTACTATAAAGCATCTCATCCTCTTCCCCAAGACGACAGCTCAGACCTCTCTCCCTCTTGATACGTTAGACACCTCTAGTAGAGTAACAACCATCTGGAGCGCCGCCTGGCATTTAATTTGGTGCAGCGATGCCGTGGCTCGGCCTTCGTGATCAGAGTACCACCGCGAGCAGCCTCCCCTGCCTTCCGCCACTCGGTCGAGGCCATTACCCCAACGGCCCCCTTCGCTTGGAGCCCAGGAGTTGATCGAAAACTTCAGGTGAGATTTTTATCCCTTCGCTTTCATCATTTCTATCTGATCATTCATCTTAGCACCGCTGTCACTCCGCCAGCTGCGACCAGCCGGACAGAGCTTCGTTTCCTCGCCCCAGCCGCTCCAATATCATCGCTAACTCTCCCTCATTTTAGCTCTGCATCCTGATCACCCTTGTCTTAGCATATCTAACCGAGATTAGGCCCGAGGTCCCCTTCCATTGCTTTCGCCAGAGACCGAAGTCATCTCCACGTCGCTTCTTTCCCTTTTAGCCTAAATAGATAGGACTGTAGCGCAGCTCCGAGTCAGATCTACCCTTTGCAGGTTCGTGCGCGTGTGGAGAGCTCCCATTCCACTTGTTCCAGCCTTCACTGGAGTAGATCCAAGCCTTCGACATCGACACGCCCATCCAGCCGTTGGAGCACCCATCCAAGACATCTAGTCGATGCGGAAGCGCTGATTACCGAAAATTTCACCAAGACTCGGGTGAATATAATCGAACTAGGGTCGTTGCTACCTGGATCTTAGAGATGGATCGGTCAATCAAGAAAAATAAAGATCAGACCACCAAATAAAAGGATAGAAAATCAATCAACACAAAAATAGCAGTCCTGGCTGTGAGATTAGCCTGGTGTAGCACCCAGGGTCGGACTCAGGGAGCACGAATTGGCCTCACGGCCTACAAAGTAGTCAAATCAAAAATAAGGGAAGAAAATGTATATTTGGTGGATTTTTAATTGATTTTATATTTTTTGGATTTTCAATAATGAAGGAAAATAATAAAAAGGCAAAAACAAGCAAACAACTCAAATTATTTAAACACTCTCAAATGCTTCAAAAATTCAAACAAAAATATTTTTGTGCCTTTTAGGTTTTTAGTGTTTTGGTGAATTTTTGAGATTTTTCTATTTTTTATACAATTTTCTAAAAATCAAAGAAGGCAAAAATAGTGTGCTACTGTCCAGCCAGGATTCAAAGAACCATGAAAAATATCAAATGGATCTTTCACAGCCTGGAGGTAATTTTATGAAAAATAGCAATAATAAGGAAAATTCAGGAAAAGAGTTTATTATTTTTGGAGTTTTTTACAATTTTTTAGAATTTTTATAAGCTTTTACTGGTTTTTCAATTTTTAAGGTTTTCATATATCCAAAAATAGCCAAAATTGCAAAGAAAATCAAACACATAAAAAGCAACAAATCCTATTTTTTGGAATTTTAAAAAAGTTTTTTATTTTTTAAGGATTTTCTAAATTAGACAGAAGCTAAAACTACTGTTTTTGAATTTTTAAAAATACTAAAAAGTTCAAAAATGTACCCAAAAATTAGGAAAATTTTTACACAGTGGCAGGAGCCACATATCCAAATTTCACGCAAATTTGGGTTTAATTTGCTATTTTATTCAAATAAAATAAAGGCTCACAGTGCAGAGGGACCTAAATGTAAGAAAAAAAAGTTCCAGAGGCTTCAACGAAACACGTGTGAGAACTATAGGGTAAATCACGCAAAAATTCCAAATATTCAGCACATGCTCGAATTCATTCACGCACAGGGGTATAAATGCAATTATCTAAAACTTAATCCCATTTCATAACATAGCACAAAACCCAGCCCAAGTCATGCAAAATGTCCAAAACTCACATGTCGAGGCACGTGGTCCACGTGGACAAGGACTAAAATGCAAATATAATAAATATCCAGGTCTAAAGTGCAAATTATCCAAAATAAAAATAACGTGCTCGAATATTTACAAGACTCAACAGAAATAATTAAACAGGAAGGGCTAAAGTGTAAATTACCCTTTTATTCAAATCTTCAGCTGGAGGCGCGCCACGTGTGAGATAGGACGGCTGAGGGGCGCTGCGCCTCTTTGAAGAACTCTGGCTCTGATCTGACGGTTGAGGGGCTGCCACGTGTGAGATCGGACGATGGCTGCTATGTGGCTAACCGTTCACCTGCCTGAACAGTGATGATCGCGCCACGTGCAGATCGGACGGTGGTGAATATAGGGCGCTTCTTCGTCTCGACGTACGGTCCGGATCAAACCCAGGAAGATCTGACGGTCGCGGGGCTCCTCAAATAGATGGATCGGATCGAATCTGGAGCATCGGGGACGATCGGACGGATACTGGAGGTCCTGAATGAACTCCACTCCGGAGAACTTCACCGGAGCACCACGGGTGCGTTGTACCTCCTCGGGGGCTGTAAAGATGTGGAACAGAATCGCCAAGGCCTCCCGCAGCTGTTGGACTCCTCCGATGAGGCCGGGAAGCTCCGTGAAGCTCCGGCGACGAAGGCGGAGCTGGGCCTCTGTGCTTGGATGTTCGGACCCAGGCCTGGGATGAAATTGTAGGCCCAATTTATATTCGGGCCGGGCCCGAGCTTTCCTTGGCCCAGCTCGGCCCGGCCCGTCGGCCCGGCCCGAATGTAGGCCCGAAGGCCCGAAGGCCCGACCCGGATCTAGGCCCGCAGGCCCGACCCGACCCAAGGCCCGACAATCAGTCCGAGGCCCACGTCCTTCCAGCACCTATCCCGATTCCTAAACGGGTCGAACCCCTTCCCATTTCCCACGCAAAAACAACACACGCACACCCTGATCCCTCCCCTTCCCTAATCCCTCGTTCGTGTCCAACCCAACCCTAGCGCAACCGCCGACCATCCCGCCGCTCCTCCTTTCGATCTCCACCACAGGGCGATAACACCATCGCCATCGCCTCCCCTCCCCTCCGCAGGGCCACCACATCATCGCCTCTCCTCCACAGGGCTCACAACTTGGTTTCTGCCTTTAGCATAAGCCTAAGATGAGAATCTTGCTCAGGCCTAATGACATTATGATTTACCAGTTGGGAGAGCTTGTAGGTCACGAGTCACCGTGGAATTCTAATCAAGCTTATGAGTAGGCATTCTTCAATACTTGGTGATTAGATTTCTGTCGAAGTCATACTTGATGATTAGTTTATCACATATCTATCATGTTTTCAAATTCTATTAAGAATTATATGGTTGACCTCTAATCTTTAGCATTCCTGGGCTTTTAAAAAAACACTTGGTGATTCCTTCAGAAGATCTACATCGTACTGACGAGCAGGTAGACATATTGAGGTATGTTATGCCAACCTCTCAGTGTATACAGGTCTACATATTGACAGAATACCACAAACAAGAAATAGATATGCAAGGAATATACAGGGAAGCACTCAGCCTAAAAAAGGCTCGTTCTAGTTGGAGATGTATGGGTGGCATATAAGTCGGTGCACTTGGTAATTTTACATCATATAACGTTACAAGATTGTGAGTTTCTGTGACTACATTTTGCTGGTGCACTTGTCCTACTGAGCAACTCGGATGCTGTTATGTTGAACTATGCCCATGTAGAGCTTTCAAGAATTTTTTCCATGTTCTAAATTTTTTATGTCATGCTTGCTAGACACAGAAACCTGCATTTGGCAATGATTAGGGTTGTATGGTCTATCTTATATATTTCATCTCTTCTGTGATCTGTTGCTATGAAATTTATTACAGAGAAAACTAGAGAAAGAGTCAGCGTTACATGGTGGAACATTGCCCAAGGAAGGTTCTCATTAGGGTGAGACAGGATGTGAAAATGATATGGAAGCACTTGAGGATGATGAGCGTGACAAAACCGCATCAATATCAGGTATCTGCTCCATCCACGCTCAATACTACTTTTACAATCTAATTAGTGTCTGAATGATAATAATTATTTAGTACCATTGTTGGTGAATCCTTTCTCATGTGGGTTGCTGTTTTGACAAAGGTCGAAGAGGGTTGTAGACATCAGTCTCTTTTAAGTTCATGTAGTAGGAGTGTATGTGCAGATGGGACGGCCCGAAGAAGTTGGGTCGGGCCTGGGCTTGGGCCGAAGAATTACAAAAACTGCAGGCCTAGGCCCGGCCCAAGGCCTGATATATTAAGATGGGCTTGGGCCTGGGCCCTTCAGGGCCCGACCCAGCCCGACCCATGCCCAACCCTACTCATATGGGTCTCCTTCGACCTGCAAAACCACACAAGAAGCTTCCTGGGTCGAGGGCAAACTACCTCGACCCGGTTAGAGGTGGAATGGGTGCGTGGGTGAGTCGGGTGGATGACCTCCAGTGAGGCGACGGTAATGGAGGTCGAACTACCTGCTCCGGGGCGAGATAGGGGGAGTGAGTGGGTGCAGAACGTGAAAAGGGTTCTCACGGAGATGATGGTGTCGTCCGATGATCAAATCGATGAGTGGGGTGACGTGAATTGATCGGAGACGACGGAGGACCGATTTGGGAGTAATGGAAAATTAGGCGAAATGAAGGGGATTCGAGGTTACCTAATGAGTGGAATCGACTTGGGACGAGCTCGGCGAGCTCTGGGTCGTAGCCTCGCAGGGTCGTCGGGTCCCGAGGCTTAGGCGCACCTCGCGGCGGCGCAAGGCGGCAAGAGTCGCCGGACCAGTGGCTACGAGCTTCCTCCTCCTCTCTGCAACACGCCAATCGATAGCTGTCACTCTAGGGATCAGGGTGGAGGTCCTGGGATGAAGGAGCAGTGCCAAAAGATAGCGTGAATTGTGCGGCGGAGGTGGAGCTATATAGTGGTGCAGGTCCGAGAAGAAGGTGTCGGGTCCGGCTTGGTGAAGCACGGACCCCTAGGCATGGTGTCGGCGAGGATCTCGGATGCACGGAGCGTGATTAGGACCAGGGGTTTGGGTAATCAATGATCGGATCACGCGGGGGATATTAGGAGAAATCGGGTCTGGAGCGAGATCCGCGAGAGAAAGGTCCAGGGGGGAGTTGACCGGGGGTCAACATACCCCGTGGACCAATTTTAGGCCACCATTTGATAATTATTTGTAAATTCAAATAAAAAAAATAAATGATTTATTTTCAAAAAACTTAAAACATGAAAAATGTTTATTTATTTTCAATTTAATTTTTAGTGATTTTTATTTATTTTTTAAATATAATTTAGCTATTTACAAAATATTATTATTATATACAGGTATATACATGTATTTATTTTTTTATTTCTATTTTTAATGATTTATTTTTATGTAATTATTCCCATTTTATATTTTATTTATTTATACAATAAAATTTGGAATAAAAGGGTATTTTTATTTGATTTTTATTATTTATTTACAGGGTTAAATAAATACTTTTATATACATATTTACATGGTATATATACAAAGTTGATTTTGATTTTTATTTTATTTTTATTTTCATGATTTTTATTTTATTTAATTACATTATGGAATGTGGAATATGTACATAATTTTATTTGATTTTAATTATTTATTTACAAGAGGAAATTAAATAGATAGGTTATTCTATACACATGGTCTGTGTACAATGATGAAAGGAATTTTATTTATTTTTATTTATATTTGTTTTTCCTATTTTTATCTTCGTTTTTATTTTTAGAAATATGTACAAATTAACAAAAATACATTTTATTTGTATTTAGAGGAAAATTTTATTTATTTATAGGTATATGTACACATGATTGAGTTTCCCTATCTCTCTCTACTTGGGGTTTTTATGTTAGGCCCATACTGAGTCCTCCCTTGGGATTAGGTCACTCAATATTTATTCTAACTATTTCCCTCTTTTTCTTTTATTTATTTATTCTTTTATTTATGCACAAAAACATGCTAAATATGCATATTTAAAGATGCATGCAATTTGATAATTATTGCTATTTACATGAATATACAATGTGTTTTGCATAGGTTTTGTAGCTAAAATAAAAGAATAAGAGTGATGAATAGATAATCATCAACCCCTATACTTAACTTTGCTAGTCCCTTAGCAAACACTTATTTGAAAAAGAAGTGAAAAAGAAAAAGGAAAAAGAAAAAGAGGAGAAAATGCATCGATCAATACTGATTATTAAACTTGCCTTCATTAAATTGAAATATGGAGCTCGATCAGATCTTTGGATTATTAATGTGTCGGAACCTTATTTGGACTTAGGCTTAAAACTTAACAGCCTATAAGATCCACTTATCTATAGTCAAGACTCCTCAACAATCCAGAATCAGAACAAGTCTACATACACAAACCCTGAAGACCATGAATCTTTCCTTGTACAGTGTATGTGAGGTACATCTCTCCACCTCAGAAGTAGCAAAATGACAACCTCCCTCAACCCGGTAACTCTAATGCCTCGGTCTAGCAACTCTTTCCTTGAGAAGCGGGGTATTCCCTTCTAAGTTCAAGTGCAACCGGCTCAAGAAGAGATGGAAGAAGAGAATGGACCATGGCCAGTGTAGCCGTGTATCCTTGGGAGCTCTAACCAGTGTAGTTGAGTCTCCCGCTGCAAGCTTCATGAGATTGGAACATGTATACCATAATCTTTTGCTTTATTTGACTATATACACGTCGGTGGGATTATTAAATTTTCAATCCGACCCACCACTTTTTTGGAGTTCTTTTCTTTTTGCACATTTTTTGTGCATCTGTCCAACATATCTACATGGTGCAGTATATATACAAGGAGTTTTTCCTCTTGACCCAGTAGACTATCCCTCTTTTGAAGCTTTATTGCAACGCACGGCTTCTGTCTTTAGACTTCATAACCACCAGACCAAAATGAGACGCACTTCCTTCACTATAAGAAGAAGAGAGGTTCCGCCTAGAAGTACTACCCTCATATGCTACCCCAAGCCAGAGGAAACTGCCTCCTCACCACCTCATCCGTCGAGAGCTAAGTGCAAAGTGCTGGTGCAAGTCAAGCCATTGTCTCTGAGAGTCATGCGTGTGTTGTTAAGTGCTCTACTTAGGCTCATTGAGATGACATGTGATCATAGCCTAGTGGACTCAAAGAATTAAGTCACAATGAACCTGAAAAGCCTTAACCCTAAGCCCTATAAGGTTCCTCTTATAATTAGGTGGATTAAGATCTTAACCAAGCTCCATTTTCTAATTTAATTCCAGGCTAGTTTAAATGCCAACCACAATCCAGGAAAAACTATACAAATATCTACAAAGATGCTATTTACAAATATTTACACGTGCAAAATTTTTGAAAAATGTTTTGAAATCATGGATGTATGCATGAATACAAGTTTTGCAAAATATTTACTCAAATTTACACAAGATTTTTGCAAACTTTTTGTTTTTCAAAATATTTTACAAAAATTTTGTACTATATACATAGTTTTGATATGAAAATATTTACACACTATTTATACAAAAAGTTTTTACAAACATTTCTACAAAATAATTTGATAAATAAATAGGTATGTGCAAGAAGAGTTTTATATATAAGGAAAAAATTTTAAATTTTTATGGATTTTTAGGTTTTTAGCCATTTTTATTTATTAACACACTCACACAAAGTACGAGTTATGGCTAAAGTATATATGAAATATATACACACCCCCCTATACTTAGCTCGAACGATGTCCTCAGAGTCAAGAGCGATGAAGAAGACATAACGCGTGCTTAGTACAGGGAAGTGAAAAGGAATGGTATGTACAAATACGAATCAAAGAATAGAATGAAGAGGACTCGGTGTTTCCCCCTATACTTAGGATCAAGTAATCCTAAGTATAGTAAGCTGTACATGAAGGGAAATACGAGTGAAATGATGTACAGGGTCTACTCCCCCCTATACTTAGGGTGAAATATCCCTAAGTATAGGCAGCAAAACATGGGTAGACAGAATCAAAAGAATACCCGAGAGTCCTACATCCCCCCTATATTAGGGTAAAGTACACCCTAAGTATAGCATAATCATAAGATGAGAAAAGGGATGTTGGACTAAAGAATAGAGTGATATGGACAACTGGATCTATACAAGTCGGAAGAACAGTGATAATCAGGCGTGAGATGCAATAGATGTGAGTCAAGAGACCACATCTCATGCAAAATGAATAGGGGCAACATCAACGACCCGCGACTCATGATTGATGAACCACAAAATCGGTCCTTTAAGAGTGCTGAATTAGCATTTGGAATTGTCGTAGCAGTCGGGCCAATTCGGGTCATCAAAAGACCATCTCATTTAAATGTATATCAATCAATCTAAATGAGCTGGTCGTATTATTATTTTTACTTGGCAAGAAACCAAGGTCGAACTCAGGGACACGAGCCTCTCTCGTATTAATTTTTTATTAATTTAACTAAGTGTTAAGTTGAAGAGAAAATATAGGTCAAAACATGAATGCAGACAAAAGACAATGCATTAAAGAAATAAGCATGCATTTTTTTATACTTTTTATAATGCAGCTAAATGCAATGAAATGCATCACAAATACGCCCTACGTCAAAATGATGAGTTAACTAAACCACAAGTTAATTTCAGATTTAAATGAAGCAATAACTCATTCGACATATATTGCAAGGTTAGTCAAAAAGGCATAAGAGACACTCGAGTTGTTTAAAGAAACACATTGAGATCATAGTGTCAAAATAGGCAAACAAGTATGCCATTAAAAAGTACGTCAAACAAGCTTTAAAAGGAAACTAAAATCAACTTAATCGGAGTTACGAGGCTCAAGATATGCATGAAGAAAGACAAGGGCATAACTGGAAGGAAATATGAAATGATAACTACAAACAGGTCCCCGGAAAGGACTAAAATGCAATAAAAATAAGATGTGGGCCCTTCCCTATAAAATTTCCACACGCATAGAGGTATTTTTGCAAATATTAAAACCCACGAGGGTTTCAATGCAAATTTCCCCCTTCGCAGGTGGTCTGTACGTGACGAGGACCTGTTTGCAAATTGGAAACATGTGAATGGACTCTATGAAAATTGCCCAAAAAGCACGTGCCAGACACGTGCTACTCCAGGCTCGGAAGAAGGCTTGGGCTTGGCAGAGGCTCGATGCTGCTTCAGGTTGGCTCGGGATACACGAGCCTCCAGGCTTGGTGGCGATCAGGCTCGGCGTAGTCTCGGAGACTGCCACGTGGTACTAGGACCTGGATGCAATTTGTGGAAGGTGCGAGGGCGTCGATGCAAAAAGCCCAGAACTCACGTGCGTGAGGCACGTGAGCTCAGGCTCGGGTGGGGGCGAGGTTCGACGCTGCTTCGAACGGTCGTAGCAGGTGGCTTGGGCCACGTGGCGGCTCGAGGTTGCCTCGAGCAAGGCTTGATCCCACTGAGCCTCCGCACTCCGGGATGGCGACGTGGCAGCTCTGAGGCCGTTGGATCTCTGCCGTGGGGCGAGATCCAACGGTATCTGCTCTGTCTTCTCCTCCGTAGGGAGGCGGCATTATTGGAGCTCTGGCGTGAGGCCTGGAGCTCCTCCTCGCCTCGTCGTGCTCGATGAAGCTCGGGGACTGACGCTGAAGATCCGGCGATGAAGATCCGAGGTCGGAGAAGTTCCAGGAGCATATGGACTGCGCCGCCGACGCCTGATTACCGGAGGTAGAGCTCTAGAACCTGGCTCCGCCCAAGGTCCGGCCATTGGCGATGGTTGACCTGCAAGGGGGTTAGGGTGTGCGTGCGTGCGAGATGTGGTGGACGGAGGGCTCATGTGGAGCAAAGAAGGTGAAGCCCTTAGTGTGTCCTCCTCCTCCTCCGGCGGAGGAGGAAGCTTGGGGTGATGGAGGTTATGACGGAGTAGGGGAGTGGTCGGAGAGTTGCGCGTGAATGGTGGTTGAAAGGCGAAGCTCGGGGGGCGATTAATGGAGGTCGAGGACGGGATATAAAGGCCTAGAAAATCACGAATCTAAGGAAGAAAATACACAAGGATGTCAGAGGTCTCACCTGAAGTCGGGCAGCGCGGATGCTTGGGATGAGCATCACGGTGATGCTCGGGGTCATCGCACATCGAGGTCGGCAAATCCTCGGAGCTCGAGCAGGGCTGGAGCCACTGCAATGCCACCATGGAGGTCGGCAGGTCTCACCGATTGCATTGGTCGTCGTTGCTCGATCCAGCCACCTCCCCCTGTCACTGGGAGGTGGCGGAGTGCTGGGCCAAGCCCCATGGAAAAGTTGACGGAGTGGATCGATGGGGGAGACAGTGCTTTTAAAGGAAGGGGGTGGTGATCCAGGTGGCTGAAGCCGTGGATTGCGAGGGGATTATGGAGCGACTGGAGTTGGCTCGCAGCTGGTGGTCGTGCACGTGAGGATCATGGGGGAATGGGCTCGACCGTAGGGTAGTTAGAGCATGGTGACGATGACCAGGGCTCTGGCTAAAAATGGAAGGGTGGAGGAGGTGTGCGAATCGCGAGGGCTCGAGCGGAGCTTGCGGGAGGTTGATGACGAGGTCTGGACCGTTGGATCGCGAGATCCAACGATTCTAATGGGGGCACGATTGGAGGCTTAGGATTAGGTCTTGGCTGCACGATCAAAGGAGGTGGATACGCCACGTGGCGCATTGAAGGCGAAGCACCAACGAACGAAGTAGATGAAATCAGACTTTGATCAGATGGCTGAGGCGCGCGATAGGAAGAAGCGGTCGTGATGCAAAGATGACAGCGTGATTGAAGGGTTCAGCAGGCGACACGTGGTCCTCGTGAGGCGCGCACGAGCGGTGAGGATCGGTGACAGGGAAGATCAAACGGCTAAAGAAAAGAGTGGACGTGGAAATGGTCTGGCCGTTGGATTATTGAGGCGATCTGACGTCTGGAGATGCGAGCGGATAATACAAGGGCAACGGGCCACGTGGCCCAATCATATTATTCCAAGAGAAAAATTGAAATATGAGGGTGATATTGGCCGAATTTGAGAAAACTCAAAACACGAAAGTTGTAGATCTCAATGTGGTCTACAAGTTTCATGACCAAAACTAGAGATGTGATCAAACAAAGACTCGAAATATTTTGGAGGGTATTTTTAAGGCTAAAAATACCACGGATTTTTGTTTTGCCATTTTTTGTGGTTTTTAATTTATTTGGGACTTTGTTAATTACATGACATTATCTGGGTTTTATTGACACAAAGCTAAGCAAGGGGTTAATAATAGAAAATAAAGATGATGAAATCGAGTTTCATCAACCCCTATACTTAAACTATGCTCGTCCCCGAGCATCAAAGAGTATGAGTAAGCTGGATTACCCCCTTGTGCATGTGATTACAGGATCCAATCTGTTCAAGTCGACTCAATCCTTATAGGTCCAAAATTCTCGAGTTCAACCCAGCCGTAACCAAGAGGTACCCAATTCCTCTAATTCTCCAGACTCTCTCTGATGTACATATAGTCTAAAGATATGACATTTAGTGTTGACTGCAATTCCGAGAGTAGAGTCAAATCTTTACCCAAAGTCTTGGTCCGAGAAAATCTCCTAAGGACCCAATCCTCAACACTAGGGAATAAATTAAATCTTGCATCCAGTCCACCGTCTCTTTAGTGGTCAGACTTAGAAAATGTCGATAGCAGGCCAGAGGGCATGGGTTTGTGTCATCTCTTCTCTCCCTCTCATTGGTACAAGGATTCTCTCTAGTACCTTATTATGCAACACATTTTTTTGGTGTTGATCAGTGCGTCCGTCAAGAGAAGTTGGAGCCGTCTGCACTTGTTTTCCTGGGAGTACACCGGGGTGTGTCTCTTTTGAGTACCTATCGTACATTCGACACCCAGACTTGTATCATTTACGATGCAGAGCCCTTTTTTGGTGCAAGCCCGACTGCTGGTCCTAATAGCGGTGGTCCAAGTGGACACTTTGAAAAGTTTGGGAGCGCTCGCCTTTGGTGGAAGCTCTTTGATATTTGCTTTTGTGGAATGAGCTTTTCTTTGGAATTTCATTGCTGTGTAATATTGTTAGCTAGCTCCACTGCTTTTACCAAGAGTTGGCGCACACTGATCAACATTTTTTTTATTTATTTCACACCCTGGAACTTAGGTCAATATCAAGAGATTAGCATAAGAACCAAGTTCTCATACTGGCTAAAATTGCTGACACTCAGGTTTCATGAAGCCTTCAAAGATTTTATCCCATCGTCGAGCATCATTAGATCAAATCCAAACTCAAATTCCTCATCCCAATCCCTCAGGTGAAAAAACAACTCATCTCATCGAAACCGCAGTCGTGTATGTGATGTGCTGATCATTTTCTTTATGTCTGAGACTAGGCATGGAATATAGCATGCAAATCTAGAGAACTAGGGGAATGTGGATGGTTAAGTCTATGAACCTGATGGCTAAGACTGGTTAACCTCAAATCTCAAAGACCTCATAAAACTAAGTTTCCTTGAACATTTCAGATCCTGGGTGGAAGTGTAAGTGTAGAGGATTAATCCAACTCCTTCATTCAAAAACATTTTTTTACTTCAAGAGATATGAGGAGTGCCTAATCTCAATTAAATAGTTGCATCTGCATTCAACCAGTATGGATGTAAGTACAGGCCGGAGCCTGTTGCTTAAGAACGGAGCCTTACGCGATGTCCTTTAAACCATCCACTCTGCTAAGGGCGAACCCTCACTGAACGCGGCTACTTAATTGGGCTTAGTAGTCACTAATGGCTCCTAAAGGATTTTTGGATTTTTCTCATTTTTATGGATTTTAATTTAAAGGTTAAAACACAGGTTAGACTCAACTTTCCTTGAAAAGGGATAAAAATTTTTTCTAAACCATGTCACACAAATAAAAGTTTTCAAAATATTTTCAAAAGGTTTTTCAGAACAAGAAAATGTTATTTTTCAAATCATTTTTGAAAATATTCTTATCAAAATAGTGTAACATAGTATAGAAAAAGCCGTGAAAACATTGGAGTCCTCTTAGTTCAACGGATTTTACTTTAGCCAAAAAGTTTTAATTTTTTCAAATTTTTCATATTATAGCTAAAGTAAGTATATTGTATATACGGTATACACCCCTATCCTTAAACTTTGCTATGTCCTCATAGCACTAGATGATACAAGTCCATAGGTCCATTTAAGTATAGAGAAATATACGGGAGCTAAGAGGGGCTCCCCCTATACTTAGGTTAGGAGTAACCTAAGTATAAAGGCAAGGAAAGATGAGTAGAGAAATCACAGGGACTCGGGCTCCCCCTATACTTAGGCTGAGATTAGCCTAAGTATAAAGATGGAATTTAATGTTGGGAGGGACCCAAGGGGAACAAAGAAGATGGATGGATGTACAGATGAGCGGATGAATCTACGGAGATGAATAGAGTGACTAAGGCTCTGGGGAGTGTATCGAAGCAAGCATGGCTCAATCAAGCAAACAAGACCCTCAGGTTCACCAACACAAACATGAAACCAACCGAGGTTGGTTTATTATCTTGTCGGTTTTATTGGTGATAAAACATTTGATTTTATGCAGAGAAAAAATGTGAATTGAAAAATCCATGCATACGCGAGGGTATTGCTCTCCCAAAACCAAAGTTTTACTCCATTATTGATTGACTTGCAATTAATAGTCCCAATTATTATTTAATGTTGTCACTGAATTAAGTTAGCACAAAATCAAACATTCATCGTCTACCGTTCATATTAATCCTAGGTGATCAAGCTAGGAAAGAGAAGCCGGGAAAAAGCCGCGTATTCGATAAAAATCGCGATCTAGATTAAGCGAGAAATCATGCAGTGACTTCGCGATAAATCCGTGAAAAACTTGGGCCGTTTTGAGAACCAAAATCAATATGTATGCAAGTCGATAAAAGTCGCACCTAGTCATGCTTCTATTAGCGGGGAATGATATCCATTAATTTTTTACTAAGTGAGGCGAGATTATGTGCGTCTGTGTATTAGTGTGTCCTACCTACGTGCAAGCACGTAAAAAATGAAAAATGAAAATACGCTCAAATAGACGCGTGCCTGGTCCTAGGTCGACACTCAAGTGGGGACGATCCCCACACAACCACGATCGTTCGATTACATTCGTGAGTCTTCGATCGAAGACCGTTGTAAAAGATGAGTTTATTACAAAATACATGTCATGCAAAAATGGCATTTTTTTCTTAACGTGCTCCAACGTGCTTCTGCGGCTCCTCACAGTGGGTAGCTCCTGCTCCTCGCCTCCTTGAACCATCAAGGGCCCTGCCACAAAAACAATGGTTAGAGATTGATTAAGAGAAAAAAATTATAATGCAACATAAATAACAGAGTTGACCTATATAAAGATAATACTTAATTAAATAAGCAAAATTCCAAATAATATAAGAAATGAGCCGTGTCCCCGGCAATGGCGCCATTTGATGAACCGCAAAATCGACCCTTTAAGAGTGCTGAATTATCATTTGGAATTGTCGTAGCAGTCGGGCCAATTCGGGTTATCAAAAGACCATCTCATTTAAATGTATATCAATCAATCAAAATCAGCTGGTCGTATTATTTTTTTTACTTGGCAAGAAACCAAGGTCGAACTCAGGGACACGAGCCTCTCTCGTATTAATCGGATTTTTATTAATTTAACTAAGTGTTAAGTTGAAGAGCAAATATAGATCAAAGCATGAATGCAGACAAAAGACAATGCATTAAAGAAATAAACATGCATTTTGTTATAATTTTTATAATGCAGCTAAATGCAATGAAATGCATCACAAATACGCCCTAGGTTAAAATGATGAGCTAACTAAACCACATGTTAATTTCAGATTTAAATGAAGCAATAACTCATTCGACATATATTGCAAGGTTAGTCAAAAAGGCATAAGAGACACTCGAGTTGTTTAAAGAAATACATTGAGATCATAGTGTCAAAACAGGCGAACAAATATGCCATTAAAAAGTACGTCAAACAAGCTTTAAAAGGAAACTGAAATCAGCTTAATCGCAGTTACAAGGCTCAACATATGCATGAAGAAAGCCAAGGGCATAACTAGAAGGAAACATGAAATGATAACTACAAACAGGTCCCCGGAAAGGAGTAAAATGCAATAAAAATAAGATGTGGGCCCTTCCCTATAAAATTTCCACACGCACAGGGGTAGTTTTGCAAATATTAAAACCCGCGAGGGTTTCAATGCAAATTTCTTCCAACGCACGTGGTCTGCACGTGACGAGGACCTGTTTGCAAATTGGAAGCATGTGAAGGGCCTCTGTAAAAATTGCCCAGAAAGCACGTTCCAAGCACATGCTACTCCAGTCTCGGAAGAAGGCTTGGGCTCGGTAGAGGCTCGATGCTGCTTCGGGTTGGCTCGGGATACACGAGCCTCCAGGCTTTGTGGCGATCAGGCTCGGCGTAGTCTCGGAGACTGCCATGTGGTACCAGGACCTGGATGCAATTTGCAGAAGGTGCGAGGGTGCCGATGCAAAAAGCCCAGAATCCACGTGTGTGAGGCACATGAGCTCAGGCTTGGGTGGGGGCGAGGTTCGGCGCTGCTTCGGACGGCCGTAGCAGGTGGCTAGGGCCACGTGGCAGCTCGAGGTTGCCTCGGGCGAGGCTCGGTCCCACCGAGCCTCTGCGCTCCGGGATGGCGACGTGGTGGCTCTGAGGCCATTGGATCTCCACCGTGGGGCGAGATCCAACGATATCTGCTCCGTCTTCTCCTCCGTAGGGGGACGGCGTTATTGAAGCTCCGACGTGAGGCCTGGAGCTCCTCCTCGCCTCGCAGTGCTCGATGAAGCTCAGGGACTGACGTTGAAGATCCGGCGATGAAGATCCGAGGTCGGAGAAGCTGCAGGAGCATCTGGACTGCACCGTCGATGCCTGATTGCCGGAGGCGGAGCTCTAGAACCTGGCTCCGCCCAAGGTCCGGCCATTGGCGATGGTTGACCTGTAAGGGGGTTAGGGCGTGCGTGCGTGATGAGATGGACGGAGGGCTCATGTGGAGCGAAGAAGGCGAAGCCCTTAGTGGGTCCTCCTCCGCCTCCGGCAGAGGAGGAAGCTTGGGGTAATGGAGGTTATGACGGAGTAGGGGAGTGGTCAGAGAGTTGCGCGTGAATGGTGGTTGAAAGGCAAAGCTCGGGGGGCGATTAATGGCGGTCGAGGACGGGATATAAAGGCCTAGAAAATCACGAATCTAAGGAAGAAAATACACAAGGATTTCAGAGGTCTCACCTGAAGTCGGGCGACGCGTATGCCTGGGCTGAGCATCACGGTGATGCTCGAGGTTGTCGCACGTCGAAGTCGGCAAATCCTCAGAGCACGAGCGGGGTTGGAGCCACCGCAACGTCGCCATGGAGGTCGACAGGTCTCACCGATTGCATTGGTTGTCGTTGCTCGATCCAACCACCTCCCCCTGTCACCGAGAGGTGGCGGAGGGCTGGGCCAAGCCCCCTGGAAAAGTGGACGGAGTGGATCGATGGGGGAGACGGTGCTTTTAAAGGAAGGGGGTGGTGATCTAGGTGGTTGAAGCTGCGGATTGCGAGGGGATTATGGAGTGACTGGAGGTGGCTCGCAGCTGGCGGTCGTGCACGCGAGGATCATGGGGGAATGGGCTCGGCTGTAGGGTAGTTAGAGCATGGCGACGATGACCGGGGCTCCGGCTAAAAATGGAAGGGTGGAGGAGGTGTGCGAAATGTGAGGGCTCGGGCGGAGATTGCAGGAGGTTGATGACGAGGTCTGGACCGTTGGATTGCGAGATCCAACGGTTCTGATGGGGGCGCGATTGGAGGCTTAGGATTAGGTCTTGGCTGCATGATCAAAGGAGGTGGATATGCCACGTGGCGCATCGAAGGCGATGCGTCAACGAACGGAGTAGATGAAATCAGACTTTGATCAGATGACTGAGGCGTGCAATAGGAAGAAGCGGCCGTGATGCAAAGATGACAGTGCGATCGAAGGGTTCAGCAGGCGACACGTGGTGCGCTCCGCGTAAGGTGCGCATGAGCGGTGAGGATCGGTGGCAGGGAAGATCAAACGGCTGAAGAAAAGAGCGGACGTGGAAATGGTCTGGTCGTTGGATTATTGAGGCGATCCGACGGCTGGAGATGTGAGCGGATAAGACAAGGGTAGCGGGCCATGTGGCTCACCCAGAACGGGCCATGTGCCCCAATCATATTATTCCAAGAGAAAAATTGAAATATGAGGGTGATATTGGCCGAATTTAAGAAACTCAAAACATGAACAAGTTTCATGTTGACCAAAACTGGAGATGAGACCAAACAAAGACTCGAAATATTGGAGGGTATTTTTAAGGCTAAAAATACCACGGATTTTTGTTTTGCCATTTTTTGTGGTTTTTAATTTATTTGAGACTCTGTTAATTACATGACATTATCTGGGTTTTATTGACACAAAGCTATGCAAGGGGGTTAATAATAGAAAATAAAGATGATGAAATCGAGTTTCATCAATGATCTAGATATGGCTTGAGCCGTTGGCCGTTCACTCGAAAGGTAGCATAAAAGACAACTCAGATATGTCAATACTCCCATTGTCATGCACCTTTCTAACTAGATAAGGTCCCTTCCATTTGCTCTGTAGCTTCCTTGGAAATAACCTAAGCCTAGCATCAAACAGCCATAATGTCTGTCCTGGCTCAAACTGCTTGTGGCTGATATGAGAATCATGCCACTCCTTCACTCTCTCCTTATAATGTAGGTTGTTTGAGAAGGAGGTATCACGAAGCTCCTCCAGGGCTGTTAACTCTACCCTCCTCTGATCTCCTACATGCTATGGATCTAAAAGTATATCAGTGACAGCCCAAAGTGACCTATGTCTCAACTCAACAGGTAAATGGCACGGCTTTCCATAAATGAGGCGAAAGGGAGATGTGCCCAAAGGTGTCTTGAAAGACGTCCTATATGCCCACAAGACCGAGTCCAAAAGCTGTGACCAATCCTTTCGGTCAGGGCGGACGACTTTCTGCAATATAGTCTTGATCTCCCTGTTCGACACTTCAGCAAGACCATTCGTCTGAGGGTGGTATGGAGTGGCAACTCTATGGTCTATGTTGAACTCTCTAGCAAGGGCCTTTACCTTGTCATTGATGAAATGAGACCCCCCGTCAAATATCAACCCTCGAGGTACCCCGAACCGTGAAATGATATGCTTCCTCAAGAATCGGCAAATAGTCCTAGCATCTGTGGTTCAGGCGGGCATGGCCACAACCCAACGACTCACATAATCTACGGCCAACAAAATGTACTCGAATCCCTAACTCCTAGGGAATGGACCCATGAAATCGATGCCCCATGCATCAAAAACCTCACAGAAGTGAATGGACTACATTGGCATCATATCACGTTGTCCACAAGTGCCCATCCTATGACAGTCAATACACCTCTTCACGAACTCATCAGAGTCCTAGAAGAGGGTAGGCCACCATAGGACGGATTGGAGCACTTTCTGTGTCGTTCTCCTCCCTGAGTGATGTCCTCCCGCCTCAAGCTTGTGGTTGTAAGTAAGGACGCTGTGGTACTCCTCCTGAGGAATGCACCTATGCCACATACTATCCCGTCCCTCGTGGTAAAGGACGGGATCCTCCCAATGGTAAAACTTGGCCTTCGCGAGGAAGATCTCAAGTTTCTGTCTGGGATAATCTTGTGGAACTTTCTTGGCGACAAGATAGTTCACAATATCAGCATACCATGGGAGCGAGGCGATAGCAAGGATCGCCTCATCTGGGATGGTCTCACAAATAGGGTCAATCTGCTCAAAATCCTCAAGATACTCCAATCGGGAGAGATGATCCGCCACCACATTCTTAACTCCAGGCTTATCCTTAATCTCTATGTCAAACTCCTAGAGTAGAAGGATCCATATGGTCAATATAGCTTTGGCATCCTTCTTTGCCATGAGGTACCTGATGGCGGTATGATCAGTGTATCTAGTCACTCTAGATCCAATGATGTAAGATTTGAACTTATCTAGGTTAAAAACTACAGCTAGCATCTCCTTCTCAGTGACAGTATAGTTCCGCTGCGTGGCATCCAATGTACGGCTAGCATAGTGAATGGAAAATAGGACTCCATCCCTCCTCTATCACAGCACGGCCCCTACGACAAAATCGGAGGCGTCCGTTATGATCTCGAATGGGTGAGACCAATCAGGTGGCCGGAGAACAGGAGCCTCTATAACACAGCTCTTGAGATCTCAAATGAAAATAGACACTTATCATCTACAAGGAACTCGGTGTCTTTCATCAACAGATCAGTCAACGGTCGGGCAATCCTACTGAAATCATGAATGAAGCATCGGTAGAAATCGACGTGCCCCAGAAAAGATCGTAACTGTCGCAAGTTGGACGGTGGATCGAGTTTTCTAATGACATCCACCTTAGCCGTATCAACCTCCATGCCCCTGTTGGAGATGATGTGTCCAAGCACCGTCCTTTGAGTCACCATGAAGTGACTCTTCTCCCAAGACAACACTAGGTGAACCTCTATGCATCACTGAAGGACTCAGTCTAGGCAGTCAAGACAGGAGTCGAATCCGTCGTCGTAAACCGAGAAATCATCCATGAAGACCTCCAAGCACTCCCCCACCATGTCCGA
Source organism: Ottelia alismoides (assembly GCA_037367405.1). Classification (NCBI taxonomy): domain Eukaryota; kingdom Viridiplantae; phylum Streptophyta; class Magnoliopsida; order Alismatales; family Hydrocharitaceae; genus Ottelia; species Ottelia alismoides. The sequence continues at coordinate 439,528 of JAZKJV010004782.1, read as the reverse complement.
AAAGATAGACAGCATGCATCTCTGAAATGTCACAGGGGCGTTGCATAGCCTAAATGGCATGTGTCTGAAGGCATATGTCCCAAAGGGACAGGTGAAGGTGCTCTTGTCTTGGTCCTCGGGCACGATGGCCACCTGATTGTAGCCGGAGCACCCATCCAAGAAGCAGTAGTGGCTCTTCCCTGTCATTCTCTCAATGATCTGATCAATAAAGGCCAGGGGGAAATGATCCTTCTTGGTGGCCTGGTTGAGTCGTCTGTAATCCACGCAGACTCGCCAAGAAGTGGGTACCCGGGTGGCGATCTCCTCTCCAGACTCGCTGACAACTGTAGTGATGCCCGTCTTGTTGGGCACCACATGCAACGGACTGTCCCACTTGGAGTTGGAGATGGGGTAGATAAAATCGGTGCTCCACCACTTCGAGATCTCCTTCATGACAACCTCTCTCAGATTCGGGTTCAGCCGCCGCTGGAACTCACGCGACGGCTTTGCCTCATCCTCGAGATAGATGTGGTGAGAGCACAAAGCCGGACTGATCCCCTGTACATCTGCTACACTCCATCCTATCGCCTTGCGATTCTTTTCAAGAACCCCCATCAGACGGGATTCCTGCTTTCCAGTCAAATCTGTTGAGATAATGACTGGGTACATCTCATGCTCTCCCGCAAGGAAACGATACTTCAGCGACGCTGGTAGTGGCTTCAGCTCTGGACAAGTGGGTGCTGGTAGATCTGGCCTCTGAAAACTCTGAGTGAATGCTGCCAAATCTGCATGGGAGAACGGAAACTCTCGCTCAAACTCTGAATCTGGAGAAGGTTGGTCTACTGGACTATCTTTGCTCTACATGGCATCAACCTCCTCCCTAGTTGTAGGCTCGGTAGAAGTCAGATCTGGTATAAAATCCTCAAACTCTACCCAATCAAAATCTGACTCCGAGGGATCTGTATCAGACTCACAATCAAACTCTATCTCGCGATCGGGAACCGGCTCTGCTGCCTGAAACGTATCCTGGACCAGGAATGCGCTCTCCAAGCTCTCCTCTGCTAGCGTCTCTGCATCAACGAACTCTGAAGGTGAGAGGATGGCATGTGCAACTAGATCTGCCCAAACTGCCTCATCATATGTAATCACAAAATCGCAGTCCTAGTGGATGTCTCGCCCTCACTCTGTCATCTGCTCTGAATCTATGCTCGGCTCTGAGCAAGCTGAATCTTGGGCTCCGACGTCCTCGACAATCTCTATTTGTACACTCTCGCCCTCGACACGAAAGTATACCTTCCCGCTATCATGGACAGTCACTTCCTTGGCTGTGGCCAAGAACGGGTGACCTAGAATGATGGGGGTATCGGTCATAGACTCAGGGATCTCCATGTCCAACACAACGAAGTCCACGGGGAATTGCAGGCCCTGAATCGTGACGACAACGTCCCTCAGCAACCCCTTCGGCCTCTTGACAGATCGATCAGCAAACTGAAGGACTGTCCTGCTCTGTCGTAAAGTTCCCAACTCGAAGCGGTCGAGAAGGGCTGTCGGAAGTAGGTTGATCGAAGAACCGCTGTCTAATAGAGTGCGGTCGAACCTCTGCTCTTGGATATGGCATCTGACATACGGGGCTCCTGAATTTGGCCTCTTGGCCGGCAGACGGTTCTGAATCGCGAAACAAGTGGCCCGGGTAAGCACATGGATCTCAGACTGATGGTTCCTCCTCTTCCTCCTAACGATGGTCCTGTCTCTAAGTGATCTCTGGAGTAGAGAGATGTGCTCCAAGGCCTCCTGGAGAGTCAGCTGGATATGGAATCTGTCGATCATCTGATGGCTGAACTCTACCTGCTGGTTCTTTTTGGCATTTTCTTTTTTCTGCCCCTTACCCAAATGGAGTGCTCTCGTGAAGGGGACTACAGGGTCCTTCTCAGATGAAGGACTAGGAGAGGGTCTAGGCTGCACAAGCATGGTAGAATCCACACATACATCATCATGCACCACAGGTGGATCAGAAGAAAATAAACCCTTTCCTTTATTTCCAGAAGTATCCTGAGATACATGTACATATGTATAGACTACAGGACTAGCAGAAGTAGAAATGGTGGCATCAGGACCACCCTCGGCATGTCGACTCGCAGCCTCAGCACCGCGCTCTGGCTCGGCAACTATGGTGGCATCAGTACCACCTCCTCCATCTGGTGAAGTGACGGCCTCAGTACCGTCGTGTGGATCAACATCCATGGTGGCATCAGCACCACCGTCATCATCTCCCGTGGCATCAGTACCGCGCTCCTCCTCGCCTAGTGCTCCTGAAGTAGCGTGGGAACGTCGCTCAGACGAGGCGCTGCCTGCTGGCATCCTACCACTCCTAAGTGTAACAAAATCAGTATCAAACAGATATGCAGACATATCACCAAATGTATCAGTAGGAGTGGCATACTCTGTGAAATCTACCTGCTCAGATTTCCTTTTCAGATTGTTCGGGTTCGGCTTAATCTGGGCAGGGATGGTGGCCTTCCCTCTCACGATCTCCCCCACCTCCTGGCGGAACTCATCCATCTCTCATCTGAAGGTAGCCTGCTACTCTATCACGAGGCGGGCTAGGTCGTCCAAGGCATGGTTCTCATAGGTCGGTTCATGAGAACCTAACGGGTAGCCTCGCTGGTAGTGAGGTTGCTGCTGCTGGTGCGGGTACTGCTGTGGCTGGTGAGAGGGGTACTGCTGATGCTGTTGTTGAGGCTGATCACACCTCCAAGAATGTCCCTGCTGATAGGGACGAGGACCCTACTGGGATGACTGCTGCTGGTGCACTGGGCGCTGCTGCTGCTGGTGATCTCGATGATGGGCGTACTGGCCACCCTGACCTAAAGGCTACTGCTGGGAACTGGCACCTCCGGCCGACCAATGGAATCCGGGATGGTCTCGGCGGATACCGGGCTGGGGTCGGTCGTACCAAATCCCGTTGACATCCATCAACGGCTCTGACTCGTAAGGGAGTGGCGGGAGTATTGCCAGAGGCTGATCCGGCTGGTAGACCACCATCTGAGTGTCTGGAGATGGTGGTGGCTGGTAGTACTGCTGCAGCTGGTGGTACGGCTCTGCCTGTACATGGTGAACCTGTCTAGGTTGTGGGGAGCGCTGGGACGAACTGCCGCTACTACTTGGATCCCCTCGTGCCTGAAGACGGGGCTGAGAAGCCGTTTGTGCCTCCTGGAGACTGATGAGCCAAAATTTCACCAAGCGACTAAGGAATAAAAATAACATCGGTCATTGCGACCTCAGTCATTTGAAACTCAGCTCAACAAGAAAAATATGAAGCATACCACTAATCAAGCAGATAAAATCAAGGAAAATTAAATAGTGGCCCTAGCTATGAGATTAGCCTGGTGTAGCACCCAGGGTCGGACTCAGGGAGCACGAGTTGGCCTTGCAGCCTAGAAGTTGTCAAAAATGAATAAAAGGCCAAGACAAAGATTTTTGATGGTTTTTAATATTTTTTATATTTTTTGGATTTTTAATTATGAAGGAAAATAATAAAAAGGTGAAAACAATCACATTCAACCAATTATTTAAATGCTCAAAATGGTCCAAAAATTCCAACAAAAATATTTTTAGGTTTTATGGATTTTTTACTATTTTTGGTGAATTTTTGAGGTTTTTATAATTTTTATGGAATTTTCTAAAAATCAAATAAGGCAGCAAAAAGACAACACTATCCAGTCAGGCTTAGAGGACCAAATTAAAATGTAAAATGGTCCTAAAATAGCCTGGAGGTATTTTTTCATGTAAAGTAGAAACAATAAACAAAATTCAGAAAAGCGTTTATTAATTTTTGGATTTTCTTTGATTTTTTAGAATTTTTTAAGTTTTTCAAGGTTTTTCAATTTTTAAGTTTTTTATAAATCTAAAAATGACCAATAATGCAAAGAAATTCAAACACACAAAATTAACAACTCCTATTTTTTTAGAATTTTTGAAAGAGTTTTAATATTCTTTTGGGATTTTATAATCTGAACAGATAGAAAAATAAGAATTTTTGAATTTTTAAAAATAATAAAAGTTATGGAAAATTTTACACAGTGGCAGGAGCCACGTGTCCAATTTTCACAAAATTTGGATTGAATTTGATATTTTATTAAAATCCAAATCAAGCACACAGTGCATAGGGACCTATTCGCAATGAAAATATAGTCCAGGGGCTTAAATGTAACAAATACAAGAACCTTGGGGTCCCTCGTGCAAAATTTCCAAGTTCTCACACGTAAAGCACATGTACTGGGCACGGAGGGACCTATATGCAATAAAAAATACTTCCAAGGACTTATTAGCAATAGGTATTAAAAGTCCAAGGAGGAAATTGCAAAATGTCCATGAATTTCAGCACATGTCCAATAAAAGCACGCACAAGGGTATGGATACAAATAATGAAAACTAAATTTTCATTCCATAACTCCTTAAAACTTTAGCCCACACAATGCAAATATCCTAGAAAATCACGTGACGAAGCACGTGTCCAAGATACATAGGGATGAAAATGAAAATAAACTAAATGTCCAGGTCCTAAGTGCAATTTTTACAAAAATAAAAGAACTACTGAAACTAATTATAGGACTAAATAATAAAAGCGAAACAGGAGGGGGCCTAAGTGATATTTACCCCTTATTATCCGAGGGCTGGAGGGGCGCCACGTGGCTGATTGGGCGGTGTAGCTGCGTTGCGCATCTTCGAAGGAACCTCGGCTCTGATCTGATGGCTGGGGGTCATCCACGTATGCTATCTGACGGTGGAGGATCAAGGCTAACCCTTCGCCTGAATGGACGATGAAGATGACGCCACGTGTAGATTCGACGACTGCGGGTATAGGGGCGCCTCTTCGTATAATCGTGCGGTCCAGATCAAATCTGGGCCTCCGGGGACGAACGAACGGCAGGGGGGATCCTGGAAGAACTCCTCGCCGGCGAGCATCACCGGAGCAATGCTGGTACGCTGGACCTCCTCGGGGGCTGCAAATGGGTGGAACAGGATCTCCAAAGCCTCCCGCGGATGAAGGACTCCACCGATGACGCCAAGGAGCTCCAAGGAGCCCGGGCGACGATGGCGCAGCTGGGCTCCTGTGCCTGGATGTCGAGGTCCTCAGATGGGCCTCCTCTGACCGGGAAAGCAACACAGAAAGACTCCTGGGTTGAGGGCAAACTGCCTCGACCCTGTGAGGGGGTGAAATAGGTGGCTGGCGTGTCGGGGCGGTACCCTCCGGCGATGCGACGGTGGAGGAGGGTGGTCTCCCAGTTCCGGGGCGAACAAGATTGGATGGATGGGTGTATAACGTGCGGAGGAGTACAGTGAAGATGATGGTCGAGTCTATCGATAAAATGGATGGACGGGAAGACCGGAATCGACGAACGAAGGCGAACGGAGGAATTGGACAAAAATGGAAATTCGAGAAAACTAGAAGGAATTAGGCTTACCGGATGGTTGAGTTCGACTGTGGATGAGCTCCTTGATCTCCTGGTCATCGCCTCGAGGGTCGTCGAGGGCCCGAGGCTCAGGCGCAGCTCTGGGCGGCGCACGGCGGCGAGAAGCTACCGGATCAATGGCGGAGCCGTCCTCTCCTCTCTTCGACACTTGCCTCGCTCAGCTGTCACTCTGGGGAGTCTAGTGGAGGTCACAGGAACAAGGGGCAGCGCCAAAGATGGCTCGGAAAGTGCGGCGGAGCTCGAGCTTTATAGTGCTAGGGGTCCGGCTAGATGGGACTCAGGCACGCATATCGAGGCACAGACCCCTAAGATCCACCCCGGGCGAGGGTCTCGGATCTTCAAGGAAAGATTAGGACCCAGGGTTTAGGGTTTTAGTGGTCGGATCAAGCGAGGAAAATAAGGAGAAATCGGGTCTGGCGCTGGATCCGCGTGGAAAGAAGGTCCGCAGGGGAAGTTGACCGGGGGTCAACATCCCCCGTGGACCAATCAGAGCGTGCCACTTATTAAACATTTGAAAATTAAATAGAAAATAGTAAATGGCTGAATTTCTAAAAAGTTAAAACTTGAAAAATGTTTATTTATTTTAAACTATTTTTTGTGATTTTTATTTATTTTTTTGAAATAAGAATAAGGTATTTACAAAATAGTATTATTATATGTAGGTATATACAATATACATTTTTAATCTTTGATTTCTAATTATTTGTTTTTATACATTTTATTCCAATTTTATATTTTATTTATTTATAGAATAAAATTTGGAATAATTTGGTATTTTTATTTTATTTTTATTAACTATTTACAAGGGGTAAATAAATAGATATATACATCTATGTACTTGGTATATATACAATGTTGATTTTTATTTTTATTTTATTTCTTTTTATTTTATTTTTGTTTTTGTGGTTTTTATTTTATTTATTTACATTATGGAATATAGACTATGTACACATTTTATTATATTTTTATTTATTTATTTATAAGGGAAAATAAATAGGTAGGTAATTTTATGTACATGGTGTATATAGACAAGTGGAGAAGGAATTTTTATTTATTTTCATTTTTGTTCTGGTTTTCTCATTTTTTTAATTTAATATTTACGGATATATACTAGTAATTATACCCCATTTTTATTTTGAATAAGAGGAAAATAATTTTTATTTATTTATAGGTATATATGTACACACATGAGTTTCCTTATCTCCCTCTACTTGGGTTCTTTTTGCGGTCAGGCCCATGCTGAGCCCTCCCTTGGATTAGGTCGCTCGATATTTATTCTAAATATCTCCCTCTTTTTATTTTATTTCTTTATTCTTTTATTTATGCACAAAAACATGCTAATTATTGTATTTTACACAATGCATGCTGAATGATAATTATTGTTATTTACATGAATGTACATGTGTTTTGCATAGGTTTTGTAGCTAAAATAAAGAATAAAGACTGATGAATGGGTATTCATCACCCCCTATACTTTAACTTTGCTAGTCCCTTAGCAAACACTTATTTGAAAAAGAAGTGAAAAAGAGAAAGAAAAAGAAAAAGAGGAGAAAATGCATGGATCAATGCTGATTATTAAACTTTCCTTTATTAAATTGAAATATGGTGCTCGATCAGATCTTTGGATTATTAATGTGTCGGAACCTTATTTGGACTTAAGCTTAAAACCTAACAGCCTCTAAGTTCCACCAATCATTGGACAAGACTCCTCAATAAACCAGATCAGAACAAGTCTACATACACAAACTCTCATGACCATGAATCTTTCTTTGTAAGAGATATGTAGCTCCCCACCTCAGAAGTAACAAAGAAACACCCTCCCTCAACCTGGTAACTCTAATGCCTCGGTCTAGCAACTCTTTGCTCGAGAAGCGGGGTATTCCCTTCTAAGTTCAAGTGCAACCGGCTCAAGAAGAGGGGGGAGAAGAGAATGGACCATGGCCATTGTAGCCATGTATCCTTGGGAGCTCTAACCAGTGTAGTTGAGTCTCCCGCTGCAAGCTTCATGAGATGGAACATGTATACCATAAGCTTTTGCTTTATTTGCACTATATACACTCCGGTGGGATTATTAAATTTTCAATCTGACCCACCACTTTTTTGGAGTTCTTTTCTTTTTGCACATTTTTTTCTTTTTTTTTCATGTGCATATGTACAACATATCTACATGGTGCAACATATATACAAGGAGTTTTTCCTCTTGAGCCAGTAGACTATCCCTCTTTTGAAGCTTTATTGCAACCCACGTCTTCTGTCTTTAGACTTCATAACCACCAGACCAAGTTGAGATGCACTTCCTTCACTAGAAGAAGAAGAGAGGTTCTGCCTAGAAGTACTACCCTCATATGCTACCCCAAGCCAAAGGAAATTGCCTCCTCACCTCCTCATCCGTGGAGAGCTATGTGTAAAGTGCTGGTGCAAGTAAAGCCATTATCTCTGAGAGTCAAGCGTGTGTTGTTAAGTGCTCTACTTAGGCTCATCAAGATGACATATGCTCGTAGCCTAGTGGACTCAAAGAATTAAGTCCCCATGGACTTGAAAAGTCTCAATCCTAAGCCCTCTAAGGTTCCTCTTATTGTTAAGTGGATTAAGATCTTAATCAAGCTTCATTTTCCAATTTAGTTCCAGGATAGTTTAAATGTCAACTATAATCTAGGAAAAACTATACAAATATTTACAAAGATGCTATTTACAAACTATTTACACATGTGCAAAATTTTTGAAAAATGTTTTGAAATCATGGATGTATGCATGAATGCAAGTTTTGCAAATATATGTACACAAATTTACACGAGGTTTTTGCAAACTTTTGATTTTCAAAACATTTTTGAAAAATTTTGTACTATATACATAGTTTTGGTATGCACATATTTACAATCTATTCACAAAAAGTTTTTACAAACTTTTTTACAAAAATATTTTTGTACAATAGCTATGTATGTGCAATAAAAGAATGTTTATTTACAAGAAAGGAAATTTTAAATTTTTATGGATTTTTGGGACTTTCGCCATTTTTATTTATTAATACACTCACACAAAGTACGAGTTATGGCTAAAATATATATGAAATATATACACATCCCCCTATACTTAGCTCGAACGATGTCCTCAGAGTGATCAAGAGCGATGAAGAAGACATAACTCGTGCTTAGTAGAGGGAAGTGAAAAGGAATGGCTATATACAGAGATGAATCACAGAATAGAATGAGGAGAACTCGGTGTTTTCCCCCTATACTTAGGATCAAGTAATCCTAAGTATAGCAAGCTGTACATGAAGGGAAATCCGAGTGAAGGATGTACAAAGTCTACCCCCCCTATTCTTAGGGTGAAATATCCCTAAGTATAGGCCGCAAAACAGGGGTAGAAAGAATCAAAAGAATACCCGAGAGTCCTACACCTCTTCACGAACTCATCAGAGTCCTTGAAGAGAGTAGGCCACCATAGGCCGGATTGGAGCACTTTCTGTGCCGTTCTCCTCCCTCAATGATGTCCTCATGCCTCAAGCTTGTGGCAGTAAGTAAGGACGCTGTGGTGCTCCTCCTGAGGAATGCACCGACGCCAGATACTATCCCCTCCCTCATGGTAAAGGACGGGATCCTCCCAATGGTAAAACTTGGCCTTCGCGAGGAAGGTCTCAAGTTTCTGCCTGGGCCAATCATGTGGAACTTTCTTGGCGACACGATGGTTCACAATATCGGCATACCATGGCAGTGAGGCGATAGAAAGGATCGTCTCATCTGGGAAGGTCTCACAAATAGGGTCAATCTACTAAGAATCCTCAAGATACTCCAATCGGGAGAGATGATCCTCCACCACATTCTTGACTCCAGGCTTATCCTTAATCTCTATGTCAAACTCCTGGAGTAGAAGGATCCATCTGGTCAATCTAGCTTTGGCATCCTTCTTTGCCATGAGGTACCTGATGGAGGTATGATCAGTAAAGATGGTCACTCTAGATCTAGTAATGTATTATCTGAGCTTATCTAGGGCAAAACCTACGGCTAGCATCTCCTTCTCAGTGACTGTGTAGTTCCGTTGCGCGGCATCCAATGTACGACTAGCGTAGTGAATAGCAAATGGGACTCCATCCCTCCTCTATCCTAGCACGGCCCCCACAGCAAAATCGGAGGCATCCATCATGATCTCAAGTGGGAGAGACCAATCAGGTGGCTGAAGGACAGGAGCCTCTATGACACATCTCTTGAGAGTCTCAAATGACGATAGACACTTATCATCTACAAGGAACTCGGTATCTTTCATCAGCAGATCAGTCAACGGTCGGGCAATCCTACTGAAATCATGAATGAACCGTCGGTAGAAACCGACGTGCCCCAGAAAATACCGTAGCTACCGCAAGTTGGACGGTGGATTGAGTTTGCTAATGACATCCACCTTGGCCGGATCAACCTCCATGCCCCTGTTGGAGATGATGTGGCCAAGCACCGTCCCTTGAGTCACCATGAAGTGACTCTTCTCCCAAGATAATACCAGGCGAACCTCAATGCATCGCTGAAGGACTCAGTCTAGGCAGTCAAGACAAGAATTGAATCCGTCGTCATAGACCGAGAAATCGTCCATGAAGACCTCCAAGCACTCCCCCACCATGTCCGAAAAGATAGACAACATGCATCTATGAAAAGTCACAGGGGCATTGCACAGCCCAAATGGCATGCGTCTGAAGGCGTATGTGCCGAAGGGACAGGTGAAGGTGGTCTTGTCTTGGTCCTCTAGCGTAATGGCCACCTGATTGTAGCCGGAGTACCCATCCAAGAAATAGTAATGTCTCTTCCCTGCCAGTCTCTCAATGATCTGATCTATAAAGGGCAGGGGGAAATGATCCTTCTTGGTAGCCTGGTTGAGTCGTTTGTAATCCACGCAGACCCGCCAAGAAGTGGGTACCCGGATAGCAATCTCCTCTCCGAACTCCGTGACAACAAGGGTGATGCCCGTCTTCTTGGGCACCACATGCAACGGACTGACCCACTTGGAGTCGGAGATGGGGTAGATAAAATCGGCGCTCCACCACTTTGAGATCTCCTTCATGACAACCTCTCTCAGATTCGGGTTCAGCCGCCGCTGGAACTCACGCGACGGCTTTGCCTCATCCTCGAGATAAATGTGGTGAGAGCAAAGAGCCGGACTGATCCCCTGGAGATCTACTACACTCCATCCTATCACCCTGCGGTTCTTTTCAAGAACCCCCATCAGACGGGATTCTTGCTCTCCAGTCAAATCAACGGAGATAATGAATGGGTACATCGCATGCTCACCCGCAAGGAACCTATACTTCAACGACGCTGGTAGTGGCTTCAGCTCTAGACAAGTCGGAGCTGGCAAATCTGGCTTCTGAAGAATCTGAGTATATGCTGCCAAATCTGCTCGGGAAAATGAGAACTCTCTCTCTCAAACTGGATCTGGAGAAGGCGGCTCAACTGGATTGTCTCTGCTCTGCATGGCATCAACCTCCTCCCTGGCTGTAGGCTCGGTGGAAGTCATACACGGAATAAGATCATCAAACTCTGCCCAATCAACATCTGACTCCGAGGGAATTGTATCATCATCACAAAAATCGGTCTCACAGTCAAGAACTGGCTCTGCTGCCTGTAAGGTATCCTGGACCAGGAATGCGCTCTCCAAGTTATCCTCTGCTGACGTCTCTGCATCAGCGGTCTCTGAAGGTGAGAGGATGGCATGTGCGTCTGGATCTGCCCATACTGCCTCATCATCCGTGATCACAAAATCGCAGTCCTGGTGGATGTATGGCCATGCATCTGTCATCTGCTCTGAATCGGAAGTAGTCTCTGAGCAAGTTGAATCGTTGACTCTAATGTTCTCGACCGTCTCTATTTGTACACTCTCGCCCTCGACGCAAAAGTATATCTTCCCGCTATCATGGTCGGTCACTGCCTTGGCTGTGGCCAAGAACGGGCGACCTAGAATGATTGTGTATCGGTCACAGACTCAGGGATCTCCATGTCCAAGACAATGAAGTCCATGGGGAATTGCAGACCCTGAATCGTGACGACAACATCCTTCAACAACCCCTTCGACCTCTTGACAGATCGATCAGCAAACTGAAGGACTGTCATGCTCTGTCGTAGAGTGCCCAACTGGAAGCGGTCGAGAAGAGCTGCCGGAAGGAGGTTGATCGAAGAACCACTGTCTAATAGAGTGCAGTCGAACCTCTGCTCTCTGATATGGCATCTGACATATGGGGCTCCTTAATCTGGCCTCTTGGCCGGCATACGGTTCTGAATCATGAAACACGTGGCTCTGATCAGCACATAGATCTCTGACTGGTGGTTCCTCTTCTTCCTCCTGACTGTAGTCCTGTCTCTAAGTGATCTCTGGAAAAGAGGGATGTGCTGCAAGGCCTCCTGAAGAGTCAGTTGAATGTGAAATCTATCGATCATCTGATGGCTGAACTCTTCCTGGTATTTCTTTTTGGGATTTTCGGTTTTCTTCTCCTTCCCCATGTGAAGTGCTCTAGGGAAGGGGATCACAGGGTCCTTCTCAGATGAAGTACTATGAGAGGGTCTCAGCTGCTCAAGCACGGCATAATCCACGCATACATCATCATGCACCACAAGTGGATCAGAATAAAATAAACCCCTTCCTTTATTGCCAGATAAGTCATGAGATACATGAACAAACGAAAAGACTACAGGACTAGCAGAAGTAGAAACGGTGGCATCAGCACCACCTCCTCTGGCTGGTGAAGTGACGGCCTAAGTACCATCTGTGGGATCAACATCCATGGTGGCATCAGTACCACCGTCATCATCTCTAGCGACACCAGCACCGCTCTCCTCCTCGCCTGGCGCTCTGCAAGTGGCCTGGGGGTGTCGCTCAGACGAGGCGTCTCCTGCTAGCATCCTATCGCTCCTAAGTGTGACAAAGTCAGTATCAAAAAGATAGGCAGACATATCACCAAAAGCATCACTAGGAGTGGCATACTATGTGAAATCTACCTGCTCAGACTTCCTCTTCAGATTGTTCGGGTTTGGCTCAATCTGGGAAGGGATGGCGGCCTTCCCTCTCACAATCTCCAGCATCTCCTGGCGGAACTCGTCCATCTCACGTCTGAAAGTAGCATGTTGATCGCTAAGGAGGCGGGCTATGTCGTCCTAGGAGGGGTTCTCATAGGATGGCCCATGAGAACCTGACAGGTAGCCTCTCTGGTAGTGAGGCTGTTGCTGTGTCGAGTGCTGCTGGTGAGAGGGGTATGACTGGGGATGATACTGCTGTTGCTGAGGCTGCTCTCTCCTCCAAGACTATCCCTGTTGATGGGGACGAGGACCATACTGTGAAAACTGTTGCTGCTGCTGGTGGTGCACTGGGGGCTGCTGATGCTAGTGATCTCTCTGATAGCCTTACTGGCCACCCTGACCTGAAGGCTGTTGTTGGGAGCTGGCACCTCCGGTCGACCAACGGAATCCGGGATGGTCTCATCGGATACCGGGCTAGGGTCAATCGTGCCAATTCCCGTTGACGTCCATCAACGGCTTAGGCTCGTAAGAGAGGGGTGGGAGTACTGCCAGAGGCTAATCCGACTGGTAGACCACCATATGTGTGTCGGGGGATGGTGGTGACTGGTAAAAAGGCTGCAGCTACTGGTACGGCTCCGCCTGTACTAGGTGAACCTGTCTAGGCTGCTGGTGGCTGGAGCGGTGGGACGAGCTGCCGATGCTACTCGGATCGCCTTGTGCCTGAAGACGGGGTTGGGAATCCATCTGTGCCTCCTGGAGACACATGAGCTATGTATTCAGGTCACTCAGAGTTTGTGTCATCTGCTCCATCTGCGTGATACCCTAACATTGCTTCTTCTCTATGATCTCCATCCTGCCCAGCTTCTCGCTAATGATGCCCATGTCAGTGGCTGTGGACTCGGCCTGTGCTGCTGCCGCTGGCAAAGTGGATGGGCCGGCATCAACCCGTGCTATCCTCTGGTACTGCACGGTCTGTGGCTGGGGGCGTCCTTGTGTGTAGAGTCGGGTCTGGGACATCACTATGTAGTTCTCAGCCATCTCCTCGTAGATGGCCTAGACCTGGCCATGATCCTTGGAGAAGTAGGACCTGCCACAAGAAGCGTTCACCAGGCCCTGCAGCTCTGGTGTCAACCCTCAAAAGAAGCTTTGCACAAGGTTCGGCTTCGAAATGTCATGGTACAGACATCTATCTGTAAGCTCTCTGAACCTCTCCCATGCCTCGTGGAATTGCTCATTGAGGAGCATGGAGAAGTTGCTCATCAGGGCCCTCGCTGTATTCGTCCGCCCGAGTGGATAGTACTTGTTCAAGTACTCGGTGCGGAGCTGCTCCCAGGTGTACACACATCTCCCTAAGTGATTCAACCAGTTGGCTACTCTGTCTGCTAGGGAGAAAGGAAAGGCAATCATCTTGATGGTATCCTCGTCTACGTGTCGGTCGTAGACGGTGCAGCAGATCATCTCAAACTCCTGGAGATGAAGATGGGTCTCCTCAGTGGAGAGCCCATGGAACCAGGGAAGAAGCTGCAAGGTGTTCGGGGGGAACTTGAAGTCCCCCACGATAGCTGGAAGTACCACCCGACGATGCGTCAAAGTCGATCCGGGGTTGTGCAACTCCCGCATCAGTCTCGGAGGCTCTACTGCTGCTGCTGCGGCTGCTGCCGCATCACCAGGTATCCTCGGTCCGACGTCTGGGTCGCGCTGCTCGCATCTTTCTCCGCATATCAATCATAAAGGCACCCTGATCCCTCAACTGCTACTGCACTGAGTCAAGGGAGGCGATCAGGGTGGAGTTGATCGCACCTTGGTCCAGGACGAATGTCTGCTCTCCTCGGGGACCTCCAGTGCGGTCATCACTGTTGCCGGCCATGGTCTCTGCAAAGGCAAAAGACCCAAACTCAGGTGCCGATAAATCATCTGACTGTGGTCTCTCATCTGGCACTAGCATCTCCGGAATGGTAGAGGGGTGGTCAAAGGGGAACAGGGCGGAGTCGAACTCGGGTTCGGAGAGCGGGTCTGAGCTCTCACAAACCGACCTAGATGAGTGGGCTGGAGTGCTAAAAAGCGGTGCAGCCAGAGGCTACCTAAGAGACCTCCTGCCCATCATCGTGATATGGCGAGTCAGGCGGATGGGATCTGGTATCAACTATGATCAGCAATCAAACCCTGGATTCACCTACTCAACGCGAGCTGAAGATCGTAAGAGTTCGGTCAATTATCTTGTCAGTTTTTATTAGGTGATCAAGTCAAGATAGCAGAGCGGTCCTGTTGTGGGAGCCACTCGATGTCTGCCACAATGGATCCTGCACGCGTTGTATGTGACTCCTCAAGGCACGTGGACCAGAGCTCTAATAAATGGCTTTTTCTTATGAATTAATTATTTAGGTCCAATTATTCGAACTATGGGAACGAGCAGATATTTGGGGGTTGGATCCTAAATAATTACGTCACAATCAGGCAAATTCCTTGGCTAAGGCAAAAAACCGCGTAAATCAGATAGACAGTAAATAAACGTCGAAAACCGCAAAAAAGGCACGAAAAACCGATGAGGTCCCCCGAGCACACCGGTGCTCGGCGAAACAGACCTCGAAAGTCTATGAGTCTAAAGTCCTGTCCTTTTATTATTACAATAATAAATGGTCTGACTGGAAAGAAATCTAAGCTAATCTACAGCTAATCTAATCCGCGGCTATTCCGCAGCTCCCGCACTCCTGCTCGCTCGTCACGTCCTCCTGCGGCTCTGTAGAGAAGAGAGCCGCCTTCGATTCTCGCGGTTGCTTCGGCTTCCGAAGAGAGCCGCCTCGATCCTCGGGCTCTCGCAAGAAAACAAATATAGAGTGATCAGACCAGATAAATGTATAAACAGGTCAGAAAAATATATACAAAAATCTATACAGAGAACCGCGAAAAAGAAAGCCGAGGGAAAAGTCAAAAAGCGACTACTAAGCCGTGCTCTCCTGCAACGGCACCATTCTGATGAGCCAAAATTTCACCAAGCGACTAAGGAATAAAAATTACTTCGGTCGTTGTGACCTCAGTCACTCGAAACTCAGCTCAACAAGAAAAATATGAAGCAGACCACCAATCAAGCAGATAAAATTAAGGAAAATTAAATAGTGGCCCTTGCCGTGAGATTAGCCTGGTGTAGCATCCAAGGTCGGACTCAGGGAGCACGAGTTGGCCTTGCGGCCTACGAAGTAGTCAAAAATGAATAAAAGGCAAAGACAAAGATTTTTGTGGTTTTTAATATTTTTTATATTTTTTTGGATTTTTAATTGTGAAGGAAAATAATAAAAAGTTGAAAACAATCGCATTCAACCAATTATTTAAATGCTCAAAAATGGTCCAAAAATTCCAACAAAAATATTTTTAGGTTTTATGGATTTTTTACTATTTTTGGTGAATTTTTGAGGTTTTTATAATTTTTATGGAATTTTCTAAAAACCAAATAAGGCAGTAAAAAGACAATACTGTCCAGTCACACTTAGAGGACCAAACTAAAATGTAAAATGGTCCTAAAATATCCTGGAGGTATTTTTCATGTAAAGTAGAAACAATAAACAAAATTCAGAGAAGCGTTTATTAATTTTAGATTTTCTTTGATTTTTTAGAATTTTATAATTTTTCAAGGTTTTTCAATTTTTAAGCTTTTTATAAATCTAAAAATGACCAAAAATGCACAGAAATTCAAACACACAAAATTAACAACTATTTTTTTTAGAATTTTTGAAAGAGTTTTAATATTTTTTTGGGATTTTATAATCTGAACAGATAGAAAAATAAGGGTTTTTGAATTTTTAAAAATAATAAAATGACTCAAAAATGTACCCAAAAATTACGGAAATATTTACATAGTGGCAGTGCCACGTATCCAATTTTCACAAAATTTGGATTGAATTTGATATTTTATTAAAATCCAAAACAAGCACATAGTGCACAGGGACATATTCGCAATGAAAATATAGTCCAGGGGCTGAAATGTAACAAATACAAGAACCTTGGGGTCCCTCGTGCAAAATTTCCAAGTTCTCACACGCAAAGGATGTGTACTGGGCACATAGGGACCTATATGCAATAAAAAATACTTCCAAGGAATTATTAGCAACAGGTGCTAAAAGTCCAAGGAGGAAATTGCAAAATGTCCAAGAAATTCAGCACATGTCCAATAAAAGCACACACAGGGGTATGGATGCAAATAATGAAAACTTAATTTTCATTCCATAACTCCTTAAAACTTTAGCCCACACAATGCAAATATCCCAAAAAATCACGTGACGAAGCACGTGTCCAACATACACGGGGATGAAAATACAAATAAACTAAATGTCCAGGTCCTAAGTGCAATTTTTAAAAAAATAAAAGAACTACTGAAACTAATTACAGGGTTAAACAATAAAAGCGAAACAGGAGGGGGCCTAAGTGATATTTACCCCTTATTATGCGAGGGCTGGAGTGGCATCACGTGGCTGATCGGGCGGTGTTGGTGTGTTGCGCATCTTCGAAGGAACCTCGGCTCTGATCTGACGGCTGGGGGTCAGCCACGTATGCTATCTGATGGTAGAGGATTAAGGCCAACCCTTCGCCTGGATGGCCGATGAAGATGACGCCACGTGTAGATCCGACGACTGCGGGTATAGGGGCGCCTCTTCGTATAATCGTGCGGTCCAGATCAAATCTGGGCCTCCGGGGACGAACGAACGGTAGGGGGGATCCTGGAAGAACTCCTCGCCGGCGAGCTTCACCGGAGAAATGTTGGTAGGCTGGACCTCCTCGGGGGCTGCAAATGGGTGGAACAGGATCGCCAAAGCCTCCCGCGGATGAAGGACTCCTCCGATGACGCCAAGGAGCTCCAAGGAGCCCGGGCGACGATGGCGAAGCTGGGCTCCTGTGCCTGGATGTCGAGGTCCTCTGATGGACCTCCTCTGACCTGGAAAGCAACACAGAAAGACTCCTGGGTCGAGGGCAAACTGCCTCGACCCTATGAGGGGGTGAAATAGGTGGCTGGCACGTTGGGGCGGCACCCTCCAGCGATGCGACGGTGGAGGAGGGTGATCTCCCAGTTCCGGGGCGAACTAGGTTGGATGGATGGGTGTAGAACGTGCGGAGGAGTACGGCGAAGATGATGGTCGAGTCGATCGATAAAATGGATGGACGGGGTGACCGATATCAACGAACGAAGGCGAACGAAGGAATTGGGCAAAAATGGAAATTCGAGAAAACTAGAAGGAATTAGGCTTACCGGATGGTTGAGTTCGAATGTGGATGAGCTCCTGGAGCTCCTGGTCATCGCCTCGAGGGTCGTCGAGGGCCCGAGGCTCGGGCGCAGCTCTGGGCGGCGCACGGCGGTGAGAAGCTACCGGATCAGTGGCGGAGCGGTCCTCTCCTCTCTTCGACACTTGCCTCGCTCAGCTGTCACTCTGGGGAGTCTAGTGGAGGTCACAGGAAGAAGGGGTAGCGCCAAAGATGGCTGGGAAAGTGCAGCGGAGCTCGAGCTTTATAGTGCTAGGGGTCCGGTGATGACCGAATAATCACCAAGACACGGGTGAATCAAAATAGATCAAGGGTAGTTGCGACCCGGATCTCAGAGACGATTTGGTCGATCAAGAAAATTAAGAGCAGACCACCAAAATAGAATAGAAATCAAAGAAACACACTAGTGGCCCTGGCTATTAGATTAGCCTGGTAGAGCGACCAGGGTCGGACTCAGGGAGCACGTAATGGCCTTGCGGCCTACGAAGTAGTCAAAAGTAGTGAAAAATAAAAGACAAGTATTTTTGGTGGATTTTTATTCTTTTTATATTTTTTTATTTTTAATTAATAAAGGAAATAAGGGAAACAAGCAAACAAGCAACTACAAACAATTATTTTACTACTCAAAATTATTCTAAAAATTCAAACAAAAATATTTTTATGTTTTTTATGTTTTTTTTATGTTTTTGGTTAATTTTTGGTAATTTTCTGATTTTTATAGATTGTATAAAAATCAAACAAAGCTAAAAAGTAAAGGCATTGTCCAGTCAGACTTGGAGGGCCAAATTAAAATGCAAAATGGCCCTATCAAGGTCTGAAGGTACTTTTCCAGTAAAGTAGAAAATACAAGGGAAAATTGGGCACTAGAATTATTATTTTTGAGTTTTTCAATTAATTATTAGAATTTTTATGGGTTTTTAGGGGTTTTGTAATTTTTATAAGTTTTGTATATCTAAAAATGACCAAAATTGATCAGAAAATCAAACTACACGAAATCCACAATATCTATTTTTTGTAATTTTTAAAGGTGTTTTAATATTTTTTGTGATTTTTAAAGCTGGGCAGTTAGAAGATTGCATGTTTTTGAATTTTTAAAAATAATAAATGAAGTCAAAAATGTCTCAAGAAATTGGAGAAAATTTTACACCATGGCAAGAGCCATGTGTCCAATTTTCATCGAATTTGGAGTTGGTTTGCTATTTTATTAAAATTAAACACAAGGACACAGTACACAGGGACCTGTACGCAATTAAAATAAGTTCCAGGGGGTCCGGTGTAAAATTCCCAAGAACTCACGTGCAAAGCGCATGACCTGGGGCGCTTAGGGACCTGATTGCAAGAAAACTTAAGTCCCTGGACTAAATAGTAACACGTACTAAAAGTCTAGGGGCGAAAGTGTAAATTACCCACTATATGAAGCACATGCGCAAATAAAACATTCACAGGGGAATTTCTGCAAATATAAAAAAGATAATTTCATTCATAAACACCCTAGAACTTTATCCCACATATTGCAAATAAACCACAAAATTCACGTGACGATGCACGTGGTCCACGTAGACAAGGGTATAAATGCAAATAAAATAAGTACGAGGTCCAAAGTGCAAAATATCCAAAATAAAAACAACTTAACTAAATATTTATAGGACTAAAACGTAAATGGCAAAGCAGGAGGGGCCTAAGTGAAATTACCCCTTATTATGATCCAATGGCTGAGGTGATGCCACGTAGCTGATCGGACGGTGGAAGATCGATGGCACCTCAACAAAGGAACGCGGGCCGGATCGATCGGCTGAGGAGAGGCCACATGGTGTATCCAACGGCTACAAGGGGCCTTCCCTTCAACGAAGGACCTCGGCGATGATCGAACGGTGGCGAGCTCGCCACGTGGGAGATCGGACATTGATGGTGTGTTGTGGCTAACCCTTGGCGATCGGATGGTCCTCGTCTATCCTCCACTGATCGGACGGTCGGGGCTGCTCCTGGCGTGAACGGCTACGATCTGAACTGGAGCTGGAGGATGATCGGACGGCTGCGGAGGATGCTCAAAGAACTGGACACCGGCGAGGTTCGCCGGGCTCGTGCGCGTACAGGGGAGCTCCTCGGAGGCTGCTGAAGATTGGAGAAGGTTCGCCTGGGCCTCCCGCATCTAATGGTATCCTCCGATGATGCGACAGAGCTCCGTAGAGCTCAGGCGACACCGGCAGAGGTCGAGCTGCTGCGCCTGAGTGTCGAGCCCTCAGATGGGCTCCTTTGGACCTGTAAAGCTATGCAACACTCTCCTAGGTCGAGGGTAAAGTGCCTCGACCCGGTTAGGGGTGGTGAAGGTGATCGGTGCGTCGGGGTGAAGGGGTTCCGACGAAGCGACGGCGGAGGAATCCCAATCCCAGTTCCTTTGCGAACTGGGTTGAATGATTGGGCGGAGAAGGTGCGCGGGGGAAAGGCGGAGATGATGAGCGATTCCGATGATCGAGATACGGGCGAGGGTGGACGGAATCAGAGCTAATCGGGCGAATCGGGCGAATTAGCGAATTGGGCGAAAAGTGAAATTAGCTAAATAGGGAAGGAAAGAGAGCTACCTACTGGATTCTGTCGACTGTGGAAGAGCTGGGGATGCTCTAGGTCCTTGCCTCAAGGGCCGTTGATGCCCGAGGCTCGAGCACCACCTCTGGAAGGCGTACGGCGGCGCAAAGACGCGGGATCGATGGTCTACACGCTCCCTCCTCGCTGCGACACCACCGGCCGACTGCTGTCACTCAGGCGGAGATGATGGAGGTCCTGGGGTTGAGAATGATGAGCCAAAGATGGAATGAAATGGAGGCGGAGCTCGGACTATATACGAGGGGAGGTCTGGGAAGAAAGGGTCGGGTCCGGCTTGGTGAAGCACAGACCCCTAGGCAAGGTGTCGGGCGAGGTTCCCGGATATCTGAAGCGTGATTACGACCTGGGGTTTGGGGTGTTGACGATCGGGTCAAGGCGCAAAAATTCGGCGAAGTCGGGTCAGGCGTGCAGATCCGTGGGGGTTTGGTCCGCGGGGGGGAGTTGACCGAGGGTCAACAGTCCCCCGTGGATCAATCGGAATTCATGATTTTAAAAATTAAATAATAAATAGAAAATGATCGAATTTCGAGAAAAACTCAAAAAATGAAAAATGTTTATTTTATTTTAAACTATTTTTCTATGATTTTTATTTATTTTTTTGAAATATAAATAATGTATTTACAAAATATTATTATTATATACAGGTATATACAGTATTCATTTTTAATTTTTGATTTTTAATTATTTTTTTTATACATTTTATTCCCATTTTATATTTTATTTATTTATAGAATAAAATTTGGAGTATTTTGGTATTTTTATTTTATTTTTATTATTTATTTACATATGGTAAATAAATACTTATATACAAGTATGTACATGGTATATTTACAATGTTTCTTTTAATTTTATTCTTTTTAGTTGATTTTTGATTTTATGATTTTTATTTTATTTATTTACACAATAGGATATGGAGTATATACAACTTTTTGTGGGATTTAATTTATTTATTTTACAAGGCTAAATAAATATATGTGTGGTCTTATGTACATGGTGAATATGTATAAGGAAGGTTATTTTGTTTTAATTTTCTAATTTTTATTTTGATTTTGTATTTACAAATATATACAAATATTTACAAATAAATATGATCTATTTTTATTTTTATTTTTAGAGGAAAATATTTATTTATATTTAATTACAGGTATATGTACACATGAGCGTCCTTATCTCTCTCTACTTGGGCATTTATGCGGTCAGGCCCATGCTGAGCCCTCCCTTGGGATTAGGTCACTCAATATTTATTCTAAATATCTCCCTCTTTTTCTTTTGTCTCTTCATTCTTTTATTTTTGCACAAAAACATGCTAATTATTAAACTTTGTACAATGCATGCACTTTGGTAATTATTTGTATTTACAAGAATATACATGTATTTGCAAAGGTTTTTGTAGCTAAAATATAAGAATAAAGAGTGATGAATGGGTATTCATCACCCCCCTATACTTAACTTTGCTAGTCCCTTAGCAAACACTTATTTGAAAAAGAAGTGAAAAAGAAAAAGAAAAAGAGGAGAATATACATGGATTAAGGCTGATTATTGACCTTGCCTTCATTAAATTGAAATATGGAGCTCGATCAGATCTTTGGATTATTAATGTGTCGGAACCTTATTTGGACTTAAGCTTAAAACTCAACAGCCTCTAAGTTCCACCAATCTATGGACAAGACTCCTCAATAAACCAAATCAGAACAAGTCTACATACACAAACTCTAATGACCATGAATCTTTCAATGCGATGTAAGTGATATGTAGCTCCCCACCTCAGAAGTAACAAAGAAACAACCTCCCCCAACCTGGTAACTCTAATGCCTCGGTCTAGCAACTCTTTCCTCGAGAAGCGGGGTATTCCCTTCTAAGTTCAAGTGCAACCGGCTCAAGAAGAGGGGGAAGAAGAGAATGGACCATGACCAGTGTAGCCATGTATCCTTGGGAGCTCTAACCAGTGTAGTTGAGTCTCCCGCTGCAAGCTTCATGAGATGTAACATGTATAACATAAGCTTTGATTTATTTGACTATATACACTCTGGTGGGATTATTAAATTTTCAATCCGACCCACCACTTTTTTGGAGTTCTTTTCTTTTTGCACATTTTTTTCATGTGCAACTGTACAACATATCTACATGGTGCAGCATATATACAAGGAGTTTCTCCTCTTGAGCCAGTAGACTATCACTCTTTTGAAGCTTTATTGCAACCCACGACTTCTGTCTTTAGACTTCATCACCACTAGACCAAGTTGAGACACACTTCCTTCACTAAAAGAAGAAGAGAGGTTCTGCCTAGAAGTACTACCCTCATATGCTACCCCAAGCCAAAGGAAACTGCCTCCTCACCACCTCATCCGTGGAGAGCTATGTGTAAATTGTTGGTGCAAGTTAAGCCATTGTCTCTAAGAGTCATGCGTGTGTTGTTAAGTGCTCTACTTAAGCTCATCAAGATGACATATGCTCATAGCCTAGTGGACTCAAAGAATTAAGTCCCAATAGACCTGAAAAGCCTTAACCCTAAGCCCTATAAGGTTCCTCTTAGAATTAGGTGGATTAAGATCTTCATCAAGCTCCATTTTCCAATTTAATTCCAGGCTAGTTTAAATGTGAACTATGATCCAAGAAAAACTATACAAGTATTTACAAAAATGCTATTTACAAATATTTACAATCGTGCAAAATTCTTGAAAAATGTTTTGAAACCATGAATGTATGCATGAATGCAAGTTTTGCAAAATATTTACAAACATTTACACAAGGTTTTTGCAAACTTTTGGATTTTCAAAACATTTTGGAAAAATTTTTGTACTATATACATAATTTTGATATACACATATTTACAAATCCTTTACACAAATCATTTTACAATCATTTATACAAAAATAATTTGTATTAATAAATAAGTATGTGCAGAATGAATTTTATATACAAGGGAGAAAATTTTAAATTTTATGGATTTTTTAGTCATTTTTTATTTATTCACACACTCACATAAAGTACGAGTTATGGCTAAAGTATATATGATATATATACACACATCCCTATAATTAGCTCGAACGATGTCCTCAAAGTGATCAAGAGCGATGAAGAAGACATAACTTGTGCTTAGTATAGGGAAGTGAAGAGGAATGGCTAGATACAGAAATGAATGAAAGAATAGAATGAGGAGAACTCGGTGGTTTCCCCCTATACTTAGGATCAAGTAATCCTAAGTATAACAAGCTGTACATGAAGGGAAATCCGAGTGAAGGATGTAGAGAGTCTGCCCCCCTATACTTAGGGTGAAATATCCCTAAGTATAGGCATCAAAACAAGGGTAGAAAGAATGAAAAGAATACCCGAAGGTCCTACATCCCCCCTATAATTAGGGTAAAGTACACCCTAAGTATAGCATAATCATAAGATGAGAAAAGGGATGTGGGACAAAAGAATATAGTGATATGGACAACTGGATCTATATAGGTCGGAAGAACAGTGATAATCAGGCGTGAGATGCAATAGATGTGAGTCAAGAGACCACATCTCACGCAAAGTGAATAGGGGAAACATCAACGACCCGTGGCTCATGATCTAGAAATGGCTTGAGCCGCTGGCCGTTCACTCGAAAGGTACTCTCAGAAGACAACTCAGATATGTCAATACTCCCATTGTCGTGTACCTTTCTCACAAGATAAGGTCCCTTCCATTTGCTCTGTAGCTTCCTTGGAAATAGATGAAGCCTAGCATCAAACAGCCATACTCTCTGTCCAGGCTCAAAATGCTTGTGGCTGATATGAGAATCATGCCACTCTTTCACTCTCTCCTTATACTGTAGGCTGTTTGAGAAGGTGGTATCACGAAGCTCCTCCAAGGCTGCTAACTCTGCCCTTCTCTGGTCTCCTACACTATCTGGATCCAAAATAATATCTGTAACTGCCCAAAGTGACCTGTGCCTCATCTCAACAGGTAAATGGCACGGCTTGCCATAAACGAGGCGAAAGGGAGATGTGCCCAAAGGTATCTTTAAAGATATCCTATATGCCCACAAGACCGAATCCAAAAGCTGTGACCAATCCTTTCGGTCAGGGCGGACGACTTTCTGCAATATAGTCAATCTCCCTGTTCGACACTTCGGCTAGACCATTTGTCTGTGGATGGTATGGAGTGGCAACTCGATGGTCTATGCCGAACTCGCTAGCAAGGGCCTTCACCTGGTCATTGATGAAATGAGACCCCCCATCAAATATCAATACTCGAGGTACCCCGAACCATGTAATGATGTGCTTCCTCAAAAATCTACAAACTGTCCTGGCATCAGCGGTCCGGGCAGGGATGGTCTCAACCCAACGACTCACATAATCCACGGCCAACAGAATGTACTCAAATCCCTGACTTTTAGGGAATGGACCCATGAAATCGATGCCCCATGCGTCAAAAACCTCACAGAAGTGTATGGGCTACATCGGCATCATATCACGTTGTCCACAAGTGCCCATCCTCTGAAAGTCAGTACATCTCTTCACGAACTCATCAGAGTCCTTGAAGAGAGTAGGCCACCATAGGCCGGATTGGAGCACTTTCTGTGTCGTTCTCCTCCCTGAGTGATGTCCTCCTGCCTCAAGCTTGTGGCAGTAAGTAAGGACGTTGTGATGCTCCTCCTGAGGAATGCACCTACGCCAGATACTATCCCCTCACTCATGGTAAAGGATGGGATCCTCCCAATGGTAAAACTTGGCCTTCGCGAGGAAGGTCTCAAGTTTCTGCCTGGGCCAATCTTGTGGAACTTTCTTGGCAACAAGATAGTTCACAATATCGGCGTACCATGGGAGTGAGGCGATAGCAAGGATCGCCTCATCTAGAAAGGTCTCACAAATAGGGTCAATCTGCTCAGAATCCTCAAGATACTCCAATCGGGAGAGATGATCCGCCACCACATTCTTGACTCCAGGCTTATCCTTAATCTCTATGTCAAACTCCCCGAGTAGAAGGATCCATCTAGTCAGTCTGGCCTTGGCATCCTTCTTTGCCATGAGGTACCTGATGGCGGTATGATCAATATACAAGATCACTCTAGATCCAATAATGTATGATCTGAACTTATCTAGGACGAAGACTACGGCTAGCATCTCCTTCTCTCTAACTATGTAGTTCCGCTGCGCGGAATCCAATGTGCGGCTAGCGTAGTGGATAGAAAATGGAACTCCATCCCTCCTCTATCCTAGCATAGCCCCCACGGCAAAATCGGAGGCGTCCATCATGATCTCGAATGGTAGAGACCAATCGGGTGGATGAAGGACAGGAGCCTCTATCACACTCCTCTTGAGAGTCTTAAAAGACGAAAGACACTTGTCATCGACAAGGAACTCGGTGTCTTTCGTCAACAGATCAGTCAACGATCGGTCAACCCTACTAAAATCACGAATGAATCGCCAGTAAAAACCAATGTGCCCAAGAAAAGACCGTAACTACAGCAAGTTCGACGGTGGTGTGAGTTTGCTAATGACATCCACCTTGGCCGGATCAACCTCCATGCCCCTGTTGGAGATGATGTGGCCAAGCACCGTCCCTTGAGTCACCATGAAGTGACTCTTCTCCCAAGATAATACCAAGCGAACCTCTATACATCGCTGAAGTACTCGATCTAGGCAGTCAAGACAGGATTCGAATCTGTCGCCATAAACCGAGAAATCATCCATGAAGACCTCCAAGCATTCCCCTACCATGTCCAAAAAGATCGACAGCATGCATCTCTGAAAAGTCGCAGGGGCATTGCATAGCCCAAATGGCATGCGTCGGAAGGCGTATGTGCCGAAGGGACAGGTAAAGGTCGTCTTGTCCTGGTCCTCGGGAGCGATGGCCACCTGGTTGTAGCCCGAGTACCCATCCGGAAAACAATAATGGCTCTTCCCTGCCAGTCTCTCAATGATCTCATCAATAAAGAGCAGGGGGAAATGATCCTTCTTGGTGGCCTGGTTAAATCGTCTGTAATCCACGCAGACCCTCCAAGAAGTAGGTACTCGTGTAGCGATCTCCTCTCCGGACTCCGTAACCACTGTAGTGATGCCCGTCTTCTTGGGCACCACATGTAACGGACTGACCCACTTGGATTCGAAGATGGGA
Source organism: Ottelia alismoides (assembly GCA_037367405.1). Lineage (NCBI taxonomy): Eukaryota > Viridiplantae > Streptophyta > Magnoliopsida > Alismatales > Hydrocharitaceae > Ottelia > Ottelia alismoides. Next base: position 413,148 of record JAZKJV010004782.1, on the reverse strand, counting down.
TAGATAAAATCGGCGCTCCACCACTTCGAAATTTCCTTCATGACAACCTCTCTCAGATTCAGGTTCAGCCGCTGCTGGAACTCACGCGACGGCTTTGCCTCATCTTCAAGATAGATGTGGTGAGAGCACAGAGCCGGACTGATCCCCTGGAGATCTGCTAAGCTCCATCCTATCACCTTGCGGTTCTTTCCAAGAACCCCCATCAAACGGGATTCCTGCTCTCCAGTCAAATCGGCTGAGATAATGACTGGGTACATCTCATGCTCAACTGCACGGAACCTATACTTCAACAACGCAGGTAGTGGCTTCATCTCTGGACAAACTGGTACTGGCAAATCTAGCTTCTGAAGAATCCGAGTGTATGCGGCCAAATCTGCCAGGGAGAATGAGAACTCTCTCTCACAAATTGGATCTGGAGAAGGCTGCTCAATTGAACTGTCTCTGCTCTGCTCGGCATCTACCTCCTCCCTATCTGCAGGCTCAGTGGAAGTCAGATCTGGTATGTAATCATCAAACTCTGCCCAGTCAACACCTGACTCCGATGGATCTGTGTCATCTAAGGTGGCCTCAGTACCACCATCATCATAAAATCAGTCTCGCGGTCGTGAACCGGCTCTGCTACCTCAAAAGTATCATGGACCAGGAATGCGCTCTCCAAGCTCTCCTCTGTTGTCGTCTCTGCATAAGCGGAATCTGAAATTGAGAGGATGGCATGTGCGTCAGGATCTGCCCAAACTGCCTCATCATCTGTAATCACAAAGTCGCAGTCCTGGTGGATGTCTGGCCCGGCATCTGTCATCTGCTCTGTGTCTGAAGTGGTCTCTGAGCATGATCTGTCTCTGGCTCTGCTGTCCTCGACCGTCTCTATTTGTACAATCTTGCCCTTGACGCGAAAGTATACCTTCCCGCTATCATGGTCGGTCACTGCCTTGGCTGTGGCCAAGAACGGGCGACCTTGAATGATGGGGGTATCGGTCACTGACTCAGGGATCTCCATGTCCAACACTACGAAGTCCACAGGGAATTGCATGCCCTGAATCGTGACGACAACGAGTCAAGAAACCCCTTCGGCCTCTTGACAGATCTATCAGCAAACTGAAGGACTGTCCTGCTCTGTCGTAGAGTGCCCAACTCGAAGCGGTCGAGAAGGGTTGTCGGAAGTAGGTTGATCGACGAACCGTTGTCTAATAGAGTACGGTCGAACCTCTGCTCTCTGATATGGCATCTAACATATGGGGCTCCTGAATCCGTCCTCTTAGCCGGCAGACGGTTATGGATCGCGAAACAAGTAGCTCTGGTCAGCTACATGAATCTCTGAGTGGTGGTTCCTCCTCTTCCTCCTAACTGGTGGTCCTGTCTCTAAGTGAATGCTGGAGTAGAGGGATGTGCTGCAACGCCTCCTGAAGAGTCAGCTGAATGTGAAAACGGTCTATCATCTGCTGGCTGAACTCTTCCTACTGCCTTTTTTTTGGATTTTCATTTTTCTTCCCCTTCCCCATCTGGAGGGCTCTAGGGAAGGGGATCACAGGATCCTTCTCAGATGAAGGACTAGGAGAGGCTCTAGACGGCTTGACGGCCGGATCCACACATTCATCAAGCACCACAGTAGGACCAAAAGAAAATAAACCCTTTCCTTTATTCACAGAAGTGTTCCGAGATACATTAATAACACGAAAAACAACAGGAATATCAGAAGAACTGATGGCATCAGCACCACCCTCGACTGGAAGACTCGTGGCCTCAGTACCGCGCTCTGGCTCGGCAAAATGGGTGGCCTCAGTACCACCTCCTCGGACTGGTGAAACTGGCAGCATCGGTACCGTCGGTGGGATCAGCATCCGTGGTGGCGTCAGTACCACCGTCATCATCTCTAGCGGCCTCAGTACCGCTCTCCACCTCGTCTAGTGCTTCGAAAGTATCCTCGTGGTGTATCTCAGACGAGGCACCTCCTGCTGGCATCCTACCGCTCCTAAGTGTGACAAAGTCAGTATCAAAAAGATATGCAGACATATCACCAAAAGTATCACTCGGAGTGGCATACTCAGTACAAACTACCTGCTCAGATTTCCTCTTCAGGTTGTTCGGGTTGGGCTCTATCTGGGCAGGGATGGCGGCCTTCCCTCTCATGATGTCCCGCATCTCCTGGCGGAACCCATCCATCTCCCGTCGAAAGGTAGCCTGCTGATCTGTAAGAAGGAGGGATATGTCATCCAAGGCGAGGTTCTCATAGGATGGCCCATGAGACCCTGACGGGTAGCCTCTCTGGTAATGAGGTTGCTGCTGCTGGTACTGCTGTGGGTAAGAGGGGTATTGCTGGGGATGCTGCTGCTGCTGATGAGGCTGCTCACGCCTCCAAGACTGTCCCTGCTGATAGGGACGAGGACCATACTGCTGTGACTGCTGGGTATATGCTGGGGCTTGCTACTGCTGGTGATCCCTCTGATGGTTGTACTGGCCACCCTGTGCTGACGGCTGCTGCTGGGGCTGGGCACCTCCGGCCGCTCAACAGAATCCTGGATGATCTCGTCGGATACCGGGCTGGGGGCGGTTATACCAAATCCCGTTGACATCCATCAATGCTCTGAATCATAAGGGTCTGGCGGGAGTACTACCAGAGGCTGATCCGGCTGGTATACCACCATCTGAGTATCAGTGGATGGTGGTGCCTGTAGGTGAGATGCGGCTGCTGGTACGGCTCCGCCTGTACAAGATGGACCTGTCTAGGCTGTTGGTGGGAGCTGGAGCGCTGGGACGGGCTGTTGCTGCTACTCGGATCGCCTCAAGCCTGAAGACGATGGTGTGAAGCTGTCTGTGCCTCCTGGAGACACATGAGCTGTGTCTTCAGGTCACTCAGAGTCTGTGCCATCTGCTCCATCTGCGTGATGCCCCGGCATTGCTTCTTCTCTATAATCTCCATCCGGTCCAGCTTCTCGCTGATGTTCCCCATGTCTGCGGCTGTGGACTCGACCTATGCTGCGGCTACCGCTGACGAACTGGATGGACTGGCGTCGACCCGTGCTATCCTCTGGTACTGCACGGTCTGTGGCTTTTGGGGTCTGCCCTGAGTGTACAATCTGGTCTGGGACATCACCATGAAGTTCTCAACCATCTCCTCGTAGATGGCCCAAACCTGATCGTGATCCTTGGCGAAGTAAGACCCGCCACAAGAAGCGTTCACCAAGCCCTGAAGCTCTGGTGTCAGCCTGCTGAAAAAGCTCTGAACAAGGTTCGGCTTGGAAATGTCATGGTGCGGGGCATCTGTCAGTCAGCTCTCTGAACCTCTCCCATGCCTCGTGGAACTGCTCGTTGGGGAGCATGGAGAAGTTGCTGATAAGGGCTCTAGCAGCGTTCGTCCACCCGAGTGGATAGCACTTATGCAAGTACTCGGCGCGGAGCTGCTCCCAGGTGTAGACGAACTTCCCCAAGTGCTTCAGCCAGGTGGCTTCTCTGTCTGCTAAGGAGAAGGGGAAGGCAATCATCCGTATGGTATCCTGGTCCACCTGACGATCATGGAAGGTACTGCAGATCATCTCAAACTCCTGCAAGTGGAGATGGGGCTCCTCAGTAGCCAGCCCATGGAACCGGGATAGGAGCTGAAGTATGTTCGGGGGGAACTTGAAGTCCCCCACCATAGTTGGTAGCACCACCCAACGGTGCGTCAAAGTCGATCCGGGATTGTGATTTTCCCGCATCAGTCTCGGAGGTCCTGCTCCTGCTACTGCGGCTGCTGCCGCGGCTGCTGCGGCCACTGCGGCGGCTGCCGCATCGTCGGGTCCTCCCCCTGGGCTGCGGTTCTCACGGTCGGCTCTCATCTACTCTAGCCCTCGCCTCATCTCGATCATAAATTCTCCCTGGTCCCTCAACTGCTGCTGCACTGAATCTAGGGAGGCGATCAGGGTGGAGTTGATCGCACCCTTGTCCAAGACAAAATGCTCCTGCTGCGGACCTCTGGGGTGATCATCACTACTGTTGGCCATAGTCTCTGCAAAATCAAAACATCCAAACTCAGGTGCCGATAAATCATCTGTTTGTCTCTCCTCTGGCATTGGTATCTCGGTCTCAGAAGAAGGATGGTCGAGGGGGAATAGGGCAGAGTCGTACTCGGGTTCGGAGAGCGGGTCTGAGCTCTCCCGAACCGATCTAGATGAGTAGGCTGGAGTGCTAAAAAGCGGTGCAGCCAGGGGCTGCCTAAGAGACCTCCTGCCCATCATCGTGATCTGGCGAGTAGTGCGATGAGATCTGGTAACAACTACGATCACAAGCAAACCCCCGATTCACCAACGCAACGCGAGCTGAAGACTGTAAAGGCTCGGTCAATTATCTTGTCAATTTTATTTTGGTGATCAGTCAGGATAGCAAAGCGATTATGTGACCTGTTGGGTTACCCGATATTTTCTCAACCGACTGTTCCGTACAGAAATAGCTGGTAATCAGTCGAGAAGAATATCGGAGGGCTCTACCTAGTGTTCGGGGTCACTCTCTCGTACAAGCAAACCAAACAATGAGGGAGTTGCGCTCCCCAAGACAAATTTTTAAGTGAGGTGTCTTTTAGGTCGATAGTGTTAGCAGTCCCAAATTTTATTGTTTTTCTCTTTTAGATATTTTTCAATAAGCCAACAGATCGCCTAACAAATTTTTCGATTCTCCTGGTTATTAAGTCCAAAACAGGGGGAGAAGTCGAAAAAGCCGATGCACGAAAATCAATGATGCATGCAGAGTAAGAAATGCGTACCTGACTCCAACAGTCTACATGCAAGATGATCCGCGTAGAATTTAAAAGACAGGAAATAAACTATCTAAATGGTGCAGGAGAAAAACCGAGTCCCTAAACAGCAGTGCTACTCAAAAGAACGGCTAGCCGACCATCAGCCTCTAATCCAAAGAGTCCGGTCTAGACCCACCCCTCCTCTTCTCGACAGGTCGAGTTCAGGAGTAGCGCTTGACGGGGCGGGCTCGCGGCACGTAGGCTCGGAGGTGATGGAACGGCTATTTTATTAATTTTTTTATTATAGGTCCAATTACCGCACTATAGGAACATGTAATTATATTAGGGTGTTTGGATCCTATGAATTATGTCACAATCAAGTAGAAAATCCTAAAGCTAGGGGCTCGAAAAATCGTGAGAAATCGTAAAAGGTAGTAAGGAAAACAAAACCACGTAAAAAGCCGCGTAAAAACTGAACTAGCTAAGGGGTACCCCGAGCACACCGGTGCTCGGCGAAACAGACCCCGAAAGTCTATGTCTCTGGTCCCTGTATTATTACAACAGTTCAAATAATGCAGAAATGTAAATCTAATCTAATCCTATTCTAGGCTAATCCCTGCGGCTATTCCGCGGCTCCCGCACTTCTACTCGCTCCTCGCGTCCTCTTGAGGCCCTGTAGAGAAGAGAGTCGCCTCTGACTCTTGCGGTTGCGTCGGCTTCCGAAGAAGCCGCCTCGATCCTCGGGCCCTCGCAAGAAAGCAAACAGAGTGTAAGACCAGATTATTTAAACAATTACCACAAATAAATGATATATATACAAAATATGCAAAAAAGGCGCAAAAATAAAAACCGTGGAAAAATCAATTACGACTACTAAGTCGTGCTCTCTGGCAATGGCACCATTCTGATGATCGACTAATCACCAAGACATAGGTGAATCAAAAAAGATCAGGGGTCGTTGCGACCCGGATCTCGGAGACGATTCGGTCGATCAAGAAAATTAAGAGTAGACCACAAAAATAGAATAAAAATGAAAGAAACACACTAGTGGCCTGGCTATTAATTTAGCCTCGTATAGCGACCAGGGTCGGACCCTCAGGGAGCACGTAATGGCCTTGCAGCCTACGAAGTAGTCAAAAGTAGTGAAAAATAAAAGACAAGTATTTTGGTGGATTTTTAATCTTTTTTATTTTTTTTGGATTTTTAATTAATAAAGGAAATAAGGGAAACAAGCAAACAAGCAATTACAAACAATTATTTAACTACTCAAAATTATTCCAAAAATTCCAACAAAAATATTTTTGTGTTTTTTTTATAATTTTTCTTGTTTTTGGTTAATTTTTGGTAATTTTCTGATTTTTATGGAGATTTATAAAAATCAAACAAGACTGAAAAATAAAGACATTGTCCAGTCAGACTTGGAGGGCCAAATTAAAATACAAAATGGCCCTATCAAGGTCTGAAGGTAATTTTCCTGTAAAGTAGAAAAATACAAGGAAAATTGGGCACCGGAAATATTATTTTTTGTTTTTCAATTAATTATTAGAATTTTTATGGGTTTTTAGGGGTTTTGTAATTTTTATAGGTTTTGTAAATCTAAAAATGACCAAAATTGGTCAGAAAATCAAACAACACGAAGTACACAATATCTATTTTTTTGTAATTTTTAAAGGTGTTTTAATATTTTTTGTGATTTTTAAAGCTGGACAGTAAGAAAATTACGTGTTTTCGAATTTTAAAAAAAAATAAATGAAGTCAAAAATGTCTCCAAAAATTGGAGAAAATTTTACACCAGGGCAGGAGCCATGTATCCAATTTTCATCGAATTTGGAGTTGGTTTGCTATTTTATAAAAATCAAACACAAGGACACAGTACACAGGGACATGTACGCAATTAAAATAAGTTCCAGGGGGTCCGGTGCAAAATTTCCAAGAACTCACATGCAAAGCGCATGACCTGGGGCACTCAGGGACCTGATTGCAAGAAACTTAAGTCCCTGGACTAAATAGTAACACGTACTAAAAGTCCAGGGGTGAAAGTGTAAATTACCCACTATATGAAGCACATGCGCAAATAAAACATTTGCAGGGGTATTTCTGTAAATATTAAAAATATAATTTCATTCATAAACACCCTAGAACTATATCCCACATATTGCAAATAAACACACAAAATTCACGTGATGATGCACGTGGTCCACGTAGATAGGGGTACAAATGCAAATAAAATAAGTACGAGGTCCAAAGTACAAAATTTCCAAAATAAAAACAACTTAACTAAATATTTACAGGACTAAAACGTAAATGACAAAGAAGGAGGGGGCCTAAGTGAAATTACCCCTAATTATGATCCAATGGCTGAGGTGATGCCACGTAGCTGATCGGACGGTGGAAGATCGATGGCACCTCAACGAAGGAACGTGGGCCGGATCGATCGGCTGAGGAGAGGCCACATGGTGTATCCAACGGCTGCAAGGGGCCTGCCCTTCAACGAAGGACCTCGGCGATGATTGAACGGTGGAGGGCTCGCCACGTGGGAGATCGGACGTTGACGGTGTGTTGTGGCTAACCCTTGGCGATTGGATGGTCCTCGTCTACCCTCCACTGATCGGACGGTCAGGGCTGCTCCTGGCGTGAATGGCTACGATCTGAACTGGAGCTGGAGGATGATCGGACAGCTGCGGAGGATGATTAAACAACTGGACGCCGGCGAGGTTCGCCGGGCTCGTACGCGTGCAGAGGAGCTCCTCGGAGGCTGCTGAAGATCGGAAAAGGTTCGCCTGGGCCTCCCGCGTCTAATGGTCTCCTCCGATGACGCGACGGAGCTCCGTAAAGCTCAGGCGACACTGGCGGAGGTCGAGCTGCTGCGCCTGAGTGTCGAGCCCTCAGATGGGCTCCTTTGGACCCTGCAAAGCTATGCAACATGCTCCTCGGTCCAGGGCAAAGTGCCTCGACCCGGTTAGGGTGGTGAAGGTGATCGGCGCGTCGGGGCGAAAGGGTTCCAGCGAAGCGACGGCGGAGGAATCCCAATCCCAGTTCCTTTACGAACTGGGTTGAATGATTGGGCGGAGAAGGTGCGCGGGGGAAAGGCGGAGATGATGAGCGATTCCGATGATCGAGATATGGGCGAGGGTGGTCGGAATCAGAGCTAATCGGCGACGGAGCGAATTGGGCAAAAAGTGGAAATTAGCTAAATAGGGAAGGAAAGAGAGCTACCTACTGGATGTTGTCGACTGTGAAGAGCTGGGGATGCTCCAGGTCCTTGCCTCAAGGGCCGTCGATGCCCGAGGCTCGAGCATCACCTCTCGAAGGCGCACGGCGGCGCAAAGACGCCGGATCGATGGTCTACACGCTCCCTCCTCGCTGCTACACCATCGGCCGACTGCTATCACTCAGGCGAAGATGATGGAGGTCCTGGGGTGGAGAATGATGAGCCAAAGATGGAATGAAATGAGGCGAAGCTCGGACTATATACGAGGGGGAGGTCCGGGAAGAAAGGGTCGGGTCCAGCTTGGTGAAGCACAGACCCCTAGGCAAGGTGTCGGGCGAGGTTCCCTGAAATTTGAAGCATGATTAGGACCTGGGGTTTGGGGTGTTGACGATCGGGTCAAGGCGCAAAAATTCGGCTAAGTCAGGTCGGGCGTGCAGATCCGCAGGGGTTTGGTCCGCGGGGAGAGTTGACCGGGGGTCAACAATACCCCGTGGACCAATAGGATTCAGGATTTTAAAAATTAAATAATAAATAGAAAATGATCGAATTTCGAAAAAGTCAAAAAAATGAAAATTGTTTATTTTATTTTAAACTATTTTTCTGTGATTTTTATTTATTTTTTGAGATATAAATAATGTATTTACAAAATATTATTATTATATACAGGTATATACAGTATTCATTTTTAATTTTTGATTTTTAATTATTTATTTTTATACATTTTATCCCCTTTTATATTTTATTTATTTATAGAAGAAAATTTGGAGAATTTTGGTATTTTTATTTTATTTTTATTATTTATTTACATAGGGTAAATAAATACTTATATACAAGTATGTACATGGTATATTTACAATGTTTCTTTTAATTTTTAATTTTATTCTTTTAGTTGATTTTTGTTTTTATGATTTTTATTTTATTTATTTACACAAAAGGATATGGAATATATACAACTTTTTGTGGGATTTAATTTATTTATTTTACAAGGCTAAATAAATATATGTGTGGTCTTATGTAGATGGTTAATATCTATAAGGAAGGTTATTTGTTTTAATTTCTAATTTTTATTTTGATTTTGTATTTACAAATATATACAAATATTTACAAATAAATATGATCCATTTTTATTTTTATTTTTAGAGGAAAATATTTATTTACATTTAATTACAGGTATATGTACACATGAGCTTCCTTATCTCTCTCTCTACTTGGGCATTTATGCGGTTAGGCCCATGCTGAGCCCTCCCTTGGGATTAGAACGCTCAATATTTATTCTAAATATCTCCCTCTTTTCTTTTGTATCTTTATTCTTTTATTTTTGCACAAAAACATGCTAATTATTAAACTTTGTACAATACATGCACTTTGGTAATTATTTGTATTTACAAGAATATACATGTATTTGCAAAGGTTTTTGTAGCTAAAATATAAGAATAAAGAGTGATGAATGGGTATTCATCATCCGGCTAGATGGGAGTCAGGCACACACGTCGAGGCACGAACCCCTAAGATCCACCCCGGGCGAGGGTCTCGGATCAGCAAGGAAGGATTAGCACTCGGGGTTTAGGGTTTTAGTGGTCGGATCAAGCGAGGAAAATAAGGAGAAATCGGGTCCGGCGGTGGATCCGCGGGGAAAGAAGGTCCGCGGGGGGAGTTGACCGGGGGTCAACATCCCCTGTGGACCAATCAGAGCGTGCCACTTATTAAATATTTGGAAATTAAATAATAAATAGTAAATGGCCGAATTTTGAAAATGTTAAAACCTGAAAAATGTTTAAATATTTTTAAACTATTTTTTTGTGATTTTTATTTATTTTTTTGAAATAAGAATAAGGTATTTACAAAATAGTATTATTATGTGTAGGTATATACAATATACATTTTTAATCTTTGATTTTTAATTATTTATTTTTATACATTTTATTCCAATTTTATATTTTATTTATTTATAGAATAAAATTGGAATAATTTGGTATTTTTATTTTAATATTATTAACTATTTACAAGGGGTAAATAAATAGATATATACATCTATGTACATGGTATATATACAATGTTGATTTTTATTTTATTTTATTTCTTTTTATTTTATTTTTCTTTTTTGTGATTTTTATTTTATTTATTTACATTATGGAATATAGAATATGTACACATTTTATTGTATTTTTATTTATTTATTTATTTATAAGGGAAAATCAATAGGTAGGTAGTTTTATATACGTGGTGTATATAGACAATGGAGAAGGAATGTTTATTTATTTTCATTTTTGTTTTGTTTTTCTCATTTTTATTTTAATTTAATATTTACTGATATATACAAGTAATTATACACCCATTTTTATTTTGAATAAGAGGAAAATAATTTTTATTTATTTATAGGTATATATGTACAAACATGAGTTTCCCTATCTCCCTCTACTTGGGTTCTTTTTGCGGTCAGGCCCATGCTGAGCCCTCCCTTGGGATTAGGTCGCTCAATATTTATTCTAAATATCTCCCTCTTTTTCTTTTATTTCTTTATTCTTTTATTTATGCACAAAAACATGCTAATTATTGTATTTTACACAATGCATGCTGAATGATAATTATTGTTATTTACATGAATGTACATGTGTTTTGCATTGGTTTTGTAGCTAAAATAAAAGAATAAAGAGTGATGAATGGGTATTCATCGGAGACACATGACATGTGTCTTCAGGTCACTCAACAACTGTGTCATCTGCTCCATCTGCGCTATGCTCTGGCACTGCTTCTTCTCGATCAGCTCCTTCCGATCCAACTTCTCACTGATGATGCCCATGTCGGCGGTTATGGACTCGGCCTCTGCGGCTACCGCTGACGAAGTGGAAGGACCGGCGTCGACTCGTACTATCGTCTGAAACTACACGGTCTGTGGCTAAGGGTGTCCCAGTGTGTAGAGTCGAGTCTGGGACATCACTGTGTAGTTCCCGGCCATCTCCTCGTAGATGGCCCAGACCTGATTCTCGTCCTTGGCGAAGTAGAAACCGCTACAAGAAGCGTTCACCAGGCCCTGCAGCTCTGGTGTCAACCCGTAAAAGAAGCTCTGAACAAGGTTCGGCTTCGAGATATCATGGTGCGGGCATCTGTCGGTAAGCTCACGGAACCTCTCCCATGCCTCGTGAAATTGCTCGTTGGGGAGCATGGAGAAGTTGTTGATCAGGACCCTCACTGCATTCGTCCGCCCGAGTGGATAGTACTTATTCAAGTACTCGGTGCGGAGCTGCTCCCAGGTGTAAACAAATCTCCCTAAGTGCTTCAGCCAGTTGGTTGCTCTGTCTGCCCAGGAGAAAGGAAAATCAATCATCTTGATGGTATCCTCGTCCACCTATCGATCGTGGACGATGATGCAGATCATCTCGAACTCTTGGAGATGAAGATGGGGCTCCTCAGTGGCGAGCCCATGGAACCGGGGTAGAAGCTGAAGAGTGTTCGGGGGGAACTTAAAGTCCCCCATGATAGCTGGTAGTACGACCCAACGATGCGTCAAAGTCGATCCGGGCCCTCGCTGGGCATCTATCCAGAAGCTCTCTGAACCTCTCCCATGCTTCGTGAAATTGCTCATTAGGGAGCATGGAGAAGTTGTTGATCAGGGCCCTCGCTGCATTCGTCCGCCCGAGTGGATAGTACTTGTTCAAATACTCGGTGCGGAGCTGATCCCAGGTGTAAACAAACTTCCCTAGATGTTTCAGCCAGGCGGCTGCTCTATCTGCCAGTGAAAAAGGGAAGGCCATCATTCGAATCGTATCTTGGTCCACATGACGGTCGTGGACAGTACTGCAGATCATCAGAAACTCCTGGAGATGGAGATGGGGTTCCTCAGTGGCAAGCCCGTGAAAATGAGGGAGCATCTGCAGGGTGTTCGGAGGGAACTTGAAATCCCCCACGATAGCAGGTACCACCACCCAATGGTGCATCAGTGTAGATCCGGGGTTGTGTAGCTCCCGCATCGTTCTCGGTGGTCCTCCTCCGGCGGCGGCTGCCGCTGCGGCAGCTGCTGCTGCGGCTGCTGCCTCTGCATCAGCGTCAGGAATGTCCTCAGGCTCGCTCGGCTCTTCTCGCTCTCTTCGGAGTCGCTCCATCTCCCTTCTCATCTCAATCATAAAAGCCCCCTGATCGCGTAACTGCTGCTGAACCGTCTCTAATGATGCGATCAGGGTGGAGTTGATCGCCCCCTGGTCTAAGACAAAATGTTCGGGCTGGCGATCATCTGAACTGCCGGCTCCGGCCATAGTGACGTCTGCAAAATCAGATGAGCCCAACTCAGGTTCTGTTAAATCAATTCGTCTTTCCTCGGGCTCATGTCTCTCAGTAGGAAAAGAAAGGGGGTCGAGGGGGAACAGGGTGGAATCGTACTCGGGCCCGGAGAGCTGGTCTCGACTCTCACGGTCCAACCTAGATGATGGAGTAGCCGCGCCTGAAAGCGGTGCAGCCAGAGGCTGCCTAAGAGATCGTCTACCCATCATCTTGATCTTGGCGAGTTGGGCGGATGGGATCTGGAGAAAATATGATCGCAAAGCAAACCCCTTGTTCACCAACTCAACACAATCTGAAGACCGTGAAAGCTCGGTCAATTTATCTTGTCAATTTTATTTGGTGAACACACAAGATATCAGAGCGATTACGTGACCTGCTGGGATACCCGATACTCTCTCAACCGACTGTCCCGCACAGAAGAGTCGGTAATCAGTCGAGATGAGCACCGGAGGGCTTTACCTAGTGTTCGGGTCACTCTCTCGCACAATCAAACCAAACAATGAGGGGGTTGCTCTCCCCAAGACAAATTTTTAATGTGAGTGTCTTTTAGGGTCAATAGTGTTATCCAGTCCCAATTTTTATTGTTTTTCTTTTTAATTTTTTTCAAAATACATACAAGCGGCCTAACGGTTTTTCCGATTCTCCTGATGATTAAGCCAAACACAGGGGGAGAAGACGAAAAAGCCGATGCGCGAGAAAATCAATGATGCATGCAGAGAAAGAAATGCGTACCTTGTCTCCAGCACTCTACATGCAAGTGATCCGCGCAGAATTTAAATACAGAATTAAAACTACCTAAATGATGCAACGAGGAAAAACCGAATCCTAGATGAGCAACTTCTATTGATCGTGAAGAACAATAGTTAGCCAACGGAATCGAGTCCGGAGTCCGATCTTGGGAGTCACTCGGTGCCCGTCACAACGGGTCCTGCCAGCGCTGTATGTGACTCCTCACGGCACGTGGTCTCAAATCCAATTAAACTAACTTTTTCAGTGAATTTTATCAAGGTCCAATTACGTTCTATAGGAACAGATATTTCTATTAAGTGTTGGGCCTTAGATATCTACGTCACAATCAACCAAAAATTCCTAAATCTAGGGGCTCGAGAAAACCGCGTAAACACCGGAAAAGGCAGCTAGCTAAAACCACGATAAAAGCCGCGAAAATCCAAATGGGTCCCCCGAGCACACCGGTGCTCGGCGAAACAGACCCGCTAAGTTACAAGTGTCCACAAGTCCAAAGTTCAGAGTCTAAGTTATTACAACAAATTTTGTTCTCTCTCTCTCTCTAAATAGAAAATTTCTTCTTCTCTCTCTTCCTCCTGCGCGGGTCCTCTAAATAGTAACTCCAAGTCGTCCAAGTAGTACCTCGCACAAAAATCAAAGAGAGATGGTCAGAAAACAATAATAATGTAGAGAGACAAAAATAGAAGAATGAAAACTGACTACAAAGCCGTGCTCCCCGGCAACGGCGCCATTCTGACGACCGATGGATCACGAGAGATCAAGGGAGATAAATAACAGGTCGTTGCGACCTCAATCCCTCGAAAATCGATCAACAAGAAAGATCAATCACTCAAATAAGATAAAACAAGCAAGCACACAATAGAGCGATCTAGCTATAGGATTAACCTGGTATAGCTCCCAGGGTCGAACTCAAGGAGCACAGATTGGCCTTGCGGCCTACGATGTAGTCAGAAATCCAAGAAAGTCTTTTTTTTTATGGTTTTTATTTGTTTTTATATTTTTTTAGATTTTTTTAAAAGATGAGAAAATGAGAGAAAGTAAATACAAGGCAACTTCAACAATTTATACAACACACAAAAATGAAGCAAAAATTCCAGAAAATTGGTTTTTAGGTTTTTCAAGTTTTTTACTGTTTTTGGTGAGTTTTTGGAAATTTTCTAATGGGTAAATTATTTATTAAAAATCAAACAATGCGACAAAAATAGGGTACTGTCCAGCAAGGCTTAAGACCCAAAAATAAAATACTCTTGGATCTCAAAAAGCCCTAAAGGTAATTTTCCTATAATCTACAAAGAGTAAGGAAAATTTAGGCACCCTAATTATTGTTTTTGGATTTTTAATTTATTTATTATAATTTTTATGAGTTTTTAGGGGTTTTTCAATTTTTAGGGTTTTTAAGTGATGAAAAGTCACCAAAAATGGCTGGAAAATCAAGCAACCAGCAAACAACAAATCCTAATTTTTTTTAGAATTTTTAAAGGTGATTTTATATTTTTTGGTATTTTTAAAGTCAAACAGTGGCGAAAATATGGGTTTTTGAATTTTTAAAAATAATAAATGAAATCAGAAATGTCCCCAAAAATCATAGAAATTCCTACACCATGGCAGGAGCCATGTGTCAAAATTTCATTGGATTTGGAGGTCGTTTGATATTTTATTCAAGAATAAAGGTGGGGCACTGTGCACAGGGACCTAAGTGCAAATACCCAAAAGTTCTGGGGTCCTGGTGCAAAACACCCAGCAACACACGTGCCAAGCACGTGCCTGGGGCACTCAAGGACCTAAATGTAATAAAAATAAGTTCCAAGGACCAATTGATAACTCGTATCAAAAGTCCAGGGGCTTATATGCAATTTACCCGAAATAATTCGCACATGTGCAAAATCAATGCTCACAGGGGTATATATGCAAATAAACAAAACTTTTCATTCAATGAGTAACATCCAGAACTACAGGGCTTCGTATGCAAATAACCCAACAAAACACGTGCCAAAGCACGTGGGTCTCTACTGGCAGGGGTATAAATGCAAATAAAATTAAGCGCGAGGGTCTCTATGCAAATATCCCAGAAAATAAACAACTGAATTAAAATTACAGGACTTAAACGAAAACAACAAACTACGATGGGGTCCTACGATATTTACCCCTTTATTAATAGCGACGGCCCGATTCTGACGCGTGGCAGATCTGACGGTGGAGAACAAACGCGCCTTTACTCCTTCGGCTCTTGGGCTCGATCGACGGCGGAGAGAGATCCACGTGGCTGATCTGACGGTGCTGGGCTCCTGCGCCTCTCTCCTCGGTTGCGACGGTCCAGATGAGATCCTCAGATGGATCAACGGCTGCTGCTCCTCTACAGATCGACGGCTAGGATGAGAACTGGAGTGAGGTCTTCATCGGACGGCTCTGGAGGGTGGAGGAAGAACTCGACGCCGGCGAACTTCGCCGACGTCCTGCGTGAACTCCGGTCCTCCTCAGCTGCGCCTGAAGGTCGGAGAAGGTCCGGCGTGAAGTTGCGCAGCTGCTGCGGGTGGCCAAGGGCCCAACCGAGCCCTGAAGGGGCTCCGGCGAGGCCTAGTGGCTCGAAGCTCCTGGCTGAACTGTGAAGGAGGCTCAGACACCCCCTTTGGACCTGCAAAGTGGTCAAGAAGCTTCGCGGGTCGAGGGCAAAGTGCCTCGACCCGGTTAGGTGGCGTGAAGGTGATCGGTGCGGTGGGGCGGAAGAGCTCCGGCGGGGCGACGGCGGTGGAGCTCGACTCCCAGATCCTGTGCGATCTGGGTTGTGCGAATGGGTGAAGAAGGTGCGCGGGGAGATGGCGAAGGTGAAGGTAGGGTCGGATGGTCGAGATGATACGCGAAGTGATCGGAATCGGAGATGTACGTCGGAGCTATGATTTGGGCGTAATCGGAAATTGGAAGAAATTAGAAGGAATTAAGGCTACATGATGGATGCTGGAGACTGTGCTGGAGCGTGGCTATCTCCGGGTCGTAGCTTCGAAGGGCGTCAAGGCCTGAAGCTCGATGCTCAACGCCGGCGGCGGAGCAAGGCGGCGAGAAACGCCGGATCGATGGTAGGGGCACCCTCACCTCACTGCAACAGGGGCTAACTCGAGCTGTCACCTCGGGCTTTGCTCTGGAGGTCACGGGAAGAAGGATGGCTATCCAAAGATGGGGCGCGGAGGCGGCGGAGGGAAGAATATATATGGTGACAGCGTCGACTAGGGTTGAGGGTGGACGGCTAAGGAAGGCGTGGATTTGATGGCGGAGGATCCGGCGAGGGAGAGGGATGAACGGCGAAGAATCCGGGCTCGAGATATGCGTGGGGGACAGCCTGGAGTCGCGTGGGAAAATCGGCGAAGGAGGCGCGGCACGCGTGGTCCAGAAAAGGAAGGAGGTCGCGGGGGAGTTGACCGGGGTCAACATTCCCCCGTGGACCAATCAGGAGCGGCCACGTGTGCCCGAATTTTGTTTATTTATTTTAAGGCAGAAATAGGTCGAATTAAATAAAACTCAAAACATGAAATATTTTTCTTTTATTTTTTTCTATTTTTTGGTGATTTTTAATTAATTTTTGGAAATAAAAATAGGTTAGCTATATACATAGGTATATGTACACTATATGGATTTTTATTTTTGATTTTTTTATTTGTTATTTTTATGTATTTTTATGCTCATTTTGTATTTTATTTAATTACAAGATAAAATGAGGAATAAAAGAATATTTTTATTTTATTTTTATCACTTATATACAAGGGTGAAATAAATAGATATATACATTTATATACATGGTATTTATACAATGTATTTTTGTATTTTTAATTTTGTGATTTTTATTTGATTTTTGTTTTGTTTCTTGTTATTTATTTTATTTACAAAATATAACATAGAATATTTACAAAAAGTTTAGAAAATAATTGAATTTATTTATAGGGTTAAATAAATACAAAGGTGTGGTTCATGTACATGGTGAAGGAAGGGTATTTTTGATCTTTTTGTTTTTCATCTTTTTATTTTGTTTTTAATAGCTTTTACAAAATATATACAAAATATTTACAACATATTTTTGGGTGAGGAAAATATATAATTTTATTTACAGAAGTATACACACATGAGCTCCTATCTCCCTCTACTTTGGCTTTTATGCGGTCAGGCCCATGCTGAGCCCTCCCTTGGGTTAGGTTGCTCAATATTTATTCTAAATATTTCCCTCTTTTTCTTTTTGCTCTTTATTCTTTTATTTTGTGCACAAAAACATGCTAATTAAAGGTTTTTACACAATGCATGTTTCTGGTAATTATTTGTATTTACACATATCTACATGTATTTGCAAAGGTTTTTGTAGCTAAAATAATAGAATAAAGAGTGATGAATGGGTATTCATCACCCCCTATGCTTTAACTTTGCTAGTCCCTTAGCAAACACTTATTTGAAAAAGAAGTGAAAAAGAAAGAAAAAGAACAAGAAAAAGAGGATGTACATGGATCAAGGTTGACTTATTAAACTTTTCCTTCATTAAATCGAAATATGAAGCTTGATCAGATCTTTGGATTATTAATGTGTCGGAACCTTATTTGGACTTAAGCCTAAAACTCAACAGCCTCTAAGTTCCACCAGTCTATGGACAAGACTCCTCAATAAACCAGATCAGAACAAGTCTACATACACAAACTCTAATGACCATGAATCTTTCCATGCAGTGTAAGTGATATGTGGCTCCCCACCTCAGAAGTAACAAAGAAACAACCTCCCTCAACCTGGTAACTCTAATGCCTCAGTCTAGCAACTCTTTCCTCGAGAAGCGGGGTATTCCCTTCTAAGTTCAAGTGCAACCGGCTCAAGAAGAGGAGGTAGAAGTATAGAGTTTTGGAAGCTTAGCCAGTGTAGCTAAGTCTCCCGCTGCAAGCTTCATGAGATGTAACATGATACCATAAGCTTTTGCTTTTCACTCCGGTGGGGTTATTAAATTTTCAATCCGACCCACCACTTTTTTGGAGTTCTTTTTGTATTTTTGCATTTTTTTTTTTCAAGAACTTCTGTACAACATATCTACATGGTGCAGCATATAAGAAATTTCCCCTTGAGCCAGTAGACTATCCCTCTTTTGAAGCTTTATTGCAACCCACAGCTTCTGTCTTTAGCTTTCAACACCACTAGACCAAGTTGAGGTGCACTTCCTTCACTATAAGAAGAAGAGAGGTTCCGCCTAGAAGTACTACCCTCATATGCTACCCCAAGCCAAAGGAAACTGCCTCCTCACCACCTCATCCATGGAGAGCCATGTGTAAAGTGCAGGTGCAAGTTAAGCCATTGTCTCTGAGAGTCATGCGTGTGTTGTTAAGTGCTCTACTTAGGCTCATCAAGATGACATATGCTCATTGCCTAGTGGACTCAAAGAATTAAGTCCTTATGGACCTGAAAAGCCTTAACCCTAAGTCCTATAAGGTTCCTCTTGAAGTTAAGTGGATTAAGATCTTGTTCAAGCTCCATTTCTCAATTTAATTCCAGGCTTAGTTTAAATGTCAACTCTCATCCAGGAAAAATTATATACATATATGTACAAAAGATTTTTGAAATCATTTTTACAAAAATACTTTGTACACTAGCTACGTATGTGCAAGAATAAAAGAGGTTTATGTGCATGAAAAATTTTCAATTTTTGTGATTTTTAGCCATTTTATTTATTAACACACTCACACAAAGTACGAGTTATGGCTAAAGTATATATGAAATATACACACCCCCCTATACTTAGCTCGAGCGATGTCCTCAGAGTGATCAAGAGCGATGAAGAAGACATAACTCGTGCTTAGTAAAAGGGAAGTGAAAAGGAATGGCTAAGTACAGGAATGAATAATTGAATAGAATGAGAGGAACTCGGTGGTCTCCCCCTATACTTAGGATTAACTAATCCTAAGTATAGAAAGCTGTACATGAAGGGAAAGCCGAGTGAAGAAGATACAGAATCTGCCCCCCCTATACTTAGGGTAAAATATCCCTAAGTATAGGCAGCAAAAACAAGAGCAGAAAGAATGAAAAGAATACTCACAGGTCCGACACCCCCCCTATACTTAGGGTAAAGTACACCCTAAGTATAGCATAATCATAAGATGAGAGATGGGATGTGGGACTAAAGAATAGAATGATATGGACAACTGGATCTATACAGGCGGAGGAACAGTGAAAATCAGGCGTGAGATGTAAAAGATGTGAGTCAAAAGACCACATCTCACGCAAAATGAATAGCGGCAATAATAACGTCCCGCGGCTCATGATCTAGAAATGGTTTGAGCCGCTGGCCGTTCACTCGGAAGGTACTCTCAGAAGATAACTCAGATATATCAATGCTACCGTCATCGTGTACCTTCCTGACCAAATAGGGTCCTTTCCATTTGCTCTGTAGCTTCCCTGGAAATAATCTAAGCCTTGCATCAAACAGCCATACTTTCTGTCCAATCTCAAAATGCTTGTGGCTGATATGAGAGTCATGCCACTCTTTGACTTTCTCCTTATAATGTAGGTTGTTTGAAAATGCTTCATCTCTAAGCTCTTCCAAGGCGGCTAACTCTGCCCTCCTCTGGTCTCCTATACCATTTGGATCCATCAATATGTCTGTAACTGCCCAGAGTGACTTGTGCCTCAGCTCAACTGGTAGGTGGCAGGGCTTGCCGTACACGAGGCGAAAGGGAGATGTACCCAATGGAGTCTTGAAAGACGTCTGATATGCCCACAAGACCGAGTCCAAAAGCTGTGACCAATTCTTTCGGTCAGGGCGGACGACTTTCTGCAAAATATTCTTGATCTCCCTATTCGACACTTCGGCTAGGCCATTTGTCTGTGGATGGTACGGAGTAGCAACACGATGGTCTATGCCGAACTCGGTAGCAAGTGCCTTCACCTGGTCGTTGATGAAGTGAGATCCCCCATCAGAAATAAGAACTCTTGGAACCCCGAACCGCGTGATGATGTGCTTCTTCAAAAATCTGCAAACTGTCTTTGCATCTGCGGCTCGGGCGGGGATAGCCTCAACCCAACGACTAACATAATCTACGGCCAACAGAATGTACTCAAATCCCTGACTCTTAGGGAATGGACCCATGAAATCGATGCCCCATGCGTCAAAAACCTCACAGAAGTGAATGGGCTGCATCGGCATCATATCACGCTGTCCACAAGTGCCCATCCTCTGACAGTCAGTACACCTCTTCACGAACTCATCTGAGTCCTTGAAGAGGGTAGGCCACCACAAGCCGGATTGAAGCACTTTCTGTGCCGTTCTCCTCCCAGAATGATGTCCTCCTGCCTCAAGCTTGTGGCAGTAAGTGAGGACACTATGATGCTCCTCCTGAGGGATACACCGACGCCAGATGCTATCCCCTCCTTCGTGGTAAAGGATGGGATCCTCCCAGTGGTAGGTCTTGGCCTTCGCAAGGAAGGTCTCAAGCTTCTGCCTGGGCCAGTCTTGTGGAACTTTCCCAGCAACGAGAAAGTTCACAATATCGGCATACCACGGGAGTGAGGCGATAGCAAGGATCGCCTCATCTGGGAAGGTATCACAAATGGGATCAATCTGCTCAGAATCCTCAGGCTGCTCTAGTCGGGATAAATGGTCCGCCACCACATTCTTGACTCCAGGCTTATCCTTGATCTCAATGTCGAACTCCTGGAGTAGAAGGATCCATCTAGTCAGTCTGGCCTTGGCATCCTTCTTTGTCATGAGGTACCTGATGGCGGTGTGATCTGTGTACAAGGTCACTCGGGATCCAATGATATATGATCTGAATTTATCGAGAGCAAACACTACTGCTAGCATCTCCTTCTCTGTGACTGTATAATTCCGCTGGGCGGAATCCAATGTGCGGCTAGCATAGTGTATGGCAAATGGCACTCCATCCCTCCTCTGTCCTAGCACGGCCCCTACGGCAAAATCGGAGGCGTCCGTCATGATCTCGAATGGGAGAGACCAATCGGGTGGCTGAAGGACAGGAGCCTCAATTACACACTGCTGGAGAGTCTCAAAGGACGAAAGACACTTGTCATCAACGAGGAACTCGGTGTCTTTCGTCAAAAGATCAGTTAACGGTCGGGCAATCTTGCTGAAATCATGAATGAATCTCCTATAAAAACCAACGTGCCCTAGAAATGACCGTAGCTGCTTCAAATTGGACGGCGGTGTGAGTTTTCTAATGACATCGACCTTGGCCGGATCAACCTCCATGCCTCTGTTGGAGATGATGTGGCCAAGCACCGTCCCTTGAGTCACCATGAAGTGACTCTTTTCCCAAGATAGAACCAACCGGGTAGCAATACATCGCTGAAGCACTCGGTCTAGGCAGTCAAGACAGGAATCGAATCCGTCGCCATAAACCGAGAAGTCGTCCATGAAGACCTCCAAACACTCCCCTACCATGTCCGAAAATATTGACAGCATGCATCTCTGAAAAGTCGCAGGGGCGTTACATAGCCCAAATGGCATGCGTCGAAAGGCGTAGGTACCGAAGGGACAGGTAAAGGTGGTCTTCTCCTGATCCTCAGGAGCGATGGCCACTTGATTGTAGCCCGAATACCCATCTAGGAAGCAATAATGGCTCTTCCCTGCCAGTCTCTCAATGATCTGATCTATAAAGGGCAGGGGGAAATGGTCCTTCTTGGTGGCCTGGTTGAGTCTCCTGTAGTCAACGCAGACCCGCCAAGAGGTGGGTACTCGTGTAGCAATCTCCTCTCCCGACTCACTGATCACAGTAGTGATGCCCGTCTTCTTGGGCACCACATGCAAGGGGCTGACCCACTTGGAGTCGGAAATGGGATAAATAAAATCTGCACTCCACCATTTTGATATTTCCTTCATAACAACCTCTCTTAGGTTGGGGTTCAGTCGCCGCTGGAACTCACGCGACGGCTTCGCCCCTTCCTCGAGATAGATATGGTGGGAGCACAACGAGGGACTAATCCCATGGAGATCTGCTACGCTCCATCCAATTGCCTTGCGGTTCTTTTCAAGAACCTCCATCAGACGGGATTCTTGCTCTTCAGTCAGATCAGCAGAGATGATGACTGGGTACATCTCAGACTCTCCCGCAAGGAATCTATACTTCAGCGAAGTAGGGAGCGGCTTTAGCTCTGGACAGCTGGGTGCTGGCAAATCTGGCTTCTGAAGAAGATGTGTGTATGCGGATAATTCTGCCAAATTTGCCTGGGAAAATGATAACGAACTCTCGCAAACTGGATCTGGAGAAGGCGGGTCCTCTACATTGTCTCTGTTCTGCTCTGCCTTTACCTTCTCCTCGTCTGTAGGCTCAGGTGGATCCAGGTCTGGCATCTGATCATCACAATCTGCCCAATCAGATTCTGAATCCGAGGGATCTGTATCAGACTCGGTGGTATCAGTACCACCGGAGAACAAGGTGGCATCAGCACCACCATAGAGCAGGGTGGCCTCAGTACCACCATAGAGCAGGGTGGCCTCAGTACCACCATCACTGGAGATCGTGTCGCGATCAAGGTCCGACTCTGCTGACTCAATAGTATCCTGAACCAAGGCTGTGCTCTCCAGACTATCCTCTGCTATCATCTCTGCATCAGCTGTATCTGAATATGAGAGGATGGTCTGGACTGCAGGATCTGCCCAAACTGCCTCATCATCTGTGATCACAAAATCACAGTCCTGGTGGATGTCCGGCTCTACGTCTGTCAGCTGCTCTGAATCTGTACTGCCATGTGAGCGGGATCTAGCTCTGGCTCTGTGGTCCTTAACCGTCTCTATTTGTATACTCTCGCCCTGGACGCGAAAGAATACCTTCCCATTGTCATGGTCAGTCACCGCCTTGGCTGTGGCCAGGAATGGGCGACCAAGAATGATGGGGGAATCGGTCAACGAGTCAGGGGTCTCCATGTCCAGCACTACAAAGTCCACGGGGAATTGCAAACCCTGAATCGTGACGACAACGTCTCGTAACAACCCCTTTGGCCTCTTGACAGACCGATCAGCAAACTGAAGGTATGTCCTGCTCTGTACAAGAGTGCCCAACTCTAAGTGGTTGAGAAGAGCTGCCGGAAGAAGGTTGATCGACGATCCGCTATCTAAGAGAGTACGGTCGAACCTCTGCTCACTAATATGACATCTGACATACGGGGCCCCTAAATCTGGCCTCTTAGTCGGCAGATGGTTCTGGATCGCGTAACACGTGGCTTTTGTCAACACATGAATTTCTGCGGTCTTGTTCCTCTTCGTCCTTCTGACTGTGGTCTTATCTCTCAAGGATCGCTGAAGAAGAGGGATGTGTTGCAAAGCCTCATTGAGGGTCAGCTGTATGTGAAATCGGTCTATCATGCTCTGGCTGAACTCCTCCTGCTCTCTCTTTTTTGGATCTTTTTCTTTTTTCTTCCCCTTCCCCAATTCAAGGGCTCTAGGAAAGGGGATCACAGGGTCCTTCTCAGATGAAGGACTAGGAATAGGCCTAGACGGTTCGATGACCGGATCCTCACAAACATCATTCATCACAGTGGGATCATAAGAAACTAAATCTTTTCCTTTTTTCAAATCAGAGTTCCGAGATACATTTATGCGAGGAAAGACAACATTTCTATCAGAATAAATGTTGGTGGCATCAGTACCACCTCTAGTTGGCTCTACAACTAGATGTCTTGCGGCCTCAGTACCGCGGGCTGGCTCGGCTCTGCTGGTGGCGTCAGTACCACCTCCTCTATGTGGTGAAACGGCGGCCTCAGTACCGCCGGTGGAATCAGCATCTCGGGTGGCATCAGTACCACCGTCATCATGATGTGCGGCTTCAGTACCGCTCTCCTCTTCCTCATCTGGCGCTCTAGATGGATCCTCGTGTGGTCGCTCAGATGAGGCGCCTCCTGCTGGTCTTCTACCGCTCCTAAGTGTGACAAAATCAGCATCAAATAAATCCGACGAGATAACATCAAATGAGTCACTAGAAGTGGTAGGCTCAGTGTGAACTACCTGCTCAGATTTCCTCTTCAAGTTATTTGGATTAGGCTCGATCTGTGCAGGGATGGCGGCCTTCCCTCTCATCAGGTCCCGCATCTCCTGACGGAACTCGTCCATCTCCCGTCTAAATGTAGCCTGCTGCTCTGTGAAGAGGCGGGCTAAATCATCCATGGCGGGGCCCTCGTGGGAGCCCGACGGGTTGCCTCTCTGATAATGAGGCTGCTGGACCTGGTGCTGCTGTGGCTGAGAGGGGTAAGAGGAATGATGCTGCTGCGGGTGAGCCTGCTGCTCACGTCTCCAATTCTGTCCCTGCTGCTGATAGGGACGAGGTACGAAGGATGATGGCTGGTGTGGCTGATATGCAGGGGGCTGCTGGTGATCTCTCTGCTGGGAGTACTGCCCTCCCTGACCGGATGGCTGCTGTTGGGACTGGTTACCCCCATTCCCCCACCTGAATCCGGGATGGTCTCGTCGGATTCCAGGCTGAGGACGGTCATACCAAATCCCGTTGACGTCCATCAACGGCTCAGCATCCAAGGGGTCTGGTGGCAGTGCTGCCAGAGGCTGATCCGGCTGATATACCACCATCTGTAAGTCTGGAGATGGTGGTGACTGGTAGGAGGGCTGCTGCTGCTGGTACGGCTCCGCCTGTACAAGGTGAACTTGTCTAGGCTGCTGCAAGGAGCTGGAGCGCTGGGACGAGCTGCGGCTGCCGCCGGAATCGCCTCGCGACAGAAGACGGGGCTGAGGAGCCGTCTGTGCCTCCTGAAGACACAAGAGCTGGGTCTTCATGTCGCTCAGAGTTTGTGCCATTTGCTCCATCTGAGTTATGTCCTGGCACTGCTTCTTCTCTATGATTTCCATGCGGTCCAACTTCTCGCTGATAATCCCCATGTCCGCAGTGGCCGACTCTGCCTGTGCGGCCGCAACTGTGGACGAACTGGATGGACCTGCATCAACCCGTGCTATCCGCTGATACTGCACGGGTCCTGGCGGCTGCTGAGATCTCTGAGTGTACAACCGAGTCTGGGACATCACCATGTAATTTTCGGCCATCTCCTCGTAGATGGCCCAGACTTGGTTGTGGTCCTTGGCAAAGTAGGACCCGCCGCAAGAAGCATTCACCAGACCCTGAAGCTCTGGTGTCATCCCACTAAAGAAGCTCTGAACTAGGTTCGGCTTCGAGATGTCATGGTGTGGGCATCTATCCAGAAGCTCTCTGAACCTCTCCCATGCTTCGTGAAATTGCTCATTAGGGAGCATGGAGAAGTTGTTGATCAGGGCCCTCGCTGCATTCGTCCGCCCGAGTGGATAGTACTTGTTCAAATACTCGGTGCGGAGCTGATCCCAGGTGTAAACAAACTTCCCTAGATGTTTCAGCCAGGCGGCTGCTCTATCTGCCAGTGAAAAAGGGAAGGCCATCATTCGAATCGTATCTTGGTCCACATGACGGTCGTGGACAGTACTGCAGATCATCAGAAACTCCTGGAGATGGAGATGGGGTTCCTCAGTGGCAAGCCCGTGAAAATGAGGGAGCATCTGCAGGGTGTTCGGAGGGAACTTGAAATCCCCCACGATAGCAGGTACCACCACCCAATGGTGCATCAGTGTAGATCCGGGGTTGTGTAGCTCCCGCATCGTTCTCGGTGGTCCTCCTCCGGCGGCGGCTGCCGCTGCGGCAGCTGCTGCTGCGGCTGCTGCCTCTGCATCAGCGTCAGGAATGTCCTCAGGCTCGCTCGGCTCTTCTCGCTCTCTTCGGAGTCGCTCCATCTCCCTTCTCATCTCAATCATAAAAGCCCCCTGATCGCGTAACTGCTGCTGAACCGTCTCTAATGATGCGATCAGGGTGGAGTTGATCGCCCCCTGGTCTAAGACAAAATGTTCGGGCTGGCGATCATCTGAACTGCCGGCTCCGGCCATAGTGACGTCTGCAAAATCAGATGAGCCCAACTCAGGTTCTGTTAAATCAATTCGTCTTTCCTCGGGCTCATGTCTCTCAGTAGGAAAAGAAAGGGGGTCGAGGGGGAACAGGGTGGAATCGTACTCGGGCCCGGAGAGCTGGTCTCGACTCTCACGGGCCAACCTAGATGATGGAGTAGCCGCGCCTGAAAGCGGTGCAGCCAGAGGCTGCCTAAGAGATCGTCTACCCATCATCTTGATCTTGGCGAGTTGGGCGGATGGGATCTGGAGAAAATATGATCGCAAAGCAAACCCCTTGTTCACCAACTCAACACAATCTGAAGACCGTGAAAGCTCGGTCAATTTATCTTGTCAATTTTATTTGGTGAACACACAAGATATCAGAGCGATTACGTGACCTGCTGGGATACCCGATACTCTCTCAACCGACTGTCCCGCACAGAAGAGTCGGTAATCAGTCGAGATGAGCACCGGAGGGCTTTACCTAGTGTTCGGGTCACTCTCTCGCACAATCAAACCAAACAATGAGGGGGTTGCTCTCCCCAAGACAAATTTTTAATGTGAGTGTCTTTTAGGGTCAATAGTGTTATCCAGTCCCAATTTTTATTGTTTTTCTTTTTAATTTTTTTCAAAATACATACAAGCGGCCTAACGGTTTTTCCGATTCTCCTGATGATTAAGCCAAACACAGGGGGAGAAGACGAAAAAGCCGATGCGCGAGAAAATCAATGATGCATGCAGAGAAAGAAATGCGTACCTTGTCTCCAGCACTCTACATGCAAGTGATCCGCGCAGAATTTAAATACAGAATTAAAACTACCTAAATGATGCAACGAGGAAAAACCGAATCCTAGATGAGCAACTTCTATTGATCGTGAAGAACAATAGTTAGCCAACGGAATCGAGTCCGGAGTCCGATCTTGGGAGTCACTCGGTGCCCGTCACAACGGGTCCTGCCAGCGCTGTATGTGACTCCTCACGGCACGTGGTCTCAAATCCAATTAAACTAACTTTTTCAGTGAATTTTATCAAGGTCCAATTACGTTCTATAGGAACAGATATTTCTATTAAGTGTTGGGCCTTAGATATCTACGTCACAATCAACCAAAAATTCCTAAATCTAGGGGCTCGAGAAAACCGCGTAAACACCGGAAAAGGCAGCTAGCTAAAACCACGATAAAAGCCGCGAAAATCCAAATGGGTCCCCCGAGCACACCGGTGCTCGGCGAAACAGACCCGCTAAGTTACAAGTGTCCACAAGTCCAAAGTTCAGAGTCTAAGTTATTACAACAAATTTTGTTCTCTCTCTCTCTCTAAATAGAAAATTTCTTCTTCTCTCTCTTCCTCCTGCGCGGGTCCTCTAAATAGTAACTCCAAGTCGTCCAAGTAGTACCTCGCACAAAAATCAAAGAGAGATGGTCAGAAAACAATAATAATGTAGAGAGACAAAAATAGAAGAATGAAAACTGACTACAAAGCCGTGCTCCCCGGCAACGGCGCCATTCTGACGACCGATGGATCACGAGAGATCAAGGGAGATAAATAACAGGTCGTTGCGACCTCAATCCCTCGAAAATCGATCAACAAGAAAGATCAATCACTCAAATAAGATAAAACAAGCAAGCACACAATAGAGCGATCTAGCTATAGGATTAACCTGGTATAGCTCCCAGGGTCGAACTCAAGGAGCACAGATTGGCCTTGCGGCCTACGATGTAGTCAGAAATCCAAGAAAGCCTTTTTTTTTATGGTTTTTATTTGTTTTTATATTTTTTTAGATTTTTTTAAAAGATGAGAAAATGAGAGAAAGTAAATACAAGGCAACTTCAACAATTTATACAACACACAAAAATGAAGCAAAAATTCCAGAAAATTGGTTTTTAGGTTTTTCAAGTTTTTTACTGTTTTTGGTGAGTTTTTGGAAATTTTCTAATGGGTAAATTATTTATTAAAAATCAAACAATGCGACAAAAATAGGGTACTGTCCAGCAAGGCTTAAGACCCAAAAATAAAATACTCTTGGATCTCAAAAAGCCCTAAAGGTAATTTTCCTATAATCTACAAAGAGTAAGGAAAATTTAGGCACCCTAATTATTGTTTTTGGATTTTTAATTTATTTATTATAATTTTTATGAGTTTTTAGGGGTTTTTCAATTTTTAGGGTTTTTAAGTGATGAAAAGTCACCAAAAATGGCTGGAAAATCAAGCAACCAGCAAACAACAAATCCTAATTTTTTTTAGAATTTTTAAAGGTGATTTTATATTTTTTTGGTATTTTTAAAGTCAAACAGTGGCGAAAATATGGGTTTTTGAATTTTTAAAAATAATAAATGAAATCAGAAATGTCCCCAAAAATCATAGAAATTCCTACACCATGGCAGGAGCCATGTGTCAAAATTTCATTGGATTTGGAGGTCGTTTGATATTTTATTCAAGAATAAAGGTGGGGCACTGTGCACAGGGACCTAAGTGCAAATACCCAAAAGTTCTGGGGTCCTGGTGCAAAACACCCAGCAACACACGTGCCAAGCACGTGCCTGGGGCACTCAAGGACCTAAATGTAATAAAAATAAGTTCCAAGGACCAATTGATAACTCGTATCAAAAGTCCAGGGGCTTATATGCAATTTACCCGAAATAATTCGCACATGTGCAAAATCAATGCTCACAGGGGTATATATGCAAATAAACAAAACTTTTCATTCAATGAGTAACATCCAGAACTACAGGGCTTCGTATGCAAATAACCCAACAAAACACGTGCCAAAGCACGTGGGTCTCTACTGGCAGGGGTATAAATGCAAATAAAATTAAGCGCGAGGGTCTCTATGCAAATATCCCAGAAAATAAACAACTGAATTAAAAATTACAGGACTTAAACGAAAACAACAAACTACGATGGGGTCCTACGATATTTACCCCTTTATTAATAGCGACGGCCCGATTCTGACGCGTGGCAGATCTGACGGTGGAGAACAAACGCGCCTTTACTCCTTCGGCTCTTGGGCTCGATCGACGGCGGAGAGAGATCCACGTGGCTGATCTGACGGTGCTGGGCTCCTGCGCCTCTCTCCTCGGTTGCGACGGTCCAGATGAGATCCTCAGATGGATCAACGGCTGCTGCTCCTCTACAGATCGACGGCTAGGATGAGAACTGGAGTGAGGTCTTCATCGGACGGCTCTGGAGGGTGGAGGAAGAACTCGACGCCGGCGAACTTCGCCGACGTCCTGCGTGAACTCCGGTCCTCCTCAGCTGCGCCTGAAGGTCGGAGAAGGTCCGGCGTGAAGTTGCGCAGCTGCTGCGGGTGGCCAAGGGCCCAACCGAGCCCTGAAGGGGCTCCGGCGAGGCCTAGTGGCTCGAAGCTCCTGGCTGAACTGTGAAGGAGGCTCAGACACCCCCTTTGGACCTGCAAAGTGGTCAAGAAGCTTCGCGGGTCGAGGGCAAAGTGCCTCGACCCGGTTAGGTGGCGTGAAGGTGATCGGTGCGGTGGGGCGGAAGAGCTCCGGCGGGGCGACGGCGGTGGAGCTCGACTCCCAGATCCTGTGCGATCTGGGTTGTGCGAATGGGTGAAGAAGGTGCGCGGGGAGATGGCGAAGGTGAAGGTAGGGTCGGATGGTCGAGATGATACGCGAAGTGATCGGAATCGGAGATGTACGTCGGAGCTATGATTTGGGCGTAATCGGAAATTGGAAGAAATTAGAAGGAATTAAGGCTACCTGATGGATGCTGGAGACTGTGCTGGAGCGTGGCTATCTCCGGGTCGTAGCTTCGAAGGGCGTCAAGGCCTGAAGCTCGATGCTCAACGCCGGCGGCGGAGCAAGGCGGCGAGAAACGCCGGATCGATGGTAGGGGCACCCTCACCTCACTGCAACAGGGGCTAACTCGAGCTGTCACCTCGGGCTTTGCTCTGGAGGTCACGGGAAGAAGGATGGCTATCCAAAGATGGGGCGCGGAGGCGGCGGAGGGAAGAATATATATGGTGACAGCGTCGACTAGGGTTGAGGGTGGACGGCTAAGGAAGGCGTGGATTTGATGGCGGAGGATCCGGCGAGGGAGAGGGATGAACGGCGAAGAATCCGGGCTCGAGATATGCGTGGGGGACAGCCTGGAGTCGCGTGGGAAAATCGGCGAAGGAGGCGCGGCACGCGTGGTCCAGAAAAGGAAGGAGGTCGCGGGGGAGTTGACCGGGGTCAACATTCCCCCGTGGACCAATCAGGAGCGGCCACGTGTGCCCGAATTTTGTTTATTTATTTTAAGGCAGAAATAGGTCGAATTAAATAAAACTCAAAACATGAAATATTTTTCTTTTATTTTTTTCTATTTTTTGGTGATTTTTAATTAATTTTTGGAAATAAAAATAGGTTAGCTATATACATAGGTATATGTACACTATATGGATTTTTATTTTTGATTTTTTTATTTGTTATTTTTATGTATTTTTATGCTCATTTTGTATTTTATTTAATTACAAGATAAAATGAGGAATAAAAGAATATTTTTATTTTATTTTTATCACTTATATACAAGGGTGAAATAAATAGATATATACATTTATATACATGGTATTTATACAATGTATTTTTGTATTTTTAATTTTGTGATTTTTATTTGATTTTTGTTTTGTTTCTTGTTATTTATTTTATTTACAAAATATAACATAGAATATTTACAAAAAGTTTAGAAAATAATTGAATTTATTTATAGGGTTAAATAAATACAAAGGTGTGGTTCATGTACATGGTGAAGGAAGGGTATTTTTGATCTTTTTGTTTTTCATCTTTTTATTTTGTTTTTAATAGCTTTTACAAAATATATACAAAATATTTACAACATATTTTTGGGTGAGGAAAATATATAATTTTATTTACAGAAGTATACACACATGAGCTCCTATCTCCCTCTACTTTGGCTTTTATGCGGTCAGGCCCATGCTGAGCCCTCCCTTGGGTTAGGTTGCTCAATATTTATTCTAAATATTTCCCTCTTTTTCTTTTTGCTCTTTATTCTTTTATTTTGTGCACAAAAACATGCTAATTAAAGGTTTTTACACAATGCATGTTTCTGGTAATTATTTGTATTTACACATATCTACATGTATTTGCAAAGGTTTTTGTAGCTAAAATAATAGAATAAAGAGTGATGAATGGGTATTCATCATCTGGGCTATCACGAACCAACCTAGATGAGCGGGCGGGAGTGCGGTCCAGCGGTGCAGCCAGAGGCTGCCTAAGGGACCTCCTACCCATCATCTTGATCTGGCGAGTCGGGCGGATGGGATCTGGAAACAACTATGATGAGCAAACAAAACCCCGGATTCACTTACTCAATGCGAGCTGAAGACCGTAAGAGTTCGGTCAATTATCTTGTCAATTTTTATTAGGTTATCAAGTCAAGATAACAGAGAGGTTACGTGACCTGTTGGGAATCCAATCCGCCGAAAAGATTGTCCCGTATAAAAGGTCGGTAGTCTAATCGGGGCTCGGATATGGCTCTAGCCTAGTGTGCGGGTCACTCTCTCGCGCATGCAAACCCGACAATGAGGAGGTTGCTCTCCCCAAGACAAATTATTCTGGTGAATATCTTTTAGGGTCAAGTTGGATTAGCAGTCCCAATTTTATGGTTTTGATTTTTTTAGGTATTTTTCAATAACAAACAATGCCTAACGGATTTTCCGGTTCTCTTGGTTATTTTAAGTCAAAAAAAAGGGGGAGAAGACGAAAAAGTCGATGCACGAGAATCAATGATGCATGCAGAGTAAGAGATGCAAACCTGACTCCAGCAGTCTACATGCAGGGTGATCCGCGTATAAAATAAATGACAGAATATAAACTACCTATATGATGCACGCGGAAAACCATCCTTAGCAGAGCAATTTCTACACGAAAGAACTGTAGCCGGATACTCGAGCCTAGGTCCGGAGTCCTATCTTGGGAGCCACTCGGTGTCTGCCACAACAGATCCTGCACGCATTGTATGTGACTCCTCAAGGAACGTGGACTAGAGCTCTAATAAGACGGCTTTTTCTAGTGAATTAATTAATTAGATCAAATTATTCGAACTATAGGTACAGGAAGGCAATTAGGTGTTTGGATCCTAATTAATTACGTCACAATCAAGCAAAATCCTAAGCTAAGGCTGAAAACTGCGTAAATCAGATAATAAGTAAATAGACGGTCAAAACCGCAAAAAACTGCGAAAAACTCGATGAGGTCCCCCGAGCACACCAATGCTTGGCAAAACAGACCCCGAAAAATCACAAGTGTCCAAGTTTGTCTAGGTCCATGTATTATTACAAATTAAATAATATGACTAATAAAGTAAATATAAACTAAACCTAATCTATGGCTATCTAAGGTTATTTTCTCACAGATATTCTGCGGCTCCCTCGCTTTGGTTCTTCTCCTGCTGCTCTCCTGCAGCTTCGTAAAGAAAGAAGCTTCCTCCGACTCCCGCAGTTGCTTCAGCTTCCGAAGAAAGCCACCTCGGTCCTCAGGCCCTTGCAAGAAAAAGAGACAGAAGGGTGTCAGTCCAAAAATATATCTACAAAAATATCTACAGAAAGCCGCGAAAAAGAAAAACCACGGAAAAATATCAAAATCGACTACTAAGCCGTGCTCCCCGGCAACGGCGCCACTCTGATTAACGAAAATTTCACCAAGATTCGGGTGAATATAATAGAACTAGGTTCGTTGCTACCCGGATCTCGGAGATGGATCGGTCAATCAAGAAAAATAAAGATCAGACCACCAAATAAAAGGATAGAAAATCAATCAACACAAAAATAGTGGTCATGGCTATGAGATTAGCCTGGTGTAGCATCCAGGGTCGAACTCAAGGAGCACGAATTGGCCTCGCGGCCTACGAAGTAGTCAAATCAAAAATAAGGGACGAAAATGTATTTTTTGGTGGATTTTTAATTGATTTTATATTTTTTGGATTTTTAATAATGAAGGAGAATAATAAAAAGGCAAAAACAAGCAAACAACTCAAATTATTTAAACACTCTCAAATGCTCTAAAAATTCAAACAAAAATATTTTTATGCTTTTTAGGTTTTTTAGTATATTTGATGAATTTTTGAGATTTTTCTATTTTTTATACAATTTTCTAAAAATCAAAGAAGGCAAAAACAATGTGTTACTGTCCAGCCAGGATTCAAAGACCTGTGAAAAATATCAAATGGATCTTTCACGGCCTGGAGTAATTTTTATGAAAAAGAGCAACAGTAAGGAAAATTTAGGAAAAGAGTTTATTATTTTTAGAGTTTTCTACAATTTTATAGAATTTTTATAAGTTTTCAATGATTTTCCAATTTTTAGGGTTTTTATATATCCAAAAATAGTCAAAATTTCATAAAATCAAACACACCAAAAGCAACAAATCCTAATTTTTTGGAGTTTTGAAAAGAGTTTTTATATTTGATAAGGATTTTCTAATTCAGACAGAAGAAAAAACTACAGTTTTTGAATTTTTAAAAATACTAAAAAGCCTCAAAAAAGTATCCAAAAATTAGAGAAATTTTTACACAGTGGTAGGAGCCACGTATCTAAATTTCACGCATTCGAGTTTACTTTGCTATTTTATTTAAATAAAATAACGGCTCACAGTGCATAGGGACCTAATGTAAGAAAAAAGTTCCAGGGGCTTCAACGAAACACGTGCGAGAACTATAAAGTAAATCGCACAAAAATTCCAAATATTCAGCACATGCTCGAATTCATTCATCCACAGTGGTATAAATGCAATTATCTAAAACTTAATCCCATTTCATAAAATAGCACAAAACCCAGCCCAAGTCATGCAAAATGTCCAAAACTCACGTGTCGAGGCACGTGGTCCACGTGGATAAGGACTAAAATGCAAATATAATAAACATCCAAATCCAAAGTGCAAAATATCCAAAATAAAAATAGCGTGCTCGAATATTTACAGGACTCAACAGAAATTATAAAAGCAGGAAGGGCCTAAGTGTAAATTACCCTTTTATTCAAATCTTCGGCTGGAGGCATGCCACGTGTGAGATCGGACGGCTGAGGGGCGTTGCACCTCTTCGAATAACTCTGGCTCTGATTTCACGGCTGAGGGGTTGCCACGTGTGAGATCGGACGGTGGCTGCTATGCGGCTAACCCTTCGCCTGCCAGAACGGTGATGATCGTGCACCGTGCAGATCAGACGGTGATGAATATCGGGCGCTTCTTCGTCTCGACGTGCGGTCCGGATCAAACCCCAGGAAGATCTGACGGTCGTGGGGCTCCTCAAATAGATGGATGGGATCGAATCTGGAGCGTCAGGGACGATCGGACGGATACTGGAGGTCCTGGATGAACTCCACTCCGACGAACTTTGCCGGAGCACCACGGGTGCGCTGGACCTCCTCGGGAGATGCAAAGATGTGGAACAGAATCGCCAAGGCCTCCCGTGGCTGGTGGAATCCTCCGATGAGGCCGGGAAGCTTCGAGAAGCTCCGACGACGAAGGCGGAGCTGGGCCTCTGTGCCTGAAAGTTCGGACCCTCAGATGGGTCTCCTTCGACCTGCAAAACCGTACAAGAAGCTTCCTGGGTCGAGGGCAAACTGCCTCGACCCGGTTAGAGGTGGAATGGGTGCGTGGGTAAGTCGGGTGGATGACCTCCGGTGAGGCAACGGCGATGGAGGTCGAACTACCTGCTCCGGGGTGAGACAGGGGGAGTGAGTGGGTGCAGAACGTGAAAAGGGGTCTCATGGAGATGATGGTGTCGTCCGATGGTCGAATCGATGAGTGGGGTGACGTGAATTGATCGGAGACGGTGGAGGACCGATTTGGGCATAATGGAAAATTAGGCGAAATGAAGGGGATTCGAGGTTACCTAATGAGTGGAATCGACTGGGGACGAGCTCAGCGAGCTCTGGGTCGTAGCCTCGCAGGGTCGTCGGGTCCCAAGTCTCAGGCACACCTCGTAGCGGCGCAGTGCGGTGGAGGTGGAGCTATATAGTGGTGCAGGTCCGAGAAGAAGGCGTCGGGTCTGGCTTGGTGAAGCACGGAGTGTGATTTGGACCAGGGGTTTGGGTAATCGGTGATCGGATCACGCGGGGGAAATTAGGAGATATCGGGTCTGGAGCGAGATGCGCGAGTGAAAGGTCCAGGGGGAGTTGACCGGGGGTCAACATCCCCCGTGGACCAATCACAGGCCACCATTTGATAATTATTTGTAAATTCAAATAAAAATAATAAATGATTTATTTTCGAAACAATTAAGCATGAAAAATGTTTATTTATTTTCAAATTATTTTTTAGTGATTTTTATTTATTTTTTTGAAATATAATATAGGTATTTACAAAATATTATTATTATATACAGGTATATACATGTATTTATTTTTTATTTTTATTTTTAATGATTTATTTTTATACAATTATTCCCATTTTATATTTTATTTATTTTTAGAATAAATTTTGGAATAAAAGGGTATTTTTATTTGATTTTTATTATTTATTTACAGGGTTTAAATAAATACTTTTATATACATATTTACGTTGTATATATACAAAGTGGATTTTGATTTTTATTTTATTTATTTTTATTTTATTTTTTTTATGATTTTTATTTTATTTATTTACATTATGGAATGTGGAATATGTACAATTTTTTATTTGATTTTAGTTATTTTACTACAAGGGGAAAATAAATAGATATGTTATTCTATACACATAGTCTATGTACAATGTTGAAGGGAATTTTATTTATTTTTATTTTTATTTGTTTTTTCCATTTTTATCATTGTTTTTAATTTTTAGAAATATGTACAAATTAACAAAAATACATTTTTATTTGTATTTAGAGGAAAAATTTTATTTATTTATAGGTATATGTACACATGATTGAGTTTCCCTATCTCTCTCTACTTGGGGTTTTTGCGGTCAGACCCATACTGAGCCCTCCCTTGGGATTAGGTAACTCAATATTTATTCTAAATATTTCCCTCTTTTTTTATTTCTTTATTCTTTTATTTATGCACAAAAACATGCTAAATATGCATATTTACAAGATGCATGCAATTTGATAATTATTGTTATTTACATGAATATGCAATGTGTTTTGCATAGGTTTTGTAGCTAAAATAAAAGAATAAAGAGTGATGAATGGGTATTCATCAAGCACCTCGCCGACACGCCTGCGCCCTTCGATCGTCCATCGGGGTTGGGGATCCCTTCCTTGGCTCCAGTGAAGGTCTCCTGGCGCATGTTCTTCCAAGAGGCTTCTGCACCGTTGGATCAACCTGCTCGCCAAGTCTTCATCCTGACCGCTGACGCCACCCCCTTTTCAGACTGTTGGAAGTCAGATCTGACGGCCATGTACACCTCACGTCCTTGACTTTTCTGGAGCATCAAATCTGACATCTGAGGCCATCAGAGCCGCACATCCTCACCACATCAGCGGTCACCACATGGACTCTCACGTGCACCTCACATGCTTTGAGGGTATCTTTCCCTTTTTACCCAGCATTTATCTTAGTTTACATTTTAGTCTATAAAATAAATTCGTAGTTGAACTTATTTGTAGTTTAATCCATGTAGTTTCTATTAATTGCACTTTAGTCCCCCTTGTCTGGAGACACGTGCATCATCGCGTTCTCTTTGGTGTACTTGCAGACTTAGTCCTGAGCTTTCTTATGTTAATATTTCATGGTTATATTTTCTGAAATTGCAAATATGCCCCTGTGAGTGTGTGTTTGACGCATTTGCAAAATTTATTGGTGAAATTACAATTTTGATCCCAGACTCTTTATGCGTGTTATCATTTAGTACAAAAACTTAAATAAGTTGCATTTGAGTCCCTACGAATTGTGTGTTGAATTTTCAATCAAATAATTATTAAATTAATTCAGAAAATTCTACAAATATTACATATAGCTCCATCTACTGTGAAGTATTTTTAGTAATTTCTGTGACTCAATTTAATTTTATTTGATATTTTCTAAAAATAAAAAACCCTAAAAAGTATCCCTGTCTAATTTAGAATACCTATAAAAATACCAAAACCTCCTTGAAAATTCCACAAAAATTCATGTATGTTTGTTTTGCCTTATTTAAATTTCAGTAGCATTTTGGTCTTATTACCTTTTATAAAATACATAAAAATTACAAAAGACTAAAAACCTTATAAAAATCAATTAAAATTCTACAAAAACAAAAAAATGTGTTTTCAGTTTCTTTAGTTAGATTTTATTTTATACTTTCACAAAAAATTGCTTCTAGGATTTTAGAGGCATATGAAGTAATTTTAATTTGCCTTTCTATCCAGGTTGTACACTGCTTGTTGTTTTTGGATTTCTTTTATTTTTAGAAAATCAAATAAAAATCAGAAAAACTTCATAAAATTACTAAAAAGATCTTCATATTTTAAAAGAACAAAAATATTTTTATTTAGAATTTTTGAGCTTTTTAGACCTTAATAAAAATTTGTGTAGAATGCTTGCTTTTATTTTCATATTGATTTTCTTATTAGAAAATATAAAAAATTGCAAATTAAAAACCACCAAAAATATGCCTTTGATTGCTTGAGCTCCTTGTGTTCGCCCCTGGTGGCTATATTAAGTTAAATAAATAGCAAGACCGTATGCCTTGGTTTTTCATGCTTTGTTTCTTTTAGATGGTGGTTTGATTTTTTGTGTTGATTGTGCCTTGTGATTCGAGTCGCAACTTCCTTAGATTTTCCTTAACTCGAGTTGCTTGGGGTCGTCATCATTCACACCGCAGTCTTTACTAGGATTCACTTTGGATTCTCTTTGGAGAGATCTCTGATGTCAAGATGACACACGAATAAGACACTATACCGCGATGTGATCTACGTCATGATGATTGAAGATCACACATCAATCAGTCGATGTGGATATTGAGGCAGTATCGAGGATGGACGTTGAGACAGTTATGGATAGTTCTCATCCTCAGAGACCAACACTTCTTTCGTTGAGTTTCCAGGCAGAGTATGTATCAATTTCGTGCTTCCCAGTTCAGGAGCCTAGGATATCTATTCCCCGGGTATTTCAAGATAGTAAGCAAGAGCCCATGCGATTTCAGCCAAATTATCAGCCTACTCCTCAGGTATTTTCAAGATATTGAGTGAGAGCATGTCACCTCAGATTCATTTGCTTTAGCTTAGCCTTTTCAGCTGCCCGAGATGGATGTGGGACATTACTACGAGAGTCTTGATATAGATGGTTGATGAAGCTACGTTTCATCATCTTTATTCTATCATTTTGGCCTTAAAAACCCTAGTAAATGCGTATAAATAGGCTTAATTCAGGCATCTTAGCATTCATGCATCATGGTGTAAATATTGTATAAAATGCGGTTTTTAAGGCCAAAATTATAGAACAAAGAAAAGAAAAGAAAAAGAATAAAATATTGTAAATATTTTATGACCCGAAACACCGAGACCTAGGCATCTTGATGAATAGGTCGACAAGGAATGAAGTAGGGGGAGATAAGGTCAAAAACACAGTTCAAATACCTTTTATTCATTCTTTATTCATTTTGGGACCTATTTTTGGTTCCACTTTTTATACATCAAATAAAGAAACTTTGTTCATGAAAGTTGTAGATAATTAAATAAAGAAAAATACAAAATTAATTTTGCTGAAAAATAATGTACAGATAAAAAGTTATGGTCTAAATAAAATTCCAGAATGCCAACTTCCCAGACCCGTATCTCACAAATGAAAACTCCAAATACAGCATACTCACCTTTAATTGTATATAGAATAAAATAATCTATTTAATGGCGGTGGTTTCGCATTTGGCGGAGCTACGGTTTGAAAGTTGAGTTTTGGACCCTCCTTGTACGCTTGTACAGATTAAAATATTCACTTTATTATTTATTTATTATTTTTATAATTTTATATTTTTATAAGGTTGTAGATATTACTTATAATAATTGTGAATATTAAAATCAGAATAAAAATGTAAACAAAACTCAAAATAAAATACATGTATCTATAATACATAGGTAATAATTCTATAGACAAACCAGTACAAACTATACTTATATTTTATTAAAAATAACAAAACAAATCAATAAGATAAAATAAAAATATAATTATGTGTATAAAAGTATGTTATAATTATATAAATTAATAAATGTAATTAAATAAATTAAAATACACAAAATAAAAATAAAGTAATAAAGTATATAGAGAATATACCTATAAAGGGTATAATAGGCAACTTGTAAAAATATATCTCAAACAATAAATAAAAATTACAATAAAATAATTTATAAAATAATAAATATTTTTTATTAAATAACCTAAATCTAAATAATTCATTTATTATTTTAAAACAAATTTATAAAACATTTTTTGGGCTTTTTCCTGGTTGGTCCACGTGGACCAACCAGGTGGCCTGGGATGTTGACCAGCCGGTCAACTCCCTGGCCCTAGCCTGCCCCCTTGTCAGAAGCCCGCTCCACCCCAACTTTCTCGATTTTTCGCCGTTGATGCGTTGCTCGAGGGAAGCCGCTCTCTTCATGAAGGTTGTACCTGGTACAACAGTGATCCTCGCCGATCTAGTGGATCTTCCTAGATCTTCTTCATCCGCCCGTGATCGGCCCTTGAACTTCACGCCTCGACCACCTTTTTAAATGACACCCAAAAACCCCATTCGAATTTTGAACCCCTTTTGACCTTGCTTTTGATCCCTGGGATGTGCTCCGGATAACCTGGGTGACATGTGGGTCTCCAGCCATCCACGGCGGCCTTTGGCGTGGTCATTTGGCCGGCTCCAGCCCATCTCCGGCCACGCGGCCGTGAGGTACCTTATCTCTTGGCCGACCAGCCAATCGAGGTTGTTTCAGTTCTTGTTTTAGTAGTTTAGATAGCTTTTTATTCCAGCTTTCATCTTTGATAGTTAGTTTGCATTTTTGATCCATCCGTTAGCGTAGATCCACCATCGCGCACCTTGCCGGAGTTCTTCGAGCCCCGGCACTTCCATCAAGTCCTCACGCTACATTCCACCATTTCTTGCCCTGGGAACACTCTCTTGTGCTTTTGTGTTTCACGTGCAGGTCCCAGGGGAAGGAGACCCCATCTGGGTCGATTTTTGACGAACGCCGCACGGCCTAGAGCAGCTACCTGGAGCGTCCCTGTTCTTCACGTCCCGGCGGCCTGTCGGCGCTTCCCACGCCATTTTGAGGCCTCCGCTCGCCAGAGGGTCACCCCATCAGCCTCCCTGGGCATCTTGGAGCGTCATCGAGCCGCGGGGGAGGAAGATCGGAGCTGTAAGAACTCGATCCTCCGCGTGTTCCTCCCTGTTCTTGCGGACCTCCTCTCCTCCGTTGGATTAAAGGCCAGTCCCAGTTTTAGCAATTCCCGTCCGATCTAGCCCCCTCTCTAGCCGTTAGATCGCGGGCCAGGATCTAATCCTGGCCGCTATAACCCAATGGGTATCGGTCCATCTGAGAGCGCCACGTGTCATTAGTGGGCGGGGCTCTGCCGTTGGATGCGCCACTGTGAGCGGGTATTTTGCAAGATTTGTCCCGCGTAATTTTGTATTTAAACTTTTGCATACAAACTTTCATCGGCTGCTCTATGTTTTTTATAATAATTTCCGAATAGCCCCTTAAACTCTTTTGAATCACAGAACAATCCTCCCCAGGCGCACGTGCTCACGCACGTGCCCCCTAGGGATTTTTGCGTGGATATCCTCGTAGGTCTTGTCTTTAATCTTCAGTCCAGCAAATACTTGGCTCAGTTTTATATTTTGTGAGCATATTGCACGTAGTCCCTCAAACTTTCATTATATTACATAAATGCCCCTGCGTACATGATTTTTCCTTTTGCTTCTTGTATTTTATGCATGCGTCTATAAAATGCCAAAAAAATCCCCAAAAATCAAATTAAGTCTCTGTCGCATAGTAGTTTATCACCATATTTTTATTTTCCATAATTATTGCATTTTTATATTTATAAAAATTCAAAAATAGCCATTTTCAACACTGTTTGCATTATAAAATACCAAAAAAATATATAAACTCATCAGAAAAATCACAAAAAAAATATATTTTGTTTATTTTAGAGTGTTCTACTTTCAGACCAAAAATCATTAAAAACTTATAAAACCAAACTCCTAAAAATTGCAAAACTTCAAAAACCTTTTTAAAAGTCCTAAAAATTCCTCAAAAATCCTAAAAATACAAACTTTGTCTCTGAATTTTCTTTGTTTCATTATCTTTAAGTGAAAATTAATTTGGAGAATTTTTGTTATTGTTTTTTTAATTTATTTCTCTATTTTAGTTTCAGTCTTGCATTTTTGCTACTGTTTCCTTTATTTTGCTCTTTAAAAATACCAAAAACATTCTTAAAAATTCCCAAAAATCACAAAAACAGTAAAAAAGTATAAAAAGACCAAAAATACTTTATTTGCTAATTTTTGGACATTTTTATCTATTTTTATAAATATCACTTTCTCCCTTTTATTACATAGTTCATTTATTCCAATATTGAAAAAGAAAATAAAAAAATTATAAAATATAAAAAGAAAATATAAAATCAGTAAATTAAAAATCAAAATACAAAAATATAAAATCAAAAATTATTTAAAAAAATATAAAATTAAAAACCCACAAAAAATAGCATAGTAGACTCTTGATCACAGACACACACATTTTGAGCATTTTGCCCCGATCTAGCCTTTCTGCTCCCTGTGTTCGACCTCTACACATACTTGCACTATACACATCTTGTTGTAGAGTTATAATAAATTTTAACTCCACACACTTTCACTGCTTTACTTGATTGTCGTGGGTTAATTGTTGTTTGAATTACGGATTTTGCTGGAGGTCAAATCAGCGACTGTTGATTCGCCTTGTGAGTCAACACGACCTCTGCAAATTCGTGTTCAACAAATGGTGCCGTTGCCGGGGAGCAACAGCACGTAGTTCGGGTTTTTGCTCGTG
Organism: Ottelia alismoides; assembly: GCA_037367405.1. NCBI lineage: Eukaryota > Viridiplantae > Streptophyta > Magnoliopsida > Alismatales > Hydrocharitaceae > Ottelia > Ottelia alismoides. Next base: position 371,406 of record JAZKJV010004782.1, on the reverse strand, counting down.
TTTGTGATTATTTGCCTATTTTTGCCTTATTCATTTGCTCATTCATTTGATAAAATTGCTTGACTTGTCTAACCACCCTCTTTTTTAACTTTGTGCGGGGTACGCAGATCGACGGAGGCCCTCCTTTCGAGGAGCGCTCGTGCAACCACGTGAGGTGGCTTTTTGCTTCGCACTAAGGCAGATTTGGAGGGAATTTTGAAGACAACTCCTTAGCAATTTTTCCTTGCATTTATTTTTGTAATTTATTGTGAGAGAGAGACCTTTAATTTGTAATAATACATGTACTTGGACTCTTGGACATTCGGGCCCAATTTCCAAGTGTTTGTACACTTGGGGGCTCACCGCGGTTTTTACGGTTTTCACCGCCTTTTTCATTTTGTTTTCTGGTTTTGTTTTCCTTACTTTGTGTGATTGAGCCCTTAGATTTAGGATTGCTTGCGATAGATTAAGGCCAAACACCTAATATATCTTGCATGTACCTATAGCCGTGTTTGGACTTAGTCAAATTTAAACAGTCGCATCATCATCTTTTAACCTGTGTGCCGTGAGTGAGCCCCATCAAGCGCTACTCCTGAACTCGAGTGTATCGAGAAGAGGAGGGGTAAGCCAAGACCGGACTCTTAGGTTAAAGATAAGTGACCGACTTGTGGTTCTTCACGATAATAGCAATTTCTGAAACTTAGGGCGATTTCATCGGCTTTGCATTTATATATAGATTAGGTTTCAATTCTGCTGAGCATCCCTGCATGTAGAGTGCTGGAGGCAAGGTGAGCAATTACGCTTTAGCATACATTATCGTTTTGCCACTTGCATTGCTTTTTCGACTCTCTACCTCTGATTTTGATCACCCAGGTGCTAAGTAAAATTGACTCCTCGATAGGTTCGTGCATTTCTTATTAAAAATCCAAAAAAAGTGATAACTAATAAAATCGAGACTGTTAATATTACTTGACCCTAAAAACCACCAAAAAGAAAATTTTGTCTTGGGGCGAGTAATCCCCTCATTGTCTTCGTTTTACTTGCTCGCGCACACACTAAGGATTAGTGCCCAAATCCCATTGAGCCCCTAAGTATTTGTGTAACTTTTGGACTTCTCACCTAACTCTAAAACAGAAAGGATAAAAAGACCGCATTTGTGGTCTTCACCGAGTTGAGTAGGTGAATTGAGGGTTTGATTGTTTCATTTTTTGTTTGTGATTGTTTTGTGTGCATCCTAGATCGCTTCTGCGCACTTGCGCCTTTCTTCCCACTTCTCTTGACTTGACCATCGTGCTCTCCCGATCATTGTCTTTTGTTTTCGAGATGGACCCCTGGAGCGTATTTTATCTGGACTTTGCGGATCCCTCGTTCACTCCAGCCGGTCCACCTCCTTTTTTCCAGGAGGACTTTGCTCCTGATTTTTGTACATATCCGACCAACCCACTATTTCAGGATTCGGACTTCGACTTCCACCAATCATTTCCACCATCATCACCCTCACATTTCCACAACCCGCTCTTCATCGAGTATCCTGATCTGGAATGTGATTTTTGTCCACACCCACTGCCCACATTCAACTCACCCGATCCTGAGATTTTGGAGTCACCTTTCATGATCTCCACACTTGAGACCTTGAATCAGATGATGGAGCATATGAATTCGAGGATTACTGATCTTACTACTTTAAATAAGAACCAGAATGTCTCTCCATTCTTTGAGGATACGGATTCATTTGAGGACGACCATGAGAGCTTGCAATCGCCCAAAACACAAAAAAATGAGAAAAATTTAAAAACACAAAAAGATTTCGGGAGACACATGATCGAGTCAGATTGTGAGGAGAGCGTCCACTTGCCACATCATTTGACCACACAACCTTTCACACCCGGTCCCACCTGTGACCCCGAGGATGCCGCTGTACAGACTGCTCTTGGCATGCCTCGTGTAGATGCTGATTCCGACTTCCTCCCTTGTATGGAGGAGGTCCAAAAATTTAAAAAAATGTTGACTGAACCCGAAGTGGTGGCCACCATTCATGATATTATCCGTGCCCCACTTCAGCAGGCCATGACCGATTTATCTGCTCCTCTTCCCAAGAAAAGAAAGCGGAGGAGCAGATCTGAGCACCACATATTGACCATGGCCACTGCCCATGCCATCACACACTGTCCCATTCCTCAGAAGAGGAACACTGCCACACCATTCATTAGCTGCACCATCTCTGACCACACATGTGATCACACTCTCCTAGACGGTGGTGCTTCGATTAGCATCATACCCTTCTCGTTGGTACAGTCTCTTCACCTAGGGCCTCTCAAGAAGACCAGGATGATAGTTCAATTTGCTGATGGATCTATCAAGAGGCCGAAGGGTATCCTTGAAAACGTTGTCATTTCGATTCAGGGCACGAGCTATCATGTTGATTTTGTCGTACTGCCCATGGAGACCTCCACTGGGGAGCACTCTCCAATCATCCTGGGACGACCATTCCTCGCCTCTGCGAGGGTCGTTATTGATTACGGATCAGGTTAGATTCGCTTCCGTCCTGCTGACGAGAGCAAAGCATTGATCACCGCACCCACCGCTGACCAGAGACCTGCACCTGGTGTGACCACACCTATCTTGGCTGACCTCGAGGACCATGACCTTGATGATACTATAAGAGAATTTTGCTGCTTATTGGATTCTACTGAGACTCGAGAATTCCTCCCGGTTGAGGAAAACTCGGAAAGCATGGACCACGACGTTCCTTCTTCTGGGACGTGGCGTTGTATTGATGACATCCGCGGGATTTACACGATTGATATCGTTGAGCGGAGGGAAGATTTAGAGACTATACAGGACGGACATGCTCTGACTACTTCCACTAATGAGTCCGCTCCTGTCCATGTAGATACTGATGAGACTAAGGCCGAATTTGATTTAGTTGCTTTTCTTCAGAAATTCGGGCCTTTTGACGAGAAAGATGATCCGATTGAAATTATAGAGGACGACCAAAGTTCGATTACTTCCACCGATGAGTTCTCTCCTTTTGGTTTTGACATGGACGAGACCTCGCAGGATGACTCTGATTATACTACTTCCGATGATGAGGAGTTTGTCCCTTTTCACTTTGACATCAGCGAGACTCCTAAGGCCGGACCTAGTCGTACTTCTTCCACTCACAAGTCTGTGCCTTTACACCCTAGGGCCCCTGAGGATGTTCACTCTGTCGATCCTGATCGGCTTCCGTCCACTGTGGACCCCGATGTCGACCTGCATCACACCAGATCCATTCCTCAACGGTCCCGCAAGAAGGTTCGCTTTCAACCTTCTTGACCATCTGTATATCCATCTCTGTTGTATATTCACTTTTGTGTACCTCTGTTCTCTCTACCGTTTTGCTCGTCCACCCATTCCTCGTGTTTGCCTTGCTTAGGACGTACTTTGTCCTAAGTATAGGGGGTTGGACGAGCCGAGTGTTCTTTCATCGTTCCGTGTCATCCCTCCTGTTGTTGTCTATACTTAGGGTTTCTTTCACCCTATGTATAGGGGGAGCGATGCGTACATCCTCACGATCTCTTCTTCCATCTCCATCTCTTTTCTTATTTTCTTCTTTTCCTCTTCTATCTTCTTCATATACCGAAAAGGTGCGGCCCTTGTAGACAGTTTTCCATACTTAGGACGTACTTTGTCCTAAGTATAGGGGGGTGTGCACCTCGAGTTGTTCATTTATCTCGATCCTCTCCATTGTCTCCTCTTCTTGTCTATACTTAGGGATATCTTACCCTAAGTATAGGAGGAGACAATCTGAGTACGATCTGTTCATTCCCACCCTTGACCCTCCCTGCTTTGTGTACAGTCTGCTATACTTAGGATTATTTGATCCTAAGTATAGGGGGGACGGTCAACTTCTCATTCGTTCATTTGTTTCTTCATTCTTAATTCATTAGATTTTCCTATACTCAGTACAAGTTATGTCTTCTCTTTTCTCTCTGACCTATGAGGACATAGCTCAAGCTAAGTATAGGGGGGTCGTATATACTACGTATATACTTTAGCCATAACTCGTACTTTCGTATTTTCTTAATAATATGGCTAATAATTCTTTAAACTTCATTAAAAATCTCTAATAGAAAGGTGTTTTGTTCCTCAAATTCTTTTGTATTTACTGATTAATAAATCAGATGAAATATTTTTTGCAAAATGTTTGAAAAATAGTTTGAAAAACTTTGTGAAAAATCTTTTGAAAACTATTTTCAAAACGTTTTGTTACATGTTTTCAACCTTTGTAAAATATTTTGATTGTAAAGTTTATTTTCTTTGTGTGAAATAAAATGTTTGAAAAATGATTTGCAAATGGTTTGAAAAATGGTTGCAAAAATCCTTTGAAAAATCCATATATACTGTTTTGAAAACCTTTGCAAAATGATTTTCAAATGTGTGTACATGTTTGTAAAATGTTTGTAAAAATTATTTTGGACTATAGTTTTCAAAAATTGTGTGAAAAAGCTTTGTGTCAAATAAGTTTGAGGAATATTTACATCACACCAAAACCCACTATATATATATGTATAAAATTGATCACTTACCCTTGTAAAGTCTTAAAAATCCACTTCTTGTATATATAAGAAGCACTCCCGTGTACATAGTTTTCACCTAGTTTTCAGCCAAAACTTTTTGTTTTCAAAAATCCCAAAAACATTTGCAAAACTAAAATCCAAAAACATTTGAAAAATCTTTTAGAAAAATACAAAAAATGCATACATCATCTTTTCAAAAAAATCCATAAAAAGTTCAAAAATCTTGAAAATTGCATCACAAAAATATTTTCTGCATTGCATAGCATTCGCATTTTTTGGATTGAGTTTGATAATTGAACAAGTCTAAGTAAATTCCGAAGATTGGAGCTTGATTGGACCTTATAATCTACCTAATAACAGGAACCTTATAGGAACTGAGTTTGAGGTACTTCAGGTCTAGTTGACTTAATTCTTTGAGGATCACGGGACTTGGTTCAATGGATTCTTGACTGCCTAAGTAGAGTATTTCGGATCACACGCACGACTCTTGTTGATAATGACCTAACTTGGACACCTGCACCTTTCACATAGCTCTCCACGGATGAGGTGGTGAGGAGGCAGTTTCCTTTGGCTTGGGGTAGCATATGAGGGTAGTACTTCTAGGCGGAACCTCTCTTCTTCTTCTAGTGAAGGAAGTGCGCCTCAACTTGGTCTAGTGGTGATGAAGGCTAAAGACAGAAGCCGTGGGTTGCAATAAAGCTTCAAAAGAGGGATAGTCTACTGGCTCAAGAGGAAAATTTCTTGTATATATGCTACACCATGTAGATATGTTGTACAGAGGCACTTAAAAAAAGAAAAAAAAGAAAAAAGAAAAAGAACTCCAAAAAAGTGGTGGGTCGGATTGAAAATTTAATAACCTCACCGGAGTGTATATAGTCCAATAAAGCAAAAGCTTATGATATTCATGTTACATCTCATGAAGCTTGCAGCGGGAGACTTAGCTACACTGGTTGAGCTCCCAAAAATTCTATACCTCTTATTCCCCCTCTTCTTGAGCCGGTTGCACTTGAACTTAGAAGGGAATACCCCATTTCTCGAGGAAAGAGTTTCTAGACCGAGGCATTAGAGTTACCAGGGTGGGGGAGGTTGTTTCTTTGTTACTTCTGAGGTGGGGAGCTACATATCACTTACATTGTACGAGTCAGATTCATAGTCGTAAGAGTTTGCGTATGAGTTGAAATATTTCTGACCTGGCTACAGAGGAGACTTGGACAGAGTTTTGGGATTCTCAAGGACTGTTGAATTTCAAATTCGGTTCTCGTTAAGGTTCCCACACTAAAATTCCAAAGGTCCGACTTAAGCTCCAAACTTTGATTTTGTGAAGACAAGTTTGATAATTAAACTTCATCCAATTTTCTTCTTTTTCTTTTCTTTGTTTTTTCTTTTTCTGCACTTATTGCATAAGTGTTTGCTAGGGACTAGCAAAGGTAAAGTATAGGGGGATGATGAAGCTACGTTTCATCATCTTTATTCTATCATTTTGACCTTAAAAACCCTAGTAAATGCGTGTAAATAGGCTTAATTCAGGCATCTTAGCATTCATGCATCATGGTGTAAATATTGTATAAAAAGCGATTTTTAAGGCCAAAATTATAGAATAAAGAAAAGAAAAGAAAAAGAATAAAATATTGTAAATATTTTATGACCCGAAACCCCGAGACCTAGGCATCTTGATGAATAGGTCGACAAGGAATGAAGTAGGGGGAGATAAGGTCAAAAACACAGTTCAAATACCTTTTATTCATTCTTTATTCATTTTGGGACCTATTTTTGGTTCCACTTTTTATACATCAAATAAATAAACTTTGTTCATGAAAGTTGTAGATAATTAAATAAAGAAAAATACAAAATTGATTTTGCTGAAAAATAATGTACATATAAAAAGTTATGGTCTAAATAAAATTCCAGAATGCCAACTTCCCAGACTCGTATCTCACAAATGAAAACTCCAAATGCAGCATACTCACCTTTAATTGTATATAAAATAAAATAAGCTATTTAATGGCGGTGGTTTCGCATTTGGCGGAGCTACGGTTTGAAAGTTGAGTTTTGGACCCTCCTTGTATGCTTGTACAGATTAAAATATTCACTTTATTATTTATTTATTATTTTTATAATTTTATATTTTTATAAGGTTGTAGATATTACTTATAATAATTGTGAATATTAAAATCAGAATAAAAATGTAAACAAAACTCAAAATAAAATACATGTATCTATGATACATAGGTAATAATTCTATAGACAAACCTGTATAAACTATACTTGTATTTTATTAAAAATAACAAAACAAATAAATAAGATAAAATAAAAATATAATTATGTGTATAAAAGTATGTTATAATTATATAAATTAATAAACATAATTAAATAAATTAAAATACACAAAATAAAAATAAAGTAATAAAGTATATAGAGAATATACCTATAAAGGGTATAATAGGCAACTTGTAAAAATATATCTCAAAAAAATAAATAAAAATTGCAATAAAATAATTTATAAAATAATAAATATTTTTTTATTAAATAACCTAAATCTAAATAATTCATTTATTATTTTAAAACGAATTTATAAAACATTTTTTGGGCTTTTTCCTGGTTGGTCCACGTGGACCAACCAGGTGGCCTAGGATGTTGACCAGCCGGTCAACTCCCTGGCCCTAGCCTGCCCCCTTGTCAGAAGCCCGATGCACCCCTACTTTCTCTATTTTTTCTCCGTTGATGCGTTGCTCGAGGGAAGCCGCTCTCTTCATGAAAGTTGTACCTGGTACAACAGTGATCCTCGCTGATCTAGTGGATCTTCCTAGATCTTCTTCATCCGCCCGTGATCGGCCCTTGAACTTCACGCCTCGACCACCTTTTTAAATGACACCCAAAACCCCCATTCGAATTTTGAACCCATTTTGACCTTGCTTTTGATCCCTGGGATGTGCTCCGGACAGACCTGGGTGACAGGTGGGTCTCCAGCCATCCACGGCGGCCTTTGGCGTGGTCATTTGGCCGGCTCCAGCCCATCTCCGGCCACGCGGCCATGAGGTACCTTATCTCTTGGCCGACCAGCCAATCGAGGTTGTTTCAGTTCTTGTTTTAGTAGTTTAGATAGCTTTTTATTCCAGCTTTCATCTTTGATAGTTAGTTTGCATTTTGATCCATCCGTTAGCGTAGATCCACCATCGCGCACCTTGCCGGAGTTCTTCGAGCTCCGGCACTTCCATCAAGTCCTCACGCTACATTCCACCATTTCTTGCCCTGGGAACACTCTCTTGTGCTTTTGTGTTTCATGTGCAGGTCCTAGGGGAAGGAGACCCCATCTGGGTCGATTTTTGACGAACGTCGCACGTCCTGGAGCAGCTACCTGGAGCGTCCCTGTTCTTCACGTCCCGGCGGCCTGTCGACGCTTCCCACGCCATTTTGAGGCCGCTGCTCGCCAGAGGGTCACCCCATCATCCTCCCTGGGCATCTTGGAGCGTCATCGAGCCACGGGGGAGGAAGATCGGAGCTGGGAGAACTCGCTCCTCCGCGAGTTCCTCCCGGTTCTTGCGGACCTCCTCTCCTATATTGGATTAAAGGCCAGCCCCAGTTTTAGCAATTCCCGTCCGATCTCGCCCCCTCTCCAGCCGTTAGATCGCGGGCCAGGATCTAATCCTGGCCGCTATAACCCAAGGGGTATCGGTCCATCTGAGAGCGCCACGTGTCATTAGTGGGCGGGGCTCTGCCGTTGGATGCGCCACTGTGAGCGGGTATTTTGATAGATTTGTCCCGTGCAATTTTGTATTTAAACTTTAGCGTACAAACTTTCATCGGCTGCTCTATGTTTTTTATAATAATTTCCGAATAGCCCCTTAAACTCTTTTGAATCACAGAACAATCCTCCCCAGGCGCACGTGCTCACGCACGTGCCCCCTAAGGATTTTTGCGTGGATAACCTCGTAGGTCTTGTCTTTAATCTTCAGTCCAGCAAATACTTGGCTCAGTTTTATATTTTGTGAGCATATTGCACGCAGGCCCTCAAACTTTCATTATATTACATAAATGCCCCTGCACCCATGATTTTTCCTTTTGCTTCTTTTATTTTATGCATGCCTCTATAAAACGCCAAAAAATCCCCAAAAATCACATTAAGTCTCTATCGCATAGTATTTTATCACCATATTTTTATTTTCCATACTTATTGCATTTTTATATTTATAAACATTCAAAAATATCCATTTTCAGCACTGTTTGCATTATAAAATACCAAAAAATATAAAATCTCATCAGAAAAATTACAAAAAAATAAATTTTGTTTCTTTTAGTGTGTTCTACTTTCAGACCAAAAATCACTAAAAATTATAAAACCAAACTCCTAAAAATTGCAAAACTTCAAAAACCTTTATAAAAATCCTAAAAATTCCTCAAAAATCCTAAAAATACAAACTTTGTCTCTGAATTTTCTTTGTTTCATTATCTTTAAGTGAAAATTAATTTGGAGAATTTTTTTATTCTTTTATTTTATTTCTTCATTTTAGTTTCAGTCTTGCATTTTTGCTACTGTTTCCTTTATTTTGCTCTTTAAAAATACCAAAAACATTCTTCAAAATTCCCAAAAATCACAAAAACAGTAAAAAAGTATAAAAAGACCAAAAATACTTTATTTGCTAATTTTTGGACATTTTTATCTATTTTTATAAATATCGCTTTCTCCCTTTTATTACATAGTTCATTTATTCCAATATTGAAAAAGAAAATAAAAAAATTATAAAATATAAAATGAAAATATAAATTCAGTAAATTAAAAATAAAAATACAAAAATATAAAATCAAAAATTAAATAAAAAATATAAAATTAAAAACCCACAAAAAATAGCATAGTAGACTCTTGATCACATGCACACACATTTTGAGCATTTTTGCCCCGATCTAGCCTTTATGCTCCCTGTGTTCGACCTCTACACATACTTGCACTATACACATCTTGTTGTAGAGTTATAATAAATTTTAACTCCACACACTTTCACTGCTTTACTTGATTGTCGTGGGTTAATTGTTGTTTGAATTACGGATTTTGCTGGAGGTCAAATCAGCGACTGTTGATTCGCCTTGTGAGTCAACACGACCTCTGCAAATTCGTGTTCAACAATGGTCCCAGATTCCATCATTTAGTCCATTTGATTAATGAGCAGATCGCATATCATTGGAAGCAGATGAACACATTTCGAAATTTTATAGCTAGCCATGTCGTAGAGAGAATCAGATTCCACTTTTCAGCTTGATTCTCCATGTAACTAAGGTGAAAAATCAGAAAAAATGGAAAAAGAGAAATCCAGAAATATGAATAATGACAAGACTCCAGGTTCTCCTGCTAGATCTCGATTTTCTGCTCTTAATGGAGATAGTCCCCATTTTAGAAAAAGATTTTCTTCTCCTTCTTTTGATCCTTCGAGTGTACATATGGTTGAGGAGGATGTACAGATACCCTTCCTAGATACTCTGAATCTAGGGAAGGGAGAAAATTAGAAAAAAATTAAAAATAATCAGGAGTCGACGTTCATGAAAGAGATGCAGGACAGAATTCAAATCAAGCTCACTCTTTCAGATGTATTGGTCCACACTCGCTTCTTCAGAAATGCCTGAAATAGCATACCACACCGAGAAGGAAGAAGATGCATGATCATTGCTATGAGAAACAAGTGTTGACCGTTGCTACTTGTTATGCCATATAGCATAGATTTCCAAGAAGAAAAATAAAGATATGGAAGCACCATTTGTCAGTTGTCAGATTTCAGATTACAAGTTCAAGCACACCTTATTGGACAATGGATCATCAGTAAATATTTTACCCTTCCATCTTCTCGAGACACTTTAGTTAGGGCCTCTTAAGTGAGCCCAAATGACTCTTCAGTTTCTAGACCAAGCAATCAAGAGGCTTAAGGGTATTCTTCATGACATTATCGTAATTGTATAAGGCACAAAATTCATTTATGGATTTTGTTGTCTTAGATTATAACTCTTCATACAATTACAGAATCCTGCCATTATTCTTGGTCAGCTTTTTCAGCGTAGAACCAAGTCTAATATTGATTATGGGACAGACAGTATTACATTTCCCTTCAGCAACACAGTGCCAAGCCCTGAGCCGATAGAGACTCTACCATCAGACGAGTGTGCTTCCAAGCCATTAGATACAAAAGCATGTGGGATTACAATTGAGATATGACATGATCATATCCTTTCTGATTCTACTGAGACCCGAGATTTCCTCTCTAGAGTGGATAAATTGGAAGTGCAACCTATGGTGATCCATGTACACATGTTTGGAGATGTGTTGACGAGATCCATAATATCTAGGTAATTGAGACAAAATCTCCAATGGCATGTAGTCTGAAGGCTGAACTTTTTTTAGTTGTAGATCCTTTATTCGATCCTTCCAGTTGTGATACTATTAAGCGTGTTATTCAGGTAGACTTCGATGAGGGCAATATTGATGAGCAGATTGATCAGATCATAACAGAGTTTGACCTCTTTCTTGAGTCTACTTCAAATATGACACTGATGTCTCTTCAGTCACACAGAGTTGAGGATACATTTTTAGAGGATGATTCTTCTTCTTCTTCTTATCTCGGTGCTGATGATCATAGTGATTTAGAGACCATGGTACAACTTTCAAAGATCAATTTTATCCATATTTTCAGCCATCTTGTCCGCTCCTCACAGGTTAACACAAGTTAGGGATCCTCCGATTCATATATGGATATATCTAAGGAAGACCCAGATATTGACTTTTCTCTTGTACAGTCTATCGTTCCTCGGTCACGCAAGAAGGCTTCTCTTCGACTTTCTTGAGCTTGTACAGTTCATTCTGATTTTTTTCATTCTTTTCACTTTTTACATAAATGTTTTTGATTTTTCTTCATCCATTCTTTTATTTATTTTACACCCCTAGGTATCGCTTAGGATATTTTTTTCGTTATACTTAGATATACTTTATCCTAGGTATAGGGGGTGTATACATCATGTTGATCACATTGTTCTATTCTATTACCCCTGATTTTGCTTATACTAAGGATGTGCTTTACCCTAAGTATGGTGTAATATCGCTCATTTCGACTTTTGATTGTTTTCTATTTTTGTATCGTCTGCTCTCCCTCTTGTACACAATTAATATTCTTCTCTATACTTAGGGATATTTTACACTATGTATAGGGGGGACAAGCCGAGTCATTGATTGTGTGCATTCTCTTGACCTCGATCGTCTTCAATTTTGAGTCTCATATCCTTATGCTTACTTGATCGTAAATATAGAGGTGATGATTGACTTCTATTCTTTTATTCGTTGTTCTTTTGAGCTGTTCTAATAGCATTCTTTTGACCAATCTATACTTAGCCCGAGTTATGTCTTCATTTACCGCTTCTTTGGTCACTATGAGGACATAGTTCATGCTAAGTATGGGGGGTGTCGTATATATATTCTATATATACTATAGAAGCCATAACACGTATATTATTGTATTTTTAATAATATGACTCTTAAAAGTATGGGTGTATATATTTTGAGTTTTTAAAATCCAAAAGAAAATCATAAATATATCTTATAAAAAGGAAAATTTCCTTAAAAATGGTACATAAAATACGTTGTAAAATACTTGGTTAAAATCCTTAATTATTTAAAACTTGTAAAATTCTTTTATAAATCTTGTATAAAATATGTATAAAACCATGTGTAAAATGTACATAATTCTTGTAAATTTTGTATAAAATTGAATTAACCCACCAACTCTTTCAAAAAAATCCTAAAAATAAAAAAGTTTTAAAGATCAATAAAAATTTGCAAAATTCTTTAAAAATGACATAAAAAAGTTTAATTTGAAAATTTTTATTTCATAAAAATTGTTGTATTCATTCCTATTTTTAAGAATAAATCTGATTCTTCAACTGAATAGATCTAAGTATGAGAGATGAAGCTTGATTTAGGACTTAATCCACTTAATTCTAAAGGAACTTTATTAATATTTAGAATTAAAACTCTTCAGGTCTTTTCGACTTAATTCTTTGGGTTCCATGAGATCATGTTCAGCATTCATCTTAAACTTACCTATGTAGGACACATGGTGTCATCTGTTTACTTCTCCATTTGAACCAATTTTGAACTCGTGCACTCTACGCATAGCTCAACTTGCATGGGGTTGTAAGGGTATTCCATTTTGATGGTGCATTTCCATCCTTGTCTAGTGGCGCTGATGTCTAAAGACGAGAGAGTTTGGGATTAAAATAAAGTTTTGAATGAGGAAATGATCTGTGGCGCATTTTTTCCAAGATCCCAAAAAATAGACGGAGGTAAAAGATCATATAATCGTCTGGGCACAAAAGATCTATGTAGTGCAACAATTATTTCTAGCAAAAAGAAGCCAAACATCAAATATAGATATGACCACAATGGTCCAAGCTTCAGAAAGCCTGCATTATCTTAGTGGAGACTTGGCTAAGCTAGCAAAGCTTCACCAGGAGATGTAATTACACTGATCATACTCCAGTTCTCTTCCATTTTTTTCTTTTTCCTCTCTACTCGATTGTGGACACAACACAACCAAACCTTAAACGGAAATATCCCCCTCCTTGAGGATCAAGTAGTTAGATGAGGCTCTAATGGGAGTGTATAACTATTATGGATGGTTTCGTCGCTTATCTAAGTAGGAAGAGCTAACACCCTTCACACACACAGTACAAATTGCTTTCGAAGTCGAAAAGTTTGCATGATAGATAGGTGGATCTGAGTCGGCTATTGAGGTGAACCTGATAATGATTTGTGGAACTTTAGAACCATCGAGGCTTAAATCCTAATTCCAGTAGAGTCACGATACACTAATAATACAAAGGCCTACATCACGTTCTAAATTTGGGTTGAAGTGCAATTTGGTTTAAAGAAATAAGCATGTTCTAAGTTTTTTATTTTTCCTTTTTATTTTTTCTACTAGTACTTTTTTAGAAAACAAGTGTTTATTAAGGGATTAGCAAAGGTAAACTATAGGAGAATATTGAATCTATGATTCATCGCCTTTATTATTTCATTTATGCTATAATCCTTGGAAACTACATGTAAATATCCATTAATTTTTGCTAATCAACATTTTACTATAATTTGTTAATATTATATATTTAACACTTATTTTATCCAAAATAAAATAATTAATAGAAAAATGGAAAATAAAAGAAAAAGAAGGATGTATATAAAATATATAGACTGATCTTAACCTCGAGACCATATCAATATTGACTTGGTCGACAAAATAAATAAGTAGGAGTAGATAAAGATCCTAATGTATAAAAATATCAGAAAATCAAGAGTATAAATATATATTTATTCATTTTTCACATTGTAAATATTTCACCTTATTTATTTATCACTAAGATCATCTCAAATTAAAATCTTTTTTCATAAAAAGTTATTTATAAAAATATATATTAGTTTATAAAAATATCAGAAAAATTATTTAATGAATAAATAAATAATTATGATGAATCGAAAAAGCCGTAAAAACTGCCTTCCAAGATTCATAACTATTTATATAAAACTCCAAATCGATCAAACTCACATTTAAACTTCATTTTCTAACTAATATTATTTATTAAATTATCAAAAAATATTAGAATAAAATGAGCAAGTTTTGGTGTTTGGATCCCTTTTTCTATATATACTATATGTAGAAATGTCCCAATTTTCTAATTAATTATCTTTAAATCTGTTTAACTTAATTTCTTTTCCAATGTGTTTCTAAAAATCAATAGAAATTATAAAAATGTAATTTAAGTCAAAATACTAATAAATCCTGAAGCCATGAAGCAGTGATCTAAATTTTCTGATCTCCATAACTCGACCATATGGACTTGGAATTAACTTACTTTTATAGTTCGTTTTATTGAATTATCTATTAAATGACATGAATTTCGCTCAATCGAAGTTAGTATGCAAAAAGTAGATTTTGGGAGCCGGTTGGTATAAATTGTACACTGTATCTTAGTTTATATCTTAATTAATATTGTTGTTTCTTATATTAATTAATTTTATCCCCTACTTTCCTAAGTTAATCCTGGGTTGAAATTATATCACAAATCTATTTGACATTACATCACATTTCTTATTCCAACCCTCTATCAACCCTTATAACTAGGGACGCAATCGGATGTGGTTATATTCGTATTCGTTCGTGTTTGTATTCGTTTTTAAGAGGATATGGTTCTTGTTTTTCTAAAACAGGCGAATACGAATACGAATATTCTAAACGAATTTTTCATGGATACGAATACGAATACGAATCTTGGATTAACGAATGCGAATACGAATACGAATACGAACAAAAAAACGAATCCGAATACGAATACGAATATTCGTTTCATATATTAAATAGTTTGAAATATACTTAGGGTTTATTTTTACCCCCAAATGACCTCTCGCGCCCCCTCCCCCCAACCCCGCCTCCTCCTGCGCCCCACCCCCCCCCCCCCCCACCCCTCGCCCCTACTGCCGCCCCCTACTGACCACCTCCTCCCCCTGCGACCCTGCTTCCCTCCACCAGTCTCGCCTCTCCTTGTTGCCTCCCCACTGACCCTCTGCCTCCCCTTGCGACTCTGCCACCCTCCGCCAGCCTCGCCTCCCCCTGATGCCGCCCCCCCTAACCTCCGCCTTCCCTTGCGGGCCTACGACTCTCCGTCAACCCCACGTCCCTCTGCTGCTGCCCCCGACCTCCGTCTCCCCGTGTGGGCCTGCAGTGGGGGGTGCTTCCAGGGGGTCTAGAATTAGCAGTAAAGAGGCTTTCTGCAAGGTCTAGACAAGGGTAGAATGAATTCAAGGCAGAGGTCTTGCTGGTCTCAAAGCTGCAACATCGGAATCTTGTTTGGCTATTGGGCTACTGCATCAATGTTGAAGAGAAGCTGCAACAACAACTTACATGCCTTTTTGTTTGGTAGGATTTCTGAACTCTCTTGATATTTACTCATAATGCTTCTAGAATTTGAGTACAGTGTTTTCTGTAATGAAATAAAATTCCAATGCAGATTATCCTGCAAATATATCCAGTTTGAGTTTGTTCTTATATTACTACTTGTTGATTAGGAATATAGTCATCTTCACCAATTTTCGAGAATATGCAGATGCTGGCAACTCTTTTTCCAGAGTTTAAATGCACGCTTCTATCACTGGTTATAGTTTAAATCCCCCTAACTGTCGCCAAATAATCAGGTACGTTTTTATTTATAATTTTTTATTGTAATATTCGTTTGGATATTCGCATTCGTTCGTAAAAGATTCGTATTCGTATTCGTATTTTGAGGATATGGATCTTGATTTTTTACATTCATGTAACATTCGTATTCGTATTCGTAAACTAATATGAATATGGTTGTGGTATGAGATGAATTCGCATTCGTATTCGTTCGTTTGCATCCCTACTTATAACCATCTGAACAGCTATCATTCACAGGAGGTTACCCCAACTCATCCAACCCCCGGTAACCAAACAGACCCAAGGAGTGGGGCCAACCGGTTAATTTTCATCCGTTCTTTCGATTCAGTTGGACTTCTTCTTTACACAACCCATGGACCGAGACTTCGAGGTGCGGGCTATGGAGATAGTGACCACACATGGCTGTGCCAAAACCCATGACGGTCGAGCCGGGTTTAAGGGCTCTTGGACCGCAACGGCCCGATCGGACAGGGACACCAAGCACGAGGCTCGGATGGTCCCCTGAGATAGAGCCACACCCAAAGTGTGACTTCCGTCCATATCCTAAAGTAAAGGGCCTCCAAGTGGTGGTTTTAACACCGGGAAGATAATTGTTGGCACTGTCAATGTTGGGTTATTTATCTCTAGCTCGATCAGACCCCGAGTCCTGGGAGGGGAAGTCCCTTTGCTTTCTGCCCCATTAAATAGACTCCTCGTATTGAAGTGCAGACGTTGATCGGTTTCCACTTCCCGCAACCCTAGTCTATTTTCATTGAATTTCTTTTCGTATACGATGAAGACGTATGAGTACGGTGACGATGCTTTGCTGAGATGGATAACTATCAAGTTGAATTAGGACGCATGGATTTAAGCTGACGAGTAGTCTACTTCAGCATTCTGTCGAAAACGGTGTAAAGTACGTATAGTACCTCATGTCTTTTGTATTGTAGTGGTTGCAATGATGGGGGTTATTATTTGCGAGATTAATCGTTTACGGTTTTAGATTTTTTATAATTAACAATATATTTGTTGCTGTTTTTACTACATCCATGCGTGTGCAATGATGCTGATAATTTATTTCACTGTAAAACACTAAAACTTTATGTTAATTACCACTATATATCCAACGAAAACTAGAACAAGCTTTTATGGAATGATCGAGTCTATGAGATTTGTTACAAATCCAGTATAATTCTTCACCGCGTTCCAAGATCTCTATTCCAGGAAGAGTGATAATTTTTTCATGTCTGCGTATAGCCTTTTGTACTCAAAGATATTCTTATAAAATACCCTATATATACATCTGGATCGAATTAATATCGTGGCTTTTCTGAAAGAGGTGTATGTCAAGATCGTTTCTGGTAGATTTCCAAAGAGCCCGCTTTTCCAAAGCGGATTTCAACCAGCACAGATCTGCGCACAGTGTTTGGACAGTACAGATCAGCCCGTAAAGATGGGGGTTTAATGCTTAAATCTCGATCAACAGCTACGTGTCGCTTGTCTAGGGCCGAGATCAATCATTTACTGACGCAAACAGTGGATTTGTCTTTCGAATCGGAGCAAGATCCATGTTAGCATATATGTTGCAATGCAAATTTCAGAGCTTTCTGGAGGTGGGGGATGTGATAATATAACAAAGTAGGGATAAGGATAGTAATGAGCATGGGAATGGTAGCATAACAACGGCTTCTGCGTGCCACCAAAACCAAAATTAATTAGAGAGAGAAAGAGAGTCCCCATTCCAAAGCATCTTCCTCATAGACATGAACAGTGATACATAAATAGATAGATACGTATACTGGGGGTCCCTCACAGGTATGTGGGCGTTGGTGCGTGGGGAAATGGGGCATTGCCATTATGCATAAAAGGGTTTAACAACGCCTCCACACTTTACATCACAGTCCAGATCATTAAATTACTATTTCCCAACCTCCCCAAACAGTTGCAGGGGAATGCCACAGCTTACAGATGTTGTTTGCATGGATTCCCAAGAACCCTAGAGATACCCCAAACCGGTAAAGAGAACAAAACGCACAAAACCTCCAGCAGACTGTAGTTGCGCTAACAAGTTCCCACCGCTACAAATGGAAAGCACCGCCCTTTCCCTTTTCCCCACACAACCTCTTCTTTCCCCTTACGACGAGTGGTGAAAAGGTTCCTTGGGAAACAGTGAAAGCAAGCACCCACCCTTTATAGTGGGGCGACTCCTCCTCTCTCTTTCTCTTTTTCTCCCTTAGTTCTTGCCATTTCTTTTGGTCAGGGCGTCGTGTATGGGGGGAATGGACCTGCGCTCAGAACCTTAATTTAGGAACGAAACAAGGTGGCCTTTCTCGGGTCTTTTATTAGCAAAGCAAGGCCTTTGGATATGCACCCTCACCCACATCATCATATTCCACAGATGTAGATGGGATTTTAGGGCTACAAAACAGCGGTGGTGAAATCTTAGGACGCGGGTCTGTAATATACATACCCATATTTAGGGTGTGGTAAATCCCAGTAGTAAGGACCACCTGCTCAGGGAAACCTGCAAGGGATATAAAGAAGCCAACTGCTATAAAAATCCCACTGCCTGGTTGAGACACACACGCAGATCCAGAGAGAGAGAGAGAGAGAGAGATCCACCAACGAAGTTCGTAACTTAGCTATCGCCATCTGGACTCGACTGATAGTTACTGATGCGTGGAGAGAGGGAATAGTGAGTAGAAAAGTAAACAGAGGAGAGGGAAGAGTTGAGAAGGGGGTGGGGGGAGGTGATTAAGTAGCAGTGGTGGTACTTTGGGCTGTTGTTGCTGGTTTTTTTAAGAAGCCAAAAGCCTCCCATCAGGCAGGGGTGCAAACCCTGCAGCATCTGTCGTGCCTTACAGCCTGATGTAGTCAGCACCTATTGCCCCATCCAGCCTCCCCCCATCCTTCAATTCCCTGCCCACCAAAACCGCCCAGCATCAACACAACCCATCCCAAAACACCGCCATAGTACCACTCCTCTCCTCACTCACTCATCCTTGGTGAGAAACAAGCAAATTAGACATGAGCGAAAGAGAGACGAGAGACTTCATGAGCGTGGACTCCTTCTCTCAGCTTCCATTCATCCGCTCGGCCCCCGCGAAGCCTGACAAGGTCTGCGGCCCCATACGCCTCTTTGGCATCGACTTCCCACACGAAGCGGCATTGCTGGAAGTCGATATCGACTCCTCGTCCTCCTCCTCTTCCAAGGACAACAACAGCTGCACCAACAAAGCCACCACCGCCGCCAACGACAGCACTGCCGGCAACAATTCTACCGAGACCAACCGCAAGTTCGAGTGCCACTATTGCTGCCGCAACTTCCCCACTTCTCAGGCTCTCGGCGGCCACCAGAACGCCCACAAGCGCGAGCGCCAGCACGCGAAGCGTGCCCACCTCCAGTCCACCCTCGCCGCTGCCCACCATCACCAAGCGCTCGCCGACAGCGCCCATGTCTATGGCCTCGTAAATTACCCCCGCCTCGGCTCCATGCCGTCTTCCGCTCGGTTTGGCCTCGGTCACACCTACAATACACTACCAGCTTTCCCTTCGTGGAACACCGCCGGCACTGCCAATTTCGTGTCCCCCCGTTACTACGCTACGCCGGGGCTCGTATCACAGCCAATCCCCACGACTACGCCTCCGGGCCTTTGGCGCATACCGCCAACGCCATCGGTCAGGGTGGCCGCAACGCAGCAGGAGCCCTCCAACCCGCTCCCGCTGTTCGGAGTAGAACGCCCTGGCGTCAACGCAGCGTCGTCCAACTCATCCTCTTCGGCGCACGAGAATGTAGCCGTGTATGAAGCAGCAGCAAAGGGAGGAGCAAACGACCGCCACTTGAGCTTGGATTTACACTTGTAATTGGTAGGATTTCCTGAACTCCAAAAAAATGCTGAGGAGATCTCATGATCCGTCTCCTTGCAATGTTAATTAATTAATTCCCCCTCTTTATTACTTCCAATTTCCCGCTTATGAGAATATAGATATCGTATCTAGAGAAAGAAGAAGAAGAAGAAGGATCCACACTGCACTAGGAACCTGTTCCTGACCGTACCATCTGAGAAGCCGCATCAGAGTGGTTAGCGCAGTATATATGCATTCGTACGGGTTCTGAGCCTTGTAGAAGACTTGCACCTTAGATTTTAGTGGCAGTGGGTATAATAGATGACGAGAACCTTAGTTTGTACCAAGAATATATAGTCCCAAAAGCAAATTTGACATTAGCAAACATTTGCATCGGCATGATTAGGGAAAGGATGGGGGTCATTCAAGGTATCCTACAGAAACTTGTGGGGGATGCAGCTGCAGTGGTTGTTGAAATCCAGTTGGCTGTGTTAAAAGTTTGCATGGACCACAGTCTTAGATCATGGCCGACCTCCTTCTGCTCCTCCTTGGCTCTTGTGATCTGTACTCTTTCCATTTAATCTCAGTTTCCTTAATCCTGGTCTCCTACTTAGTGCTCCTATCTCAGTTTGCATCTTACAGGAAAGCTATTTTATGTCGTAAATTGGAGTTAGATCTTGCCTCTCAACTCTCAACCCTAATGCTGAAGGCTCTTCAGTTATGTTTCAGATGTAACCCCTTAATTGACTACTGCTTTTGTTTTAGTTGGAATTCGGAACTCTAAGCTAAAGGAATGGATGTTTGTTTTTCTGTGTCTTCAACGGCTTTTTTTATTTTATTTACTAAAAAAGAAAACAAAAAATTGCGGGCAGTGACTGAAGGGCATCTACTAATTCCAGCGATTTGTAATCTCTCTGATTTATGGGATTTCACGCAAATTATGCAATAAATAACAGTATACCTGATATAGTATCCTATGAATCTTAGTTAGCGTAGAATTAGGAAAGCATGAAATTCAACGAAACAATAAGTGGTTCCTTTTTATCTGTTTTTAGCCAGTAGTTTTTTTGGTGATAGTGGTGTTGCAACCTGCAGGATGCTAATGAATCGCTTGGCGAAAATATATGCATGTCACACATAATGATAGTGTCGTTTAAAAATAAATTAAAGTACTATTTGCTGATCAACTCATTCTCCCTATAAATTAAACTATCTGCTGATATTTGGTCGGAACTCCATCTTATACGCAAATGGCGGAAGATTTATCGTACGACTCCTTCTTTAGAGACCTCTCTAGTTCGGGCTCCATCTGTGTTGTGGCAGGCGATTGTTAAGATTCTTCCGGATATGACCATCAAGATGCGACCTATGGTGGGAAATGGTGACGGCTTCAAATTCTGGCTTGATGATTGGACTGGTGATGGGGTGCTAAAGGAGAGATTTCCAAGGATATCCAGCTTATCAAGTAGGAAAGAAGCTGTTGTTAGCGATATGTGGGATCATGGCGATTGGCAATTCCATTTCTCTGCTTTACTTTCTTCTCGTAGGATGGAGGATTTTATTAGATTGCGGAGTGAGCTGGCGGGAGTCGAGGGTCCGACGGTGAGGCGGGACCATTGGGTTTGGACGATGGGAGGTTCACAGTTAAGAAGGCTTACCGGTTCTTCACGGGAGAGGACGGGCATGGGGGAAGTGACACGAGACTGGATGCCAACATCATTTGGAAGAGCAGGGTGCCCAACAGGATAAAGGTATTCATATGGCTGCTTTCCAATGGAAGTATTCTAACTAAGAGTCGTCACGGACATATTTTGGGGGTGGAAGATTGCATATGTGATAGATGCAGGCAGGAGGCGGAGGATTTGGACCATCTCTTCTTTTCTTGTCCATTCTCAACGCGTGTGTGGAGGGATGCAGATATTGCTTGGATAAGAGTGGACAATATGGCGAATTTCTGGAGTTGCGTCAGAGCCGAATGCGGGGGACAGCGGGTGGATACGTCTTACTTGTTCGCCATTCTTTGGGCCATTTGGTGTGGTAGGAATGATGTCATTTTTAAGGGACAAAATTTCTATTCTGAAAATATGATTGCGCACTGCAGGGTACTTTTTAGCGCTTGGAGTTCTATGTTGTAATGTAAGGTTTGACAAGCCCTTGTATCTGTAAGTTCTCTTTTATATATATATATATATATATATATATATATATATAGGGGGGGGCCTTTCAAATAGGACGCAGTCCTTCCATTCCTAAGGAAGGCCGCCCCTTTTTTGTATAAAACAGGGCACTTTAGTAGAATACGTATATAGTTTGTATTATAGGTGCACGTTATAAATACAAAGCCGCATACAAAACTGCGCATTATAATACAAACATTAAAACTGCACATTATAACACAAAACTGTTTATAACGTGCGCCTATAATACAAACTATATACGTATTCTACTAAAGTGCCCTGTTTTATACAAAAAAGGGGCGGCCTTCCTTAGGAATGGAAGGACTGCGTCCTATTTGAAATAAATCCTATTCAAATAGGACGCAGTCCTTCCATTGTTCAGGAAGGCCGCCCCTTTTTGTATAAAAACGAGCACTTTAGTAGAATACGTATACAATTTGTATTATAGGTGCACGTTATAAATACAAAGCCGCATACAAAACTGCGTATTATAATACAAACATTAAAACTGCACATTATAATACAAAACTATATATGTATTATACCAAAGTTATCCTGTTTTATACAAAAAGAGGCTGGCCTTCCTGAACAATGGAAGGACTGCGTCCTATTTGAAAGAAATCATATATATATATATATATATATATATATATATATATATATATATATATATATATACATACATTTTTATGCGTGGTGGATCCCAGATTGGGAGTCCACCCTTCTCTTTTCAAAAAAAAATCTTATACGCAAATGCATGTAAAACAGAAGCTAACTCGATTCAGAGAAATAACGCGATTTTTTATTCCAATAGGTACATCGAGTATATTTGATTTTCACGTGTTATTCTTCATTTTATCGAATTCATGAGCATTTTACCTCTTTATGATGTCATGTACTTCAATTTCCTGATCTGCTATGGAGAGAATAAAACATGGACTCCTTTCTTCTTTGAATATGTCGTAGCATGTATTTATTAAGTTGGATTTATTTTGACAAAAAGCCGCATACAGAAATCAAATAAAGTGGAACGTAAATGGCTAACAGTATAAGTAGTCTTCAACTTCCTACGACATAGTATAGCCCTTAACTTTTTATCTAATTGATTATTAGATTGAGACAGCCGACAGCATTTGACGTAGGAAACATCTTGATTATTGTTGTTGCCGCTATAATTTGTATTGAAATGTATTAATATTTAGCCAGAGTACATTTAATTGATTACGAGACCTGTCCGTAAACAAACTCATGCAATGGTAGCTACAAGGGAAGCAAATATATAATTCTGTGTACTATAGTTATTTTCAATTATTTCCTTGGATGTGTACATCAGTTCATGTGTCACCAATCCCGTTCAAATGATATTAGTGAAGAAGCTTTTCCAATAATTTAGGTCCAAGAAATTTACCTACTTTTTAAAAATACGATATCATTATTTTTCAAAAAATGATCTAAGGTAGATATGAATGGAGGCAAAAAAATCCATATAACGGACCTTACTTAACATGAGCAAAGATTTTTCTGTTGTTGAGGTATCATCCTTTACTATGAAGATTTTTACTTTAATATGCCCCCATTTTTAAAGAAGATTATTACTGTAATATGCCCCCATTTGTTAAGAAAACAACAAGAAGGATACAAGAAAGCGAAGAATATCAGCTACTGAGTCAAGTCAACATTATCCGTCACGATAGAAATTTTGGACACTATTTATTATTATATATTACTATAACCATTAATACAATTTATTACTAGACAATTGATCTAAGGATGAATAATTTAATATTTATTGTCACATCACATCACAACAAATATTACATGTTTTTATCTCTTTAAACTCACAAGTCACAACTATATAAATAGTCGTTAATATATTGTAAATAACGAGTCATATAATAATGATTATATATTGAGATTTAATAATGATTATCTACACTAAAATGCACAATGAATATAAATATCTGTTATATGAGATTTACCAATAAATATGGCATTGATTGTGAATTTTAGGAAGAAAAAGATAATTTTGCGATGAACAATGTGTTGTTATATATTTATCAATTGAAAGATATGATAATAAATATTCAAACTATTAATTTTCATAAGGAAATTTTGTTTTAGAATATCATATTATCTTTTCCCTTTAGAATTTACAATAAACATGTTATTATACTACTAAATTTTTCTAATAGGTGATTTAGGAAAATAAAATCAGGAATGTTAATTTCCCCAAGTCAAATTTCCATTCAAGAAGTCAGACAGCAAGCTCAGATAGACACTTTTTACAGGCGAGTGTGATTCCATCCATCAAAGGCTGCCCTTCCTAGAAGATTACTCATTTTCTTTCCAACAATATGGATCAAAGAAGAATGACAAGAATGTGTAAAAGAGACCTACATCAATGTCCGTACAAACAGAACCTGCAACCCATGAACTCCACCCTCAAAGAGCAAATCTTCTCTTTTTTCATCCTTCACAAGAGAGTCCATCAAATGTGCCATTCAAATCCAACGGATTCAAAATGATATTATTGTATGGATCCGGATTTAGATTTATATGTTCATTAAAAAATTTTAAGCATTCGGAAAGGGTGCTTCTATTTTCATTACAAATGAAACTTTACATATAATTGTCATTGTAGTTGTCAACACCTTCTGAAAATGTAACAGTCTGTAGTCTTTTCAAAATGAAGATAATCATCAATGTAACTATTAATGTTATTATTCCAACTATATTTAGTATCATGCTTGTAATAGTAGTTCTCATTATGTCTATTCTTCTCTCTATCGATCTCCCTTGAATGCACCTAAATCCAGAATTCTTCTGATGAGGGAAACAACATGATATAAGAGTAGTTGCTTGCAAATAAAAACAGAAATTGAGGTCATATCTTAACTAGCTATGTCCTATTTGCATCTTCACATCTTATTTAAATATGAAGCTGGCCTTTGGGGTAGACTACTCATCCAAATGCATCCATGATGAAACGATTTTTCATACATCTAAGAATCAAAATTTGAGCTAATTAATAGAACAAATAAATTCATACATGCATTAATATTATTTTTTATAATATCATGCTTGTAAATAAAATACACAAATTAACATTTAAAGTCATAAAAAATACCCAAAATAAAATAAAACTTAAGTATCAAATATCAAAAGTTTCCGCAAAGAAAGGTTAAGGATATTAACAATATTTCATAACATTTTGTAGTAACTTTTCCTTCAACAATATCATATAATTCTCAATTATAACTGTAGTGACATCTTAAATAAGAAGTAAAAAAGAATAATTACATATATATTCTCAAATATAGACATGAAATTCACAGATAGCATAGGTGAATTTATGACATGTTCCTGGCCAGTCTACTAATCGTACACGATTAGCAGTCGTTGAGATGACTGACACAAGAGGCAGATGATAATCTCCATTTCGCCACCTTTATTCTTTCATCTTGGCCTTTAAACCCTAACTAAATGCATGTAATTAACATTATTTTGCATAAAATAACACATATTATTTGTTGTCTAAATAGTATAGAAAATACAGTATTTAAAGCTAAGATAAAAGAATAAAGAAATGAAAATAAAAGAAATGAAATAACAAAGGCATTGAATGACCCTAAGCCTCGAGATCTAGTAAGGAATGAAGGAGGGGGAGATAAGGGCAAAAAATACAATAAAACCCTAATTTATAAATAATCAATAAGTCAATTTTAGGATCTATTTTATTCTTTATTATTTATATGTCAAGTCAATAAACTTTGTACATGAAAGTTGTAGATAAAAATACACAGTTTATTTCACGTAAAAATAATACATATTGTACTTTCTACACTCAGAATGAAAATCCAAAATCCCAACTTCCCTAACATGTATCTCCTCCATATGAACTTAAAATTCATCACAATCAACTTTAATTGTATATAACTTTTTATTAGCTATTTAATGAAGATAGTTTCATTAAATTCAGAGTTAAGATGAAAAAGTTTGATTTTGGATCCTTATTGTACAATATACTTGAATAAAATATTGATTTTATCTATGGGATTTTTACACCCATAACCCTGAGTAATTCCGTAATAACATTCATAACCCCGTATACTTGTGAATTATACGAGATATCTCGGATAGTCACTTCGTCTCACACCCATAACCCTCCGTTAATTTAATACGTTAACTCAACCTTATGAGTGAGTTATCTAACCGATCTACTATCGAATGGTTAAGATTAGCCGAAAAAAAGGAAGAACCCTTCTCCTCCTTTCTAGTTCCCGCTCAACTTTCCTCTCATTCCTCTTCCCCTTGCCTTCCCTTCTCAAATGTTAGTGGCACTCCTCCCCTGCACCCTCGCTCCCCATCCTCACCGCTCGTCTCGAATCCGATAGATATGTTGATTCGGAACTCACCCAAATCCACGCCCACTTCCTCCGCACCGACGCCCTCCCCAACACCCCCACCTTCCACTAGAACTGCCTCATGCATGCTTACCTCTGCCGCAACTCCCCCCTCAAAACCCTCCAACTCTTCACCCTCATGTGTCGCTGCGGCTGTCTCCCCAACCACTACACCCTCCCAATCATCCTCACGGCCGCTTCCCACCTCTACGCCCCTATCCTCGCTCGGCAGCTCACACCGTCTCTCTCAAGTTTGGACTTGAATCGGACAAATCTGTGAGAGTGGTCCCCTTACGGTGTATGCCAAAAATTGGGAATTTAATAACACGCGTAATATCTTCGACAAAAGTTCGGATAGGTGGTTGTGCTCGTGGAATGCGATCATGAGTGGGTTGGCACATGCATGTCAGTCAGAGGAGGTGGTGGGGTTATTCGTGGATCTCGGGAGGGGTAGGGGGAGGCCGGATGATGCAACTATGGTGAGCATTTTGTCATCTTGTGGGGGCTTAGGGAATTTGGAGCTAGGAGCACGACAGCATAATAAGTGTGCAATCGAGCAAGGGAGGCTGGGCTTGGGGTACGATGGCATGATTTGCAAATAAGAATGAACTTTGGGGGTAGCTTTGTCTTTTTCAACGGAAACCGTCAACTATAATGGTCATCTCAAATAGAACATAACACGGGGTTATGTAATGTAAGAGGTAAGCATTACTCGGGGTTTCTCGTATACTTCGCGATTTATGCGGGGTTATGAACGTTATTGCCGAATTACTCAGGGTTATGGGTGTAAAAATTCCTTTATTTATTCTATACATTCTTTACTATTTTACATTTTTGTAATTTTGGAAATATTATTCATAACAAATGTGTGTAATTAGAATAAGATAAAAATGTTAAAAAGACATTAAAATAAATAAATATACAAAATACATAGATGAATTATACAAACATACACCTATATAATAACTATACAGATTTATTTAACTGTACAGATAACTGCAGAAAAAAATAAAAATATATTCATGTAGATTTAATTATATTACAGTTACATAAATTATGTATATAAAATAATAAAATACAAAGTAAAAAATAAAAATAAAATACACATTATATAGGTCATTATACATATAATTACACTTGCAAAAAAGTAACAAATAATAAATAAACCCATAAAAATAAATGAAAATAATATTAAAATACCACATTAAATAATTATTTTTTCATGGTTCAACCTAAAATTAATAATTTTTTTATTTTATTTTGAATTAATAAACTTTTTATTTTTCATTTTGTCTTCTTCCTAGCCACGTGGACCGATGAGGGTGTGGTCAGAGTTGACCTCGGTCAATTCCTCGCCCCTTATAGATCTGCGGTTCTATAGTCATAGAGCCTCCCTTTCCTCAAATTTTTTTTGTTTAATTCTCTCACCCATTCAGCGCAATCTCTCTTTAACTT
The DNA here is from genome assembly GCA_037367405.1 of Ottelia alismoides. NCBI lineage: Eukaryota > Viridiplantae > Streptophyta > Magnoliopsida > Alismatales > Hydrocharitaceae > Ottelia > Ottelia alismoides. The sequence goes on along the minus strand of JAZKJV010004782.1, from coordinate 343,789 downwards.
TTATACCTCGATTAATGCTCTTTCACACGCCCTTGATTTCCCGATCTGAGGTTCTCAGCATTGAGCACCCTTCCCGATCAAACTCTCCCCCGTACATAAGCCTCTGCCAGACCTCGATTTGATTTTTATCTCTTCACCATCGTAAACCTTAACCCTAGCGATTGAGGTTCCTGGTGACCGCAGGCATGCCGCTGAGGGTTCAACGAGAAGAATCATGAGTGAACAAAGGAAGATCCAGTTCACCGACCGTCTCCGTCGTGAGCTCCTGCTCCCAGTTCCTCCAGGTCAGGTGAGACTCCATGTTTCACATTTTTTATTCCCATAACATATCTTAGGATAGCTTAGCTTTTATTTCCAGTTAATTTCATCTCGTATTTTCTAAAAATACAAAACCGTAGTTCACTAGAGCAAAGCTTCAATAAACCTCCTCATCATGTTTTGACTACCTCCCAACCCATATGCTCTATGCTCCAAGCACCTCCATCCATCTTGATCTACTCCAGATCAAGAAGACAATACTCCAACTCTGCCACTCGTTGGAGTATCCATTGTTGCCTACATCCCTGCTCCATTCCACTCGCCAAGACCTACAGCACCTCCCTTTTTCTTTGTTGGGACTAACCTTGCAGGTACTAGAGGTTAAGGACCCTTTAGGGGTCGAATTTTTCCCAAGTTGAATCTCCTCAATCCTCCCTTCTTCCTTGACCTGGGAGCTCACTCCGATGACCCCTCGACCCATTTAAGAATTCGAGAGCCGGCCAATGATGCTAGGAGTATTTTGCACCTCATCGTGAAGCCCAAGACCACCATAGATGTGTGAGGGAGAGGATCGAAGCCGGCCGCTTGAGCATTCTTCCTTGTTCTTTGAAGATACAGAAATCGATGCGGTCGATATGTAAATAAATATCACGATGTCGTTGTTCTCAACCCTCGAATCGGTCAACGAAAAATTTGTATTTTAAACCACTTAATAAAATATAAAATCAATCAAAGCAAATGTAAGCGGTTTTCGCTATTCTTTTTATCTGGTATAGCGACCATGGTCGAACACAAGGAGCACGATTTAAAAACTAAGTACTTAAATTTCGAAAATGATTTTTAGTGATTTTTGAATTTTTTATTTTTTTTATTTTTCAAAACAAGCACAAAAGATAAGCAATACACAACACCACCGTTTTTTCGTATTTTTCAGTATAGTAAAAAATACTCAAAAAATTACGGGGAAAAATATTTTTGTGTTTTATATGTTTTGAAATATTTTTGGTAATTTTTTCAACTTTTTTTGACATTTTTATGACTTTATAAAAATCAAACAATGCAAAGCAAGGCAAACAATACACATCCGAGAGTAGTTTGCAACTTAAAAATACTTAACTGTCCAATACTCTTGTAGATTATTTTTAATATAAACTACCAAGAAATATCTACAATCAGAAATTGAAATCATAATTTTTGAATTTTCTAAAATTTTCTACAATTTTTTAAGATTTTTCGGTTTTTCACAATTTTTTGGAGTTTTATAAAGAGTTAATACATGAAACTTGGATAGAAATTAAAAATCAACAAAACACACCTACATTAGATTTTTTGGAGTTTTTAGGCGAGTTTTAAACTTTTTATAAATTTTCAAATTTTAGGGAAGCAAAAGGACACTGTTTTTTATTATATATATCAAATAAATACAAAATGCTATGAAAATTTTACACGATGACAAACACTACAGCAGTAGCATAAACAAAGTTTTTGAGAATTTTTCGGATAATAAAAATATTTGTTTCAATGAAATAAACATGCAAATTTCTAGTTCTACAATACAGGGACTAAAATGTAATTTTTCAAAGTTTTCACACAAATATTTAACAGAAATAAAATGTAGGAGGAAAAATAAAATTTACCCAGCAAAAATGTGCAATGTGCGTGACTGTTCCTTGAGGCGGGGATGTTATTGCAAATTTTGGAGTCTTTAAGGGAATATCTGATGTTTTCCCAATTATTTTATTCAAACCCTAGGGAGCAATGTGCATCTCTTCAAACCCTAGGATGGCCGCAGTCGCCACCCCCTTCAAAGTGGCAGAGGAGCTCGGCGAGGCACGTAGGGCAGTGCGCGAAGGAAGGACGGTGCAGCAGCCGCGGCCTCACGCGGCGGTCGGTGGACGGCGTCAGTGGAGCATGCAAAGGAGAACGGCGGGCGGGGGTCTCGATCTGGTGGCGCAGGGACTTGATGTGTTAGGGGCGGCGCCGCACCGTGCGAAGGCGGAGGGGTCGTGCGGCTGGCGGAGCTGGAGCGGGTATTTGGGCGGGCGCGGGCTTCGGAGTTCCGCGCGAGGGCGCGAGCTCGGACGGGCGGATGCAGTAGGCATCCCGCGCGCGAGAGGTAGCCAAGGGGGTCGCCGCCAGGGTGGTGGTGCGGACGACGCTGGCGCGGGAAGAAAGGCAGCGGCCGCCTGGCACGGCGACGTTGGCACGGAGGACGAAGGGGTCGCGGTTGGCCGCACGGCTGGAGGCGTCGGTGTGGTGCCGGCGGCGGGGGGTGGCGACACTGCTGTTGTTGTTTTTTATATATATATTTTTAAATTGTTCTATTAAACGATACACAGAAACAAAATAATTTTTTATTATATTTTTTTGCTGTAATTTTTTATTTTGCCTGTAAAATAAATGTTATTTTTTTAATTTATTTATAAATAAAATGAAGTTGGTGAATATATCGAATCTTGCGATGCGGAAGAATGGATCCGTGGCTCCGGTCACCGTACATGACCGGAGGTGATATATTATGTGAGATAGAAATGTGAACGTGCGTGGATCGAGAAAATGAGGTGAAAATTTCGGTATTGGATCGGATCCAAAAGTGTAGTGACAAATTTTTGTGACTTCGGAGGATCTAAAGAGCAATAAAATAGGAGTAAAAATTAAACCTACGATTTACCTACGAAAAATGACGAGAATTAAAATTGGATCTCTCCTCGAGAGCCAGAAATGTCGTGATGGCATCGACGAGGGCCGACGTGCTGTCATCGGATGGCTCGGAGGATGGGCACCCTTCTTCAACAACAAAGCTCTCGGAGATCGGGCTCCTCTCCACCAAAGATTGATCAAAGAATGAAAGAAAGAGGAGCCCATTAAAAAGAGAAGAAAAATGAAAAAGGAAGGTATGTACAAAAGGAGAAGGTTTTTAGTGGTTAATTAATAAAATAATTAAATAAATAAAATAATTAATCAAAAACAAATTTCGAAATTAATTAAAATAAATAAATTATTAATTTCCAAAAATCAATTATCCACCTTCATGGTCGTTATTAAAGATATGCAATCAAATCTTATATACATGGTAGGTTATTAAATCAAATAAGTCAAATAAATCCATTAATCAAATAATTGAATATAAATTTCATAATTAAATTAAATTAATTAATTAATGTGAGATATTTTTTGTGTTTTTTATTTAAGGAAGTTAGTTGTATACACATATTATATACATACAATATGCAGATATACACAAAAGCAAATCATTTTTAAAACATAATTTTTTACTATTTATATTTTTTATTTATTATTAACAAAAATAATATTTACAAATATTTACATTATGTATGAAAATAAATATGAATAAAATATACACAACAAATATGTGGGAAAACTGCACAAAACACCCCAAAAATGACTTCTTAACGTAACTTCAAAAATTATGAAATTATAGCCATTTGAAAGATAATTTAATTTAGAGTATAATGGAAGTGATTTTGATTCAATTTGAACTCGTATGGAGATGGAATTGGTATTTCAATGATCGCATTGTGGCTTTTTCTAAGGGTGATTATTTATAATATATACACTATTTTCTTAGCAATTATTTTTATTATTTACAACACATTTTTATTTACAACTTTTGTTTACAAAAATAATTAATTTGAGGTCAAATTATGTACAAATAAAATAGTACAAGTTTTATACAAATATACAAGAATTTTATTTACAAATTATTTTTAGATTTTTGACAGAAGATCCTATATCCCCCTACTTTATTCTTGGTCGATCAGGTCAAGTCTTGACTTTCTCTCGGGGTTCGGATTAGTATGTATTTATTGCATAAACACATCCTTCTTTTTTATTTTCTTTTTCATCTCTTCTTTGTTCTTTTATTTTGAATAGAAAATGTGTTAAAATGCATATTTAACAAATGCATGCAAAATGGTAAAATTATGGAATTAGTGGGTATTTATAGGTCTTTGACTAAGAAAATGAAGCTAAAATAAAAGAATAAAGGCGATGAATCGTGGATTCATCATTCTTCCTCCCTTGGTCCCCACTGTTGGTTCGATGAGGAACCTCATATGAAGCATTAGCTATAGGATCCGAGCTCCAGCAACCGTCCAATCCATGGTCGAGATCTAATCTTAGCACTTTAGCTATAAGCTGTCATTACGCAGGGAGGAGACGACACATTGAAAAGTGGAAAAATCAGAGTCGCAAAAATGAGTTGACAATTCAGCTTCACTTGTTACTGAGGCGACTACTCAAATTTCTCGGCTATTTTAACAATTAACTCACACAAATAATTAATCAATCAATAGCAGAAGTTAAATTTTATTATACCCTACTAGATATGTATAGTGACAAGCAATTAGGGGTCAAACTCATGAAGCAATGGTATAGAACAAGGCAAGATAAAAATCAAAGCACCATATGTCTCTCATATGATTGTGTGGGTTTTTAATTTTGTATTATTTTATTTTATTTTATTTTTATATTTTTATATTTTGATTTTGAATTTATATTTTTTATTTTGATACTTTTAAATTTTTATATTTCTTTTTCTTTTTAATACATACTATATAGGACTATATATGTGATATAGAGTAGGATAATTATAAGTACATCTAAAATTAGTCAAAATAAAGAAAATAAAGTATTTTTGGGTTTTCAATATTTTCTATTATTTTATAATTTTTTATGTGATTTTACCAATTTTTGTATATTTTTAAAGTTAAAAATATCTCAAAACAAGCAAACATAAATGGGTCAAATTAAAATGGAGATGAGAAATACAAAAAAATATCAAAATTTCTCCAAATTAATTTTAATTTCTAAATAATAATATAAAGAAAATTATAAAGTCGAAAGCACTATTTTTGGCATTTTTAAGCAATTTATAGATTTTTATAAAATATTTTCGGGTTTTTCAAAAAATTTTATTTATATTTTTATGGATTTTTGATACGAAGGCTGTAACAGTAAATAGACAAAGTATATTTTTTTGGATTTTTTAAATATTTTATATTTTTATGGGTTTTATACTGTAGACATGGTCTTTTGTGCTCTTTTTTAATTTTAATAAATATTAAAAAATCATAAATTTAAATAATATGATGTTAAACTATAATGCAACTTGAGAATAATGCTATTTTTGTTTATTTTTCTGAGCACGAAAGCTATATTAAATAAATGCACAAACATACAAAAATCCAATGGCATGTTAGTGGCTTAAATGCTAATAAAAAAAGTAAAGGACTAGAGTTGCAATTTTCACAAAATGTTATAACGGGAATAAAAATTTGGAGGGCCAAATCGAAATACAAAAAGATCTAGGGAACCGTTGTTGCGCATGAAATCTCGAGGGTTGGGAAATTTTTAATGGTAAATCGGTCGTTGCTGTTATCCCCAAAATCTTGTGATAAACAAACAAATTTTATTATTTTTCTACTTATTAACCTAGGGGACAAGGTCAAACTCGGGGAGTCTACAATTCCCGAGGATTATTCAATTAATCAAAAATTAATTAAGAGAAAACAAGAATCTCAAAGGACAACCATCCTTGGTTTTGTGATTTTTTTATCTTTTATAATTTTTTGTTTTCTGATTTTCAATTTTTTAGTGATTTTGATTTTGTATTTTTTTTTCAAAAAGAACACGAACCAATATTCACAAGATCAAAAATACACACACCAAATCTTTTTGTAATTTTTCAATTAATAAAAAATAATCAGAAAAATGCAAAGAAAATATTTTCGAGTTTTAAAATCTTTGAAATGCTTTTGAGAATTTTTGTGAAATTTTCAGATGTTTTTGTATGTTTCTAAAAATCAAAAAGTGAGAAAAAGCGAAAATGTGCACAACCTGGAGTAATTTGCAACTTAAAAATATTTGAAGTGCCTAAAACTCCTGGCAATTATTTTTAAGACAAACTAGAAACAATTATCTATAAACAAGAACTGAAATCACTATTTTTGGATTTTTGTAGAATTGTCTATGATTTTTGGAAAATTTTTTATGTTTTCAATTTTTTGGATTTTGTAGATAATTAATGCATGAAAATTGGTCAGAAATTAAAAGACAATGAAATAAAACTACCTTAAATTTTTTGGAATTTTGGAACAATATTTGAATTTTTAAGAGTTTTGGAATTTCAAACAAGGAAAAATGACATGTTTTGGATTTTTTTAATAATAATAAATGAAGGCAATCCAATGAAAATTTTATGCTGAGAAGATAATCACATCAGGAGCAAAGCATAATTTTTGCAAATTTTGTGGATCACAAATAACCTTTATTTCATTCAAAGAGAGCAAGCAAGTTTTTGCTCTGCAGTTTAGGGACTAAAATGTAAATAAGTTTGGTTTTTGCATCAAATAAATAATAAAGATAAATCACAAGGAAGAAAGCACAATTTTACCACATATCATGTGCATGTCATGTGCTTGAGGCTCTGGCAGGGACGTTTTTGCATATTCACAAACTTCGGAGGCTTTGATGTAAATTTCCCATTTTTTTAAGTCAAAACCCTAGTAAGGGTTGCTTCTCGTTTCTTGAATCCAACAAGGACACCAAGGGCCTCCGACGCCGCCGTCCCTTCTCCCCACGCATGTGCGGGCGGAAGGTGGGAGGCGGTCTGCAGGATGAGTGGCGGACAGTGTTGATGGAGGAGCGATATGCGGGTGGCGCCGGACTCGAGGATCGGTGGTGTACAGTGGGCGGAGCAGCGCACAGGAGCTATGGCGCGGGGGTCTTCGTGCGGTCGGCGATGCTTGGAAGTGGGCTCGGGGCACCGAGAGGTCGGCGTCGAAGGATCGGAGAAGGGGGCTGGAAGCTCTCGCTGACCGTGATGGCGACACCGCTGGAGGAGACGCGGCGTTGCTGATGGAAGGCGGAGAGGCGCCACGGAGGAGGCGCGGGACCGCGCTTCTCGGAGGTTGATGGCGGAGCGGCTGGACTGGTGGCTAGCGGTTCGTGGGTCGCGCGTTGGAGGAGCGTCACGCAGCTGCGCGTCGACGGCTGGCGTGGCGGAGCGGGAGAACGACCGGATGGTTGGATGGAGGAGGGCCGCAAGCCGCAGCGAGGGCCGCGCCTGCAGCGGCTGGAGGCTGGCGGCTCTGCCGCCTTTGGTGTAGCCGATGTTGGGCGACTGGGGTGACGACGACCGTTCCAACTGCTGCTTAGATTTTTTAGTTTTTAGTTTTTTTTAATTTTTTTTCTTTGTAAATGTAAACAGGACTGAATATTAAATAAATGCATTTTTTAGAATACGAAATATAAATAGATTTTTTTAAACTATCCTGCAAACCAATGTTAGAGAGAACTAGACGAAATTTTTTTTTATTTTTTTATTTATTTACAAATTGAAAAATGAACGGGGATCCGACGGAAATGAGAGATTCGAATCTGATCTCCGGCTACTGTGCGTGGACGGAGTTGATAGATCGTGGGAGGTAGAAATTGAAGGCGGAGAGTTCGAGAAGATGAGATGAAAACTCGGATCGTTGGTGGATCAAATCGTGATGATGATTCTATGATCTAAAAAAATGACTACAAAATTAAATTGAAACAATGAAGCTACGATTAACCTAGATGAAATAAGAAGAAAAATGATGACGGATCTCACCTTAGGAGCGGAAATGAACCGCGATCGCCTCGATAAGGCCGACTCGCTGTCACCGGACGGCTTGGAGACTAGGCAACTTTCTCGATGAAATTTTTCTCGGAGATCGGGCTCCTCTCTCTAAAGATTGATCAAGTTGGAATGAGCGAGAAGGATCCATATAAATAGAAAAGACGGAATGAAATTTGATTTTTGAATTTTTTGGATAAAGAGATAAGAGATGAAAATTGAAATTAATTTTTGAATGTTTTGGTGGAAGAGATGACATGAGATAAAGTAAAAGAGATAAAACTATTTACAAAATTATCTTTTTTTTTTTATTTTCGTCACTTTATTTATTTGAATTTAAAAATGTTATTTTTTATTTTTTTATGGTGGTTAATTAAAAATAGCAACTATATACATATACTATATACATATACTATATTTTTTGTTTTAATTTTTTTATTTTTATTCTAAATATTTGATAAGAGTAATTTACAAATATATACAAATACATTATTTACAAAGAGATAGGAAAATTACACAAACCACCCCGAAAAACCAACTTTTTACTCGTAACTCCAAAAATTATGAAATCACAGCCATTTTAAAGACAATTTAATTTAGAATCCAATGCAAGTGAGATTGGTTTAATTTGCGTTCATATGGAGCCGGAATTGATTTTTCAATTAGTGCTTTGTGGCTTATTCCAAGAATGGCTACTTTTATTCTGTACATGATTTAATTGTGAAATTATTTTTATTAATCGGGCACATTTTTGTTTACAACTTTGGTTTTGAAAGTTATTTGATTTAAGGCACAAATAAATTAGTGTCAGTTTTATACATATATAGACAAAATAAGTGAGAAGTATTTACAACAACACACACACATTTTTTTATTTTCTGCTTAAGGACCCTTATCTCCCCCTACTTTATTTCTAGTCGATCAGGTTAAGTCTTGACCTTCTCTCAGGGTTCGGGTCAGTCTGTATACAGTCTTCCTTTTTTCTTTTCTTTATTTTTCTTTCTTTCTTTCTTTCTTTATTTATTTTAGGTTAAAATTAGTAAGAAGTGTACAATATTTATACAGATGCAAGTTAGTAAGAATATGGAGTTAGTGTTTTATGCATGTGTTTTATAAGGGATTTTAAGCTAAAATAAATGAATAAAGATGACGAATCGCAGATTCATCACCCGTCTGCGAAATACCCAATCTTACTTGTGTATGCACACACGTGCCTCGCTAGCAAGGACTTAAATACAATTACAATAAAATCTAGGGGTCTTTTTGCAAATAATACAGAAATAAATAAACTGCAGATGAATGTTTAAATATTAATTAGTAAATACAAAAGTGGTTTAGCCAAAGATGCAAAATACCCAATGTTAGGCATGATCGGACGGCTAGGCGCGCCTCACTTGACACGCGACACTTCCAGATGCCACGATGATGATTCACATGAGCGGCAGAGATTAGATCTCAGCTCTCAATCTGATGGCTGAGGCGACACGCATCCAATAGCTGTTGTACCACTTTGAAGCGTCTCTCAATCCAACAATATCTAGGTCCTGATGATGAACACATGAAGAACACCAACTGGATGAGATTTGTAAAGCAAAATCTCGAGGTCGATGGTTCCTTCCTAGCTTCATATGGCTTCAAAAGAATCCCATGGACCCTTCGTACTGGCCAGTGGCGTCAAAATGAGTTGTAGGGCTCCGGAGGAATCAGATTGTCGAGGAGGACCTGAGAGTTCTCATGCGAGTCGATGAGCCTCAAAGAGGCTCCCTTGCTTGGTCTTTCCTACAGGGGTTAGTTCATGGGAATGGGGCGAAGCTCCGGTGAGCTCCAACATTTAGAATGGGCGAGGGGTGAGTGAGATGAAGTCCTTCCGGCAAGTAGCAGAGAAGAAGGGACATGATCACTCATTTAACACAAGAACGAGGTAACTGAGAGTGAGTCGAGCATCGAGACGATAGTGAGGAGTGAGATGACAGCGGTAGATAAGGTAGAGATTGATAGAGACAACGCGAAATAGGTAGCGGAGTTGGAGCTCTGCTAATTGACGGATCGAGAATATACCTGAGAGTAGTCAAAACCACACAATACTAAATGCTAATTTACCCTACTTCTTACTCAAGGAGTAGAAGGATAAAACGAAATGGAAGCTTTATCGGCACAGGGTCCCCTGGAGCAGAACTCCGGCGAAGGTGGTAGTGAGCTTGGAGCACTTTGATTCAACACTAAAACACCTATTAAAGGAGTCAACTTACGGGGTGATTTCGTTGGTCCATGTGGACCAACTAGAAAATCCGATCAGAAAATTATTTGTAAATTAGTTAATAAATAATAAAAGATTTTATTAATTTAAAGTCATAAAAATGTTTCTTATTGCTATATTATTTTATTACAATTTTTATTCATTTTTTAGAATCCATTAATTACAAGATACTTTTTAAGGTTTTATTTATAGGTATATTAACTATGTTTTAAGTATTTTTTATTTTGTATTTTGATTATATTGTTTTTTTTATTTTTTTCCTATATTTATAATTTATTTTTATATACTTAAATATATTTTTATTATATTTTTCTGAGGTAATAATTACACTTAAATAAATAGGTATACTTATTGTATAGATATAGTTATTGTATATTCATCAATATATTTTTGTGTTTTATTTAATTTTAGTGTTTTATTCATGGTTTTATTCTAGTTTTAATATGAACATATGATATAATTAATATTTACGACATTTTAAAAGTATAAAATAATAGAAATAATAAAGAATAAATAAAATTTTAATTGGGTATATTGTACAATAAGGGTCCAAAACCTAACTTTCACATCCTAACTTCAAAAAATATGAAAACACATCATTAAATATCTTAGTAAATGATATATACAATAAAAGTGATTTTGATCTATTTTGAGTTTTTATTTGAGAGATGAGGGTGTGGGAAGCTAAGATCATGGAGCCATATTCAGAGTATAACTTTTACACTACATAATATTTTTGTATGAAATCTTTTTTGTATTTTTCTCTATATTATTATCTATAATTTCATGTACAATGTTTCTTTAATTGAGTTATAAAAAGTAGAAAACAAAATAGGTTCCAAAAATTAATAATTAATGAATATTTTACTTGGCCCTTAACTCCCCTTACTTTATTCCTTGTCGACCTAGTCATAAAGATGCCTAGGTCTTGGGGTTTAGGGTCTTAAAATACCTTTGATATTTTATTATTTTTTTCTTTATTATATAATTTTCGCATTAAAAACAATGTTTTATATAATATTTATACAACATATAATGAATGTTAATTTGTACAAAATAGGGTTATTTACATGCATTAGATAGGGATTTTAAGGCCAAAATGATAGAATAAAGGTGATGAAATGGAGATTCATCAACCCTCTATACTTGCCTTTTCTAGTCCTTAACAAACACTTATGCAACAAGTGCAGAAAAATAAAAAAAGAAAATAAAAAGAAAGAAAGTGTATTGAATTTCATTCTCAAACTTGTCTTCACAAAATCAAAGTTTGGAGCTTAAGTTAGACCTTTGGAATTTTAGTGAAACCTTATTGAGAATCAGATTTAAAATATAACAACCTTCGAGAATCCCAAAACTCTGCTCAAGTATCCTCAATAGCCGGGTCAAAGTATTTCAACTCATACAAAGACCCCTATGACTATGAATCTCACTTGTACAGTGTATAAGATGGTAGCTCCCCTTAACTTCAATGACAAAGAGACTAACTTCTCCAGCATGACAATCCAATGATTCCATAATCCAGCAACTCCTTCCTCGAGGAGCGAGGTATTCCCTTCTAAGTCAAGTGTCAACCAACTTAAGAGGAGGGGGTGAAACGAAGAATGAACGATAGCCAGTGTAGCTACCTATCCTAAGATGCATTACCAGTGTAGTCAAGTCATTCAGCCGCAGGATCACACGATATGACTTTGAAGCTCAAGATTTCTTATTGACTATACAAATATATACAATCTGGCAAACATTTTATTTTCAATCAGGCCTGTCCATTTTTTGGAGTTTTTGCTTTTTGTTTTTTTTAAATACTATATGCAACAACATTTACGTCAGGATTTTTCGCTCTTGAGACAATATACTATCCCTCTTTTGAAGCATTATCGCAACCCACATTCTCCTGTCTTTAGACATCGATGCTATTGTATGGATTTGGGTGCACTTTCCTCCCTAGAAGAGGATAAATATTTTCACTTGTGTGCATATCATACTGGCAAATCTAATCCATCACTACTCCAACTGACTTGAGCCAAGTGAAAGGTCCGAGTGTCCAAGTTAGGTCATTGTCGACAAGAGCCATGCATGTGCTCCGAAACACTCTACTTAGCTGGTCAAGAATCCATTGAACCAAGTCTCACAATTCTCATAGAATTAAGTCAATGATGAATCCACATTTCATCATCTTTATTCTATCATTTTGGCATCAAAAACCCTAACAAATTCCTGTAAAAGGCATTAATTAGAGCATATTAGCATTCATGCATAGTTGTGTAAATATTGTATAAAATACTGTAATTAAAGCCAAAATTATAGAATAAATAAAAGAAAGAAAAAGAATAAAATATTGAAAATATTTTATGACCTGAAACTCCCGAGACCTAGGCATCTAGATGAATAGGTCGACAAGGAATAAAGTAGGGGGAGATAAGGGTCAAATACCTGTTCATTCTATTCATTCTTTATTCATTTTCGGACCCATTTTTGGTTCCACTTTTTATACATCAGATAAAGAAACTTTGTACATGAAAGTTGTAGATAATTTAATAAAGAAAAATACAAAATTGATTTCACTGAAAAATAATACCCAGATAAAACGTTATGGTCTAAATAAAAACCCAGAATCCCAACTTCCCAGACTTGTATCTCACAAATGAAAACTCCAAATGCAGCAAACTCACCTTTAATTGTATATAGAATAAAATAATATATTTAATGGTAGTGGTTTCACATTTGACGGAGCTACGGTTTGAAAGTTGAGTTTTGGACCCTCATTGTACAGTTGTATTGATTAAAATATTCCATTTATTATTTATTCATTATTTGTATAGTTTTATATTTTTATAATTTTGTAAATATTACTTATAATAATTATGTACATTAAAACAAGAATAAAAACCCAAATGAAAATGCAAAATAAAATTATATGTATATAGAATACATAGGTATTATACCTATACACACACCTATACAATACCTACTTATATTTTATTAAATATACAAAATATATCAATAAAATAAAATAAAAATATATTTATGTGTACAAAAGTATTTTATAATTATATAAAATAAGATACAAAAATAATAAAATTAAAATCACAAAATAAAAATCAATTAATAAAATACACAAGTAAAATACCTATATAGGCTATAAAAAGCAACTTGTAAAAATGAACCTCATAAAAATAAATAAAAATCATTATAAAATAATTCATTAAAAAATAAACATTTTTTATTTTATAATCAAAAATTAATAAAAGCATTTACTATTTTTAAATTAATTTCTAAACCTTTTTCCAGAGGGTTTTTCTGGTTGGTCCACGTGGACCAACCAGAGGGCTTGGACAGTTGACCCCGGTCAACTGTCTGACCCCCCTCTCTGCTGCTGTCAGAAGTGGGTTCTGACCCATTTTCTCGATTTTATCGAGGTCGCCCCTTTCACCGAATCTGATCGCTTTCTTCTGCAAAGTTGTGCATTGACAATCCATCTTACACGCCATAGGTTTTTTTTCGACCTTTGTCGTGACCTCGCCTCGAAGGGAGCTCCTTGACCATGTTTCAAAAACGAACCCCCTTCTTCCTTTTTTGCTTTGAACCGCCTTTGGCCAGATCCGAGACCTCCGAGGAGTGGCTGGCAGATCCCCGGTGACAGAGGGTGATCTCCGACCTCGTTGAGGTGCAACCCAGGAGCTCCTGGGCGTGTTCCACGTCATCTCCAGCGGCTGCGCCGCCGTGAGGTCCTATCTCCTCCGCCGTGGCCGAGTCGAGGTGTCTTTGTTCCATTCTTCTGTTACTCATAGTTTCTTCTTTAGTTTTTTTTTGTATTTTCGTGTAGATTTCCCGTGCATTTTTGCTTCATTCTCGCCCATCAAAGCTCGCCGGAGCCCCGCTCCGGCGAACCCTCAACCCGACGTTCCCTCTACCATTACCACTTGCCTGAGTCCCCAGGACACCCTTTTTCTTATTTACGTTTCACTTGCAGGTCCTATAGGCCCGAAGGATCCCATCTGGGGTCATTTTTGTTGACGCACGACCTTCCTGGAGCAGCCCTCCTTCATCGACTCCGCGGCAGCGCCCTGGCGGTCTACCCGCCATTTGGACGCAGCCTATCCCTTGAGGCGGTTCCCAGGAAGCTTGTGGAGCCATCGGACATGAATACACGGCTCTGAGCACCGAGATTTTGTCGCTCCAAGGTCTCTCGAAGCCTGTACTTCGCGTGTTCTTCCTCCGCGCTTCAGAGCCGTCCGATTACGAGCAGCCTCCCGGGAAGTCAGGCACCGTCAGATCTTGCGTAGGCCAGCCATCGGATCATCAGAGCACCATTTAATCAGGGCCGTTGCAAGCGAAGGGGCATCGCTCGCCTCGGACGTGACACGTGGTTAAGTGAAGATACCTCCGCCGTCCGATCTACAGTGTGAGGGTATTTTGCAGTCGCACCCTCGCTCGTTTTTGTATTTATTTAGTAAGACTAAGCTTTCATTTGATGTGCCAAGTTTTTGGTAAATTTTGCAAGACAACCCAGAATATTTACGTATTTGCATTGAAATCCCGGTCCACGTCACCTCACGTGCGCAATTTGCGCGAGATCCCCTGAGGATTTGGTTATTGTATTTTAGCCTATAAACTTTCATGTGCAGCTATAAAATTCTGGGTATTTTGCGATATAGTCCCTGCCATTTTTGATAATTGCGTTGGTGCCCCTACCAGGTGCGTGTGCGACGCACGTGGGCCTAGCGCTTTTGCAAGGGCACCCTTGTAGTTTTCAGTATTTACTATTAGTCCAGCAAAGTTTTACTCTAGTTATAATTTTTGAGCAAATTTGCGTGTAGGCCCCTGACTTTTCTAAATATTACATAAATACCCTTGCCAGGCCACAGTTTTTTGCTTGCTTGCTCCATTTATTTAAGGCATCATTTTAACTTGAAAAATTCCACAAAAATTATGCTAAGATCCTATTAACTTGTAATTTCACGCTATATTTTTAGTTTTTGATTTTATTGCATTTTTATATTTATTAAAAATAAAAAATATGTCATTCCAGTACTGTCTAGCTTAGAAAATACCAAAAAAATATTAAAATCCCTCAAAAAATTCCCAAAAAATTCCCTTTTGTGTGTTTTGTCATCTACTAGTGTTAGTCCAAAAATCACTAAAAATTTCAAAAGAAAACTTAAAAATTAGAAAACCCCTAAAAGCTTCATAAAAATCTACAAAATTCTAGAAAAATCAGAAAAATAGAAACTCAGTTGTTATGTCTTCCCTATTTTATGCTATTTATTTTAAAATTAATTTGGGAAAATTTTGACACTGTTTGTTATTTTTCCTTCCTATTTTAGTCTCGGCCAGGTTGTTGATTCACTGTCTGCTTTATTTCAGTATTTAAAAATTCCAAAAATATTTTGAAAAATATCCAAAAATCACAAAAATAGTAGAAAATCTTACAAATACCAAAAAGATTTTATTCCTGAATTTTTGAGCATTTTTTCATATTTTTTTATAAATATTGTATCACCCCTTTTATTACATTGTATACATATTCCAATATTGAAAAAGAAAATAGAAAAATATAAAATATAAAATATAAAAATCAGAAAATTAAAAACCAAAATACAAAATTAAAAATTAAATAAAAAATTCAAAAAAAAATTAAAAAACCCACAAAAATATTTGCTTGCATAGTGTAGACATCACTTCACTTTCACTCGCACACACACACACACACACACTTGTGCATCTGCCCTGTTTGCTCCCTGTGTTCGAACTCTCTGTATACTTTATCTATACATCTTTTGTGCAGAGTTAAAAATAAATTTTAACTTCACATTCATTTCTTATTGCTTGATCTATAGTGTGGGTTAATTGTTGATTAAATTCAGATCTTGATTGGTCAACACTTCGACTGTGTTCCCGCCTTGTGTGGAATACAAGACCATTCGATTTTTGGGTTTATCAAATGGCGCCGTTGCCGGGGAGCAATAACGCATAGATCATTTTTGCTTCGTGATTGTGATACTTGTCTACATTTTTGCTTTCTTTATTTGCTCACTTATTTGATATCAATGCTTGACTTGTCTAATCACTCTTCCTTGTTGACTTTGTGCGAGGAACCGCGGAGCGAGGGAGACGCTCTACCTTAGGCGTCGGTGCACCCACATGAAGGCAGCAGGAGACTTCTGACCGATCATCAAAGAAGGCAGGGAGGACTTGAGAAGACAGTCATACTTTTAAGCCTTTTGTAGCATTTATTTGTGTAATTTATTGTGAGAGAGAGACTCTATATTTGTAATAATACAGGTACCCCAGGACTTTGGACTTTCGGACCCAATTTCCAAGTGTTTGTACACTTGGGGGCTCACCGCAGTTTTGTAGGCTTTTCATTGCATTTTCTTATTTTGTTTTTCGGTTTTGTTTTCTTCACTTTGTGTGATTGAGCCCTTAGATTTAGGAGTTGCTTGCGATAGATTAAGGACAAACACCTAATATATCTTGCATGTACCTATAGCCGCGTTTGGACTTAGTCAAATTTTGAAACAATCGTCTCATCATCTTCAAGCCTCCGCGCCACGAGCCCACCCCATCAAGCGCTACTCCTGAACTCGATTTATCGAGAAGAGGAGGGGTGAGTCTAGACCGGACTTTTTGGATTGAGGATTGGTGACCGACTTGTGGTGCTTCACGTTAATAGAAATTTCCAAAACTTAGGACGATTTCATCGGCTTGCATTTGCATATAGTTAGGTTTCAATTCTGCTGAGCATCCTTGCATGTAGAGTGCTGGAGGCAAGATGAGCATTTACGCTTTAGCATTCATCATTGTTTGTCGCTTGCATTGCTTTTCCGACTCTCCCTCTGATTTTACCAACCTAGGAGCTTAAAGGAATTGAATCCCCGCTAGGATCGAGCATTTTTATTAAAAATCCAAAAAAAGTGGTAATCAATAAAATTGGGACTGCTAACATTACTTGACCCTAAAAATCGATCAAAAGGAAAAATCTGGTCTTGGGGCGAGTAATCCCCTCATTGTCTTCGCTTTTACTTGCTCGCGCACACGCTAAGGATTAGTGCCCAAATCCCATTGAGCCCCTAAGTGTTTGTGCAACTTCTTGACTTCTCACCTAACTCTAAAATAGACAAGATAAAAAGACTGATTTTTCGATCTCTACCGAGTTGAGTAGGTGAATTGAGGGTTTGATTGATTCATTTTTCCTTGTGATTGTTTTGTGTGCATACTCGATCGCTCCGCGTATTTGCGCCTTTTTATCACATCTCTTGACTTAACCGTCGTGCTCTCCCGATCATTTTTCTCTTGTTTCGAGATGGATCGCTGGAGTGATTTTTATCTGGATTTTGCGGATTCCTCGTACCCTCCAGCCGGTCCACCCCCTTTTATTAGGAGGATCCTCCTCCTACTTTTTCTGACTTTTGTACATATCCGCCTCAGCCACAGTATCACGACTCGGACTTCTACCCACCCCCACCTTCACCCGTATATTATCCACCTCCACTTTCACATCCACCCGAGTCTGACCTGTTGGAGTCACATCCCTCAATCTCCATGAGTGACATGTTGATCCTGATGATAGAGCACACTGATTTGATGAAAGATAATCTTGCCATGTTGAGAGAATATAAGAATAGTGCTCTATTCAGCAAGGCTACGGATTCAATTGTGGGTGATCATGGGAGCTTGCAATCGCCAAAAATACAAAAAAAAGAGAAAAACATAAAAACACAAAAAGATTTTGGGAGTCACACGATCGAGCCACGTTATGAGGAGAGGGGCCAATTGCCCAATCATTTAACCACACAACCACTCACTTCTTGTCCCATCTCCAACCCCGAGGGTGCCTATGTACAGACTGCTCTGGGCACTCCTCATGTACATGCTGATTCCGACTTCCTCCCTTGTATGGAGGAGGTCCAAAAATTCAAAAAAATGCTGTCTGAACCTGAAGTGGTGACTACTATTCATGAGATCATCCAAGCCCCACTTCAGCAGGCCATGACCCAATTATCTGCTCCTCTTCCCAAGAAGAGAAAGCGGAGGAGCAGATCTGAGCGTCACATTCTGACCATGGCCACTGCTCACGCCATCACACACCGTCCCATTCCCAGGAAGAAGAACACAGCTACACCTTTCATCACTTGCACCATCTCTGACTATACTTGTGATCACACTCTCCTAGACGGCGGTGCGTCTATTAGCATATTACCCTTCTCGCTGGTACAGTCTCTTCACTTAAGGCGTCTCAAGAAAACCAGGATGATCGTTCAGTTTGCTGATGAATCTATTAAGAGGCCGAAGGGTATCCTTGAAAATGTCGTCATTTCTATTCAGGGCACGAGCTACCATCTTGATTTTGTCGTGTTGCCCATGGAGACCTCCACAGGGGAGCCATCTCCAATCATCCGGGACGACCATTCCTCGCCTCTGCGAAGGTCGTTATTGACTACGGATCAGGAGAGATTTTCTTCCGTCCTGTTGACGAGAGCGAAATGTTGATCACCATACCCACTGTTGACCAGAGACCTGCATCTGATACACACTCATCGATCTTAGCTGACTCCAAGGCCTGTGACCGATCTGATGATATTAGAGATGTTTCCTCACCGGCCGTTGATGAGACTCGACGAATCCCCCGAAAGGGGAGGAAATAGGAAAGCATGGACCTTGCAGATCCTCCTCCTGGTGTGTGGTGATGTGTTGATGAAATCCAAAGTATCTACGTGATTGATCCCATTGAGTGGCGGGCAGATACCAAGACTAGACAAAACGGACCTGTTTTGACTACTTCCACTGATATGTCCGTTCCTGGTCCTTCAAAAGTAATAATGATTGAGGTCGGTTACGATGCGAATATTAAAAATTTTTGGCCTCTTGATGAAAAAGATGATTCAGGTGAGACTCTTGAGGACGATCTGAGTTCGGATACTTCCACAGATGATTTCGTTCCTTTTGATTTTGACATGGATGAGGACTCGTAGGACGACTCCGATTACACTTCTTCCGAGTATGATGAGTTCGTCCCATTTCACTTCGACATCTGCGAGACTTCCAAGGCCAGACCTGACCACACTTCTTCCACTCACACGTCTGCACCTTCACACCATAGGACCATCAAGGGCGAACCTAGCCATACTGCTTCCATTGATCAGTTCGCGCCTTTTCGATTTGATTCCACTAAGGGCCTTCACTCTGTCGACCCTGATCGACTTCCGTCCACTGTGGACCCCGATGTCGACCTGCACCACACTAGATCTATCCCTTAGCGATCTCGCAAGAAGGTTTGATTTCCACATTGTTATGATCATCCATTTATGTTGTAGATTCTCTCCCGTGACTCTCTGTTCTCTCTCCCGTTTTGCTCGTCCACCCATTCTCGTGTTTGACTTGCTTAGGACGTACTTTGTCCTAAGTATAGGGGGGTGGACGAGTCGAGTGTTCATTCATCGTTCCGTCTTATCACTCCTGTTGTTGCCTATACTTAGGGCTTCTTCTACCCTAAGTATAGGGGGAGTGATGTGTACATTCTTCTCTATCTTATTCCATCTGTTGATATCTTTTCATCTTTTCTTCTTTTCTTCTTTTCCTCTTCTATCTTTTGTAGCTACCAAAAAGGTGACGCCCTTTGTAGACAGTTTTCAATGCTTGGGACGTACTTTGTCCTAAGTATAGGGGGGTGTGCACCCCGAGTTTCGTCTATTCTTTGATCATCTCCATTGTCTCTTCTTCTTGTCTATACTTAGGGATATCTTACCCTAAGTATAGGGGAGACAATCTGAGGATGATATGTTCATTCCCACCCTTGACCCTCCCTACTTTGTGTACAGTCTGCTATACTTAGGATTATTTTATCCTAAGTATAGGGGGGACGGTTGACTTCTCATTGGTTTTTCTATCTATCTCTTATTCATTTATTCTTTAGACTTTTCTATACTTAGTACGAGTTATGTCTTCTCTTTTCTCTCCGATCTATGAGGACATAGCTCAAGCTAAGTATAGGGGGTCGTATATACTGTGTATATACTTTATCCATAACTCGTACTTTCGTATTTTCTTAATAATATGGCTATTAATTCTTTAAAATTCATTAAAACCCCTAATAAAAAGATGTGATTATTCCTCAAATGCTTCGTGTATTTACTGATTAATAAATCAGGAGAACATTTTTTGCAAAATGTTTGAAAAATAGTTTGAAAATCTTTGTGAACATCTATTGAAAACTATTTTGAAAACGTTTTGTTACATGTTTTCAACCTTTGTAAAAATGCGTGATTTGTAAAAATTTATTTTCTTTGTGTGAAATAAAATGTTTGAAAAATGATTTGCAAATGGTTTGAAAAATGGTTGAAAAAATATTTTGAAAAATCTATTTATACTGTTTTGAAAAACCTTTGCAAAATGATTTTCAAATGTGTGTACATGTTTGTAAAATGTTTGTAAAAACAATTTTGGACTAGAGTTTTCAAAAATGTTTGAAAAACCTGTCTCAAATAAGTTTGAGGAATACATACATCACACTAAAGTCCATCCTATATGTATATGTATAAAATTGACCACTTACCCTATAAATTCTTAAAAAATCTACTTCTTATATATATGAGAAGCACTCCCCGTGTACATATTTTAACCTAGATTTTAGCCAAAAACTTTTTGTTTTCAAAAATCCCAAAAACATTTGCAAAATTAAAATCCAAAAACATTTGAAAAATCTTTGTGAAAAATACAAAAAAATGCATGCATCATCTTATCAAAAATCCATAAAAAGTTCAAAACCTTTGAAAATTGCATCACAAAAATATTTTCTGCATTCTGCATATCATTTGCATAGCATGAGCATTTTTCAGATTGAGTTTGATAGTTGAACGAGTCTAAGTAAAATCCGGAGATTGGAGCTTGATTGGACCTTAAAATCTACCTAATAACAGGAACCTTATAGGAACTGGTTTTGAGGTACTTCAGGTCTTTTTGACTTAATTCTTTGACGATCACGAGATTTGGTTCAATGGATTCTTGACTGCCTAAGTAGAGTATTTCGGAGCACACGCACGATTCTTGTTGATAATGACCTAACTTGGACACCCGCACCTTTCACTTGGCTCAACTCAGTTGGAGTGGTGAGGAGATAGGATTTGCCGGTATGAGACGCACACAAGTGGGAACATTTGTCCTCCTCTAGGGAGGGAAGTGCACCCTAACCAGTCCAGTGATTAGGAAGTCTAAAGACAGGAGGTTGTGGGTGCGATAAAGCTTCAAAAGAGGGATAGTCTACTGGCTCAAGACGAAAAATTCCTTATGTAAATGTTGTTGTGTATAGTATTCAAAAAAAAGTTCAGGCATGTACAAAAATAAAAAGCCTTGCAAAGTATGTACAAATGTTGTAAAGTCAATAAGCAAGCTTGAGTTCTAAGTCAAATATGTGAGCCTGCAACTGGATGACTTGACTACACTGGTCTTTGCATCCTAGGATAGGTAGCTACACTGGCTATCGTCCATTCTTCTCTTCACCCCCTCCTCTTGAGCTGGTTGCCACTTGAACTTAGAAGGGAATACCCTGCCTTGAGGAATGAGTTGTTGGATTGGGGAATCATTGGGTTATCGTACTAGAGAAGTCAGTTTCTTTGCCATTCTAGTTGGGGAGAGTCACCATCACTTACATTGTACGAGTCGGATCCATAGTCGTAAGGGTTTGCGTATGAGTTGAGATATTTCTGACCTGGCTATTGAGGAGACTTGGACAGAGTTTTGGGATTCTCAAGGACTATTGGATTTCAAACACGGTTCTCAATAAGGTTCCGCCCGCACTAAAATTCAAAGGTCCGACTTAAGCTCCAGACTTTGATTTTGTGAAGACAAGTTTGATAATTAAACTAAATCCAAGTTCTTCTTTTTCTTTTCTTTCTTTTTCTTTTTGCACTTACTGCATAAGTGTTTGCTAGGGACTAGCAAAGGTAAAGTATAGGGGGATGATGAATCCACATTTCATCATCTTTATTCTATCATTTTGGTATCAAAAACCCTAGCAAATGCCTGTAAAAGGCATTAATTAGAGCATATTAGCATTCATGCATAGTTGTGTAAATATTGTATAAAATACTGTAATTAAAGCCAAAATTATAGAATAAATAAAATAAAAGAAAAAGAATAAAATATTGAAAATATTTTAGGACCCGAAACCTCGATACCTAGGCATCTAGATGAATAGGTCGACAAGGAATAAAGTAGGGGGAGATAAGGGTCAAATACCTGTTCATTCTATTCATTCTTTATTCATTTTGGGACCCATTTTGGGTTCCACTTTTTATACATCAAATAAAGAAACTTTGTACATGAAAGTTGTGTATAATTTAATAAAAAAATACAAAATTGATTTCACTGAAAAATAATAAACAGATAAAAAGTTATGGTCTGAATAAAAACCCAGAATCCCAACTTCCCCGACCAGTATCTCACAAAATGAAAACTCCAAATGCAGCAAACTCACCTTTAATTGTATATAGAATAAAAAAATATATTTAATGGTGGTGGTTTCGCATTTGGCGGAGCTACGGTTTGAAAGTTGAGTTTTGGACCCTCATTGTACAGTTGTACTGATTAAAATATTCCATTTATTATTTATTCATTATTGTATATTTTTATATTTTTATAATTTTGTAAATATTACTTATAATAATTATGTACATTAAAACAAGAATAAAAACCCAAATGAAAATTCAAAATAAAATTATATGTATATAGAATACATAGGTATTATACCTATACATAAACCTATACAATACCTACTTATATTTTATTAAATATACAAAATATATCAATAAAATAAAATAAAAATATATTTATGTGTATAAAAGTATTTTATAATTATATAAAATAAGAGATAAAAATAATAAAATTAAAATCACAAAATAAAATTCAATTAATAAAATATACAGGTAAAATACCTATATAGGATATAAAAAGCAACTTGTAAAAATGCACCTCATAAAAATAAATAAAAATCATTATAAAATAATTCATAAAAAAATAAACATTTTTTATTTTATAATCAAAAATTAATAAAAGCATGTACTATTTTTAAATAAATTTCTAAACCTTTTCCAGAGGGTTTTTCTGGTTGGTCCACGTGGACCAACCAGAGGGCTTGAACAGTTGACCCCGATCAACTGTCTGACCCCCCTCTCTGCTGCTGTCAGAAGTGGGTTCTGACCCATTTTCTCGATTTTATCGAGGTCTCCCCTTTCACCGAATCTGATCGCTTTCTTCTGCAAAATTGTGCATTGACAATCCATCTTACATGCCATAGGTTTTTTTTCGACCTTCGCGTCATTTTTCCACCCGTGACCTCGCCTCGAAGGGAGCTCCTTGACCATGTTTCAAAAACGAACCCCCTTCTTCCTTTTTCGCTTTGAACCGCCTTTGGCCAGATCCGAGACCTCCGAGGAGTGGCTGGCAGATCCCCGGTGACAGAGGGTGATCTCCGACCTCGTTGAGGTGCAACCCAGGAGCTCGTGGGCGTGTTCCACGTCATCTCCGGCGGCTGCGCCGCCGTGAGGTCCTGTCTCCCCCGCCGTGGCCGAGTCGAGGTGTCTTTGTTCCATTCTTCTGTTACTCATAGTTTCTTCTTTAGTTTTTTTTTGTATTTTCGTGTAGATTTCCCGTGCATTTTCGCTTCATTCTGACCCATCAAAGCTCGCTGGAGCCCCGCTCCGGCGAACCCTCAACCCGACGTTCCCTCTACCTTTACCACTCGCCTGAGTCCCCAGGACACCCTTTTTCTTATTTGTGTTTCACTTGCAGGTCCTGGAGGCCCGAAGGATCCCATCTGGGGTCATTTTTGTTGACGCACGACCTTCCTGGAGCCGCCCTCCTTCATCGACTCCGCGGCAGCGCCCTGGCGGTCTACCAGCAATTTGGACGCAGCCAATCCTTTGAGGCAGTTCCCAGGAAGCTTGTTGAGCCATCAGACATGAATACACGGCTCTGAGCACCGAGATTTTATCGCTCCAAGGTCCCCCGAAGCCTGTTCTTCGCGTGTTCTTCCTCCGCGCTTTAGAGTCGTCCGATTACGAGCAGCCTCCAGGGAAGTGCAGGCACCGTCAGATCTTGCGTAGGCCAGCCGTCGGATCATCAGAGCACCATTTAATCAGGGCTGATGCAAGCGAAGGGGCATCGCTCGCCTCGGACGTGACACATGGTTTAGTGAAGACACCTCCGCCGTCCGATCTACAGTGTGAGGGTATTTTGCAGTCGCACCCTCGCTCGTTTTTGTATTTATTTAGTAAGCCTAATCTTTCATTTGTTGTGCTAAGTTTTTGGTAAATTTTGCAAGACAACCCAGAACATTAACGTATTTGCATTGAGATCCCGATCCACGTCACCTCACGTGCCTGCACACGTGAGGTGTGGATATTTTCGCGAGATCCCCTGAGGATTTGGTTATTGTATTTTAGCCTATAAACTTTCATGTGCAGCTATAAAATTCTGGGTATTTTGCGATATAGTCCCTACCAATTTTGATAATTGCGTTGGTGCCCCTGCCAGGTGCGTGTGCGACGCATGTGGGCCTGGTGCTTTTGCAAGGGCACCCTTGCGGTTTTCAGTATTTACTATTAGTTCCTGCAAAGTTTTACTCTAGTTATAATTTATGAGGAAATTTGCTTGTAGGCCCCTGACTTTTCTAAATATTACATAAATACCCATGCCAGGCCACAGTTTTTTGCTTGCTTGCTCCATTTATTCAGGGCATCATTTTAACTTGAAAAATTCCACAAAATTATGCTAAGCTCCTGTTAACATGTACTATCACGCCATATTTTTAGTTTTTGATTTTACTGCATTTTTATAATTATTAAAAATCAAAAATATGTCATTCCAGTACTGTCTAGCTTAGAAAATACCAAAAAATATTAAAATACCTCGAAAAATTCCAAAAAAATTCCCTTTTGTGTGTTTTGTCATCTACTAGTGTCATTCCAAAAATCACTAAAAATTTCAAAAGAAAAACCTTTAAAATTAGAAAACCTCTAAAAACTTCATAAAAATCTACAAAATTCTAGAAAAATCACAAAAATAGAAACTCAGTTACTGTTCTTCCCTATTTTATGCTATTTATTTTAAAATTAATTTGTGAAAATTTTGACATTGTTTGTTATTTTTCCTTCCCACTTTAGTCTCGGCCAGGTTGTTGATTCACTGTCTGCTTTATTTCAGTATTTAAAAATACCAAAAATATTTTGAAAAATACCCAAAAATCACAAAAACAGTAGAAAATCTTACAAATACCAAAAATATTTTATTCCTGAATTTTTGAGCATTTTTGCATATTTTTTATAAATATTGTATCACCCCTTTTATTACATTGTATACATATTCCAATATTGAAAAAGAAAATAGAAAAATATAAAATATAAAATATAAAAATCAGAAAATTAAAAACCAAAATAAAAAAATAAAAATGAAATAAAAAAATTTTAAAAAATTTAAAAAACCCACAAAAATATTTGCTTGCATAGTGTAGACATCACTTCACTTTCACTCACACACACACTTGTGCATCTACCTTGTTTGCTCCTTGTGTTCGAACTCTCTGCATACTTGCTCTATACATCTTTTGTGCAGAGTTAAAAATAAATGTTAACTTCACATTTATTTCTTATTGCTTGATCTATAGTGTGGGTTAATTGTTGATTAAATTCAGATCTTGATTGGTCAACACTTCGACTGTGTTCCCGCCTTGTGTGGAATACAAGACACATTCGATTTTTGGGTTTATCAAATGACTGTGTTCTTGACTGTGTTCCCTGACAACGACGCCATTTGAAAAATTAAAAAATAGAGCGGTCTTGTATTCCACACAAGGGGGGAACACAGTCGAAGTGTTGACCACTCAAAATCCGGATTTAATCAACAATGAACCCACAATCAATAAATCAAGCAATGACAAATAAATGTGGAGTAAAATTTATTTTTAACTCTACAAACAAGATGTATAAGTGTAAGTATGTAGAGAGTTCGAACACAGGGAGCAAGGCAGGAAAGATCAAGCTAAGTGCAAAATGTGATGTAATTGTGATCAATGCCTACAAGATGCAAATATTTTTGTGGATTTTAATTTTTAATTTTTATCTTTTATTTTAAATTTCATAATTTTGTATTTTGATTTTTGATTTTCTGATTTTTTTATTTTGTTTTTATATTTTATATTTTTTGTAATATTGGAATATGTATAAAATTTAATAAAAGGGGTGATACAATATTTATAAAAAAATGCAAAAATGCTCAAAAATTCAGGAATAAAATCTTTTTGGTATTTTTAAGATTTTCTACTGTTTTTTTATTTTTGGGTATTTTTCAAAATATTTTTGGTATTTTTAAATACTGAAATAAAGCAGACAGCGAATCAACAACCTGGCTGAGACTAAAATGGGAAAGAAAAATAACAAACAGTGTCAAAATTTTCCCAAATTAATTTTAAAATAAATAGCATAAAATAGGGAAGACATAGCAACTGAGTTTATATTTTTGTGATTTTTTTAGAATTTTGTAGATTTTTATGAAGTTTTTAGGGGTTTTCTAATTTTTAAGGTTTTTCTTTTGAAATTTTTAGTGATTTTTAGATTGACACTAGTAGATGACAAAACACACAAAAGGGAATCTTTTTTGGAATTTTTCGAGGTATTTTAATATTTTTTGGTATTTTCTAAGCTAGACAGTACTAGAATGACATATTTTTATTTTTAATAAATATAAAAATGCAATAAAATCAAAAACTAAAAATATAGCGTGAAAGTGCAAGTTAACAGGAGCTTAGCATAATTTTTGTGGAATTTTTAAAGTTAAAATGATGCCTTAAATAAATGGAGCAAGCAAGCAAAAAACTGTGGCCTGGCCAGGGTATTTATGTAATATTTAGAAAAGTCAGGGGCCTACATGCAAATTTCCTCAAAAATTATAACTAGAGTAAAACTTTATTGGACTAATAGTAAATACTGAAAACCGCAAGGGTGCCCTTGCAAAAGCGCCAGGCCCACGTGCATCGCACGTGCACTGCAGGGGCACCAACGCAATTATAAAAAATGGTAGGGACTATATCGCAAAATACCCAGAATTTTATAGCTGCACATGAAAGTTTATAGGCTAAAATACAATAACCAAATCCTTAGGGGATCTCGCGCAAAATGTCCACACCTCACGTGCGCAGGCACGTGAGGTGACGTGGACCGGGATCTCAATGCAAATACGTTAATGTTCTGGGCTGTCTTGCAAAATTTACCAAAAACTAAGCACAGCAAATGAAAGCTTAGGCTTACTAAATAAATACAAAAACGAGCGAGGGTGCGACTGCAAAATACCCTCACCTGTAGATGGGACGGCGGAGGTATCTTCACTTAACCACGCGTCACGTCCGAGGCGAGCGATGCCCCTTCGCTTGCAACGACCCTGATTAAATGGTGCTCTGATGATCCGACGGCTGGCCTACGCAAGATCTGACGGTGCCTGCACTTCCCGGGAGGCTGCTCGTAATCAGACGACTCTGAAGCGCGGAGGAAGAACACGCGAAGAACAGGCTTCGGGGGACCTTGGAGCGAGAACATCTCGGTGCTCAGAGCCGTGTATTCATGTCCGATGGCTCCACAAGCTTCCTGGGAACCGCCTCAAGGGATTGGTTGTGTCCAAATGGCGGGTAGACCGACAGGGCGCTGCCGCGGAGTCGATGAAGGAGGGCGGCTCCAGGAAGGTCGTGCGTCAACAAAAATGACCCCAAATGGGATCCTTCGAGCCTCCAGGACCTGCAAGTGAAACGCAAATAAGAAAAAGGGTGTTCTGGGGACTCAGGCGAGTGGTAATGGTAGAGGGAACGTCGGGTTGAGGGTTCGCCGGAGCGGGGCTCCGGCGAGCTTTGATGGGCGAGAATGAAGCGAAAATGCACGGGAAATCTACACGAAAATACAAAAAAAACTAAAGAAGAAACTATGATTAACAAAATAATGGAACAAAGACACCTCGACTCGGCCACGACGGAGGAGATAGGACCTCACGGCGGTGCAGCCGCCGGAGATGATGTGGAACACGCCCAGGAGCTCCTGGATTGCACCTCAACGAGGTCGGAGATCACCCTCTGTCACCGGGGATCTGCCAGCCACTCCTCGGAGGTCTCGGATCTGGCCAAAGGTGGTTCAAAGCAAAAAAGGAAGAAGGGGGTTCGTTTTTGAAACATGGTCAAGGAGCTCCCTTCGAGGCGAGGTCACGGGTGGAAAAACGACGCGAAGGTCGAAAAAAACCTATGGCATGTAAGATGGATTGTCAATGCACAACTTTGCAGAAGAAAGCGATCAGATTCGGTGAAAGGGGCGACCTCGATAAAATCGAGAAAATGGGTCAGAACCCACTTCTGACAGCAGCAGGGAGGGGGGTCAGACAGTTGACCGAGGTCAACTGTCCAAGCCCTCTGGTTGGTCCACGTGGACCAACCAGAAAAACCCTCTCGAAAAAGGTTTAGAAATTAATTTAAAAATAGTAAATTCTTTTATTATTTTATTATTATAAAATAAAAAATGTTTTTTATGAATTATTTTATAATGATTTTTATTCATTTTTATGAGGTGCATTTTTACGAGTTGCTTTTTATAGGTATTTTACCTGTATATTTTATTAATTGATTTTTATTTCGTGATTTATTTTTATTATTTTTATCTCTTATTTTATATAATTATAAAATACTTTTATACACATAAATATATTTTTATTTTATTTTATTGATATATTTTGTATATTTAATAAAATATAAGTAGGTATTGTATGGGTATGTGTATAGGTATAATACATATGTATTCTATACACATATAATTTTATTTTGCATTTTCATTTGGGTTTTTATTCTTGTTTTAATGTACATAATTATTATAATTAATATTTACAAAATTATAAAAATAAAAAATATGCAAATAATGAATAAATAATAAATGGAATATTTTAATCAGTACAACTGTACAATGAGGGTCCAAAACTCAACTTTCAAACCCTAGCTCCGCCAAACGCGAAACCACCACCATTAAATATATTATTTTATTTTATATACAATTAAAGGTGAGTTAGCAACATTTGGAGTTTTCATTTGTGAGATACAAGTCTGGGAAGTTGGGATCCTGGGTTTTTATTCAGACCATAACTTTTTATCTGTGTATTATTTTTCAGTGAAATTAATTTTGTATTTTTGTTTATTAAATTATCTACAACTTTCATGTACAAAGTTTCTTTATTTGATGTATAAAAATTGGAACCAAAAATGAATCCCAAAATGAATAAAGAATGAATAGAATGAACAGGTATTTGACCCTTATCACCCCCTACTTTATTCATTGTCGACCTATTCATCTAGATGCCTAGGTCTCGGGGGTTTCGGGTCATAATATATTTTCAATATTTTATTCTTTTTCTTTTCTTTTATTTATTCTATAATTTTGGCTTTAATTACAGTATTTTATACAATATTTACACAACTATGCATGAATGCTAATATGCTCTAATTAATGCCTTTTACATGCATTTTCTAGGGTTTTTGATGCCAAAATGATAGAATAAAGATGATGAAATGTGGATTCATCAGTCAACTATACCTGAACTGCCTAAATTCCAACTCCTATAAAGTCCTGCAATTAAGTACATTTAAGGTCCAACCAAACTCCAATCGTCGACTTTACTTAGACTTGTTCAATTATCAAACACAATCTGAAAATGCGAATGCTATGCAAGTGCCATGTACAATGTAGAAAATATTTTTGTGATGCAATTTTCAAACTTTTGAACTTTTTATGGATTTTTGAAGAAGGTTTTACAAATTTTATGCATTTTTTCAAAACGTTTTTGTATTTTTTGATATTTTTGGTTTTGCAAATATTTTTGGTATTTTTTAAAACAAAAGATTTTGGATACAAAATATGTACAAATATTTACACCTGGATGTATCTTATATTTTCAAGAATAGGGGTTTCTAAGAATTTACAAGGGTTATATTAGTTAATTATATATATATATATATTTAAAAAATTAATAAAAAAATTTGATGTGACATATATATTCCTCAAACTTATTCGAAAATCATTTTACAAACAATTTTGAAAACTATAGTTCAAAATTAGTTTTGCAAATAATTTTTACAAACATTTATACACATTTGAAAATCATTTTGCAATGGTTTTTCAAACAATATATATATATATATATATATATATATTTCAAAATATTTTTGCAACCATTTTTCAAACCATTTGTTAATCGTTTTCCAAGCATTTTATTTCACACAACGAGAAGAAATTTTTCAAACAAAATATTTTTACAAAGGTTGAAAATATTTAACAAAATATTTTCCAAATAGTTTTTAAAATATCACATAAAAATATTTTCAAATTATTTTTCAAACATTTTGCAAAGAAAATGTTTTTACCTTATTTATTAACCAGTAAATATAAAAAGAAATTGACGAACAATATACAACTTTTTATTAAGTGATTTTATTTATTTAATAGGTATTTTATATAGTATTTTATACATAAATTTAGCCATATTTATTATTAAAAATATGGAAGTATGAGTTATGGCTAAAGTATATAAGTAATATACACAACCCTCTTATACTTAGCTTGAATTATGTCCTCATAGATCAGAGAGAAAAAGAGAAGACATAACTCGTACTGAGTATAGAAAAGTCCAATGAATAAACGAATAAGGAATGAATGAATGATAAGTCGATCATTGATGATGTGCCTTATAACTAAGGTTAAGTATGTAATAATTAAGGGTCGTTGTGACACGAATCGCCAAGCGTAATGAATGAGAAAAATATTTTTAACCACTTTAGAGAAGTCAAGCAATGACAAGCAAGCAGTCTTCGCTATTAAATTTACCTGGTATAGTGACCAGGGTCTAATACAAGCTGACGATTTAAAAATTAAGTAGTCAAATTTTAAAATTAAATATTTAATGGTTTTTATTTTTCAATTTTTTTTCAAATAGAGCACAAGTCACAAAATGCACAAGGGAATAAAGATACACACACACACACACACACACTTTTTTACTTTTCAAAACATCCAAAAATACTTAGAAAATCCAGAGAAAATGTTTTTGTGTTTTCATATGTTTAAAATATTTTTGGTAATTTTTCAAATTTTTCTATTTTTTATGATTTTATGAAAGTCAAATAGTGGCAGCAAAAGAAAACAGTGCACAACTAAGAGTATTTTGCATCCTAAAAATACTTTAAGCACCCAAAACTCCTGGAACTTATTTTTATGCTAAAATAAAATTAAATATCTACAAAAGAGACTATCAGACTTTTTGGATTTTTCTAGAATTTCCTACAATTTTCTTAAGATTTATAGTTATTTGTAATTTTTTATTTTTATAAATAGTTAATGCATTAAAATTTATAGAAATTAAAGTACAGTAAAATACCCTACAATAAATGTTTTGGAATTTTTAGGCAAATTTTCGAATTTTTATGATTTTCTAAAAGACAGTCAGATAAAAAGATACTGTTTTGAATTTTTAAAATAACAAATGATGATAAAATACAATGAAAAATTTATACAATGTTTAAGCGCATAACAGGAGCATACACAAATTTTTATAGAATTTTTAGATCGTGAAAACCATTTATTTTGATGAAAATAATAAGAAATTCAAGGTCTAGAGTACATGGACCTAAATGCAATTATGAAAAAGTTTTTGCAGAAAATGTAACAATAAACTTATAGGTGGAAAAGTGAAATTTACCCAAATATCACGTGCTAAGCACGTGCATTTCCTGAAGCAGGGGCACTCTCCTGAGGGTTTGAATGTAATTTATCTAAAAGATTTTTTATAATCTAGGGTTCTTTACTCTTCATTCTCAACAAGGAGGCATAGAGGGGCTACCGCTGGGGAGCCGTTGGGGACGGACGTCGCCTTTGACGGCGGCTGGATTTGCATCGTGCATGTGGAGGAGGGCGTCGGGGCGAAGTAGGCGATGGTGCCGCTCTAGGTTGTGCCACTGGGAGCGACGGTGTAGGTGAAGGAGGCGAGGCACAGTGGTGCGTGAGCGGGTTGCAGGCGCTTCAGAGGTCAGTGGCTAGGCACTTGAGGGACTGGGCATGGGGGAGCGATGTCGCGGCGGAGGACCTGGAGGCGCCGCCCACGGCGGAGGCGCGAGCTCGCACGTGGAGGCACGACGAAGTTGGGAGGACAAAGGGGTTCGATGAAGGGCTTCGACAGTGATTGGAGAGTAGTGCGGGGGCATCGCACATTGGAGGTGAAGCAGCTGAGCGTGGGCGGCGCCGCTGCGTGTGACGGTCTTCGGCGGAGAGGCGACGAGCAAGCATCATCTTGTGTGGTGAAAGATGGTGGCAGTGGCTGTTGTCGGTGGGGATTGGTTGGAGTCGCGGGCGAAGGGAAGGCCACCATTGTGCGGAAACGGTGATAGGCTCACGGTGGAGGGGTCGTCGGCGGTGCCTACTGCGATTGATGTTTTTGTTGTTTTTATATATTTTTTATAAATTGTGAACAATAGTAATGAAAAAAATAATTTTTTTAAGAAGGTAATAATTTTTTATTATTTTTATTATTTTCCTGCAAAACAAATGTTCGGAATAAAAACAATTATATGTTCTTTTTTATTCCTTTTATTTATTAATCAAAAAAATAAGATGCGTGAATGGTTCGGATCTAGTGATATAGAAGATAGACCCAACTCTCTGATCATCGTGCATGACCGAAGATGATAGATTGTGTGAGATAGAATGGGAACGTGTAAAGTTCGAGAAAATGAGATGGAAAATCAGTGTCGGATCAGAAAATGTGTGGTGGAAATTTTTTAAGATTTTTTTATATCTAAAAATTAATCAAGAAATCAAAGTAAAAATTAAATCTAAGATTTATATACGGAAAACGACGGAAAGAAAATGGATCTCACCTCGGAATTATATACACCGTGATGGCCTCGACGAGGGCCGACTCGCTGTCACCGGACGACTTAGAGGCTGGACACCCTTCTTCAACAAGATTGCTCTCGGAGATCGGGCTTCTCTCCACCAAAGATTGATCAAAGAATAACAAAGGAGGTAGTATCCAATAAAAAGAGAAGAAAAAATAAAAAGGAAGGCATATACACTTAAGGAGTGTATTTAGTGGTTTAATTAATAAAATAAATTAATTAATTAACAAATCAATTAAAAATAAATTTTGGAATAAAATAAAATAAATAAATAAATTTACAAAATTTTATTAACCACCTTAATGGTGGCTATTAATGGTATAGAATAATATCTTTATATACAAGGTACGTTTTCAAATCAAATAATGAATAAATTAAATAATTAAATAATTAAATATAAATTTCGTAATTAAATTACTTAATTAGTTAATGTTAGATATTAACTTTTTTGTGATTTATATGTGAGGATATTAGTTGTATACAAATATTATGTACATTTATACAATATACACATGTACAAAAAAGGAAATAATTTTTAAATATTTTTTTACTTTTTTATTTTTAGTAATGAAGATAATATTTACAATTATATACATTATATGTGAAAAATAAATATGAATAAATATATACAATAAGTATGTGGTAAAACTGCACAAACCACCCTAGAAAATCGACTTTTCAACCATAACTCCAAAAATTATGAAATTACAATCATTTGAAAGATAATTTAATTTAGAGTATAATGTAAGTGAGTTTGATTCAATTTGAGTTCGTATGAAGCCGAAATTGGTCTTTTAATTATTGCTTTACGTCTTTTTCTGAGTGTGATTATTGGTAATATGTATATTATTTTATTGTGCAATTATTTTTATTATTTATAACACATTTTTATTTATGCCTTTTGTTTACAAAAATATTTAATTTGAAGCCAATTTATCTACAAATAAAATAGTACAAGTTTTATACAAATATACATGGAAAAAATTACAAATTATTTTTTTGATTTTTGAATTAACGACCCTATCTCCCCCTACATTATTCCTGGTCGATCTGATCAAGTCTTAACCTTCTCTCAGGGTTCGGGTCAGTGTGCATTTATTCCATAATTACATCCTTTATTTTTATTTCCTTTTTCTTTCCTTATTTATTCTTTTATTTTGAATATAAAAAGGATTAAAAATGCATATTTTACAAATACATGCAAAATGGTAATTTCATGAAATTAGTGGGTATTTAAAGGTGTTTGAACTAAGGAAATGAAGGTAAAATAAAAGAATAAAGGAGTTGAATCATGGATTCATCATTCCCCTATACTTTACCTTTGCTAGTCCCTTAGCAAACACTTAAAGTTAGAACAATGTTGACTTTTACACTTACCTTCATAAAATTTTAGTATGGAGTTCTATTGGTCCTTTGGATTATTAGTGTGTCAGAACCTTAATGGGAAATGGATTTAAAACCTAACAGCCTCTAAGTTCCACAAGACTCCTATTTAGGTCTCCTCAACAGTAAGATTAGAACAAGTTTACATACACAAATTATTATGACTATGAATCTTTACTTGTACGATGTACGTGAAATATAACTCCTCATCTCAAAAGTAGCAAAGAAACAGCTTCCCTCAACAAGGTAACTCTAATCCCTCAGTCTAGCAACTCTTTCCTCGAGGAGCGGGCATATTCCCTTCTAATTTCAAGTGTAACTAGCTCTAGAAGAGGGGATGGAGAAGAGAATGGACGGTAACCAGTGTAGTTACCTCTCCTTGGATGCATGACCATTGTAGCCAAGACATCCGCTGCAAGCTTACAAACATTTGACTTTGAAGCTCTTATTCTTTTTTTCATTAGTATATACACTCCGGCAGCATTTTACTTTTCAATCAGGCCAGTCCACTTTTGGAGATCCTGTATTTTTTCTTTTTTCTTCCTTTTTCTTTGAAAATATATACAAGGTGCAACATGTACATAAGGAGTTTTTCCTCTTAAGCAGTAGACTATCCCTCTTTTTAAGCATTATTGCAACCCCACAACATCCTATCTTTAGACCTCAACATTGTCAAACCAGGTTGAAACGCACTTCCCTCCCTAGAGGAGGATGAGAGGTTCTGTCTAGATGAACTACCCTCGTATGCTACCCAAAGCCAAAAGATTCATCCCCCTCACTACCTCCTCCATGGAGAGCTACGTGTAGAGTGCTTGTCCAAGGTAAGTCACTGTCTAAAAGAATCATGCGTGTGTTGTTAAATATTCTACTTTGACTGATCAAGATGACATGTAAACATAGTCTTATGGACTCAAAGAATTAAGTTACTAGGACCTGAAAAGTCTTAACTCCGGTTCTTATAAGGTTCCTCTGAAATTAAGTGGACTAAGGTCCAACTAAGCTCCATTCTTCAAATTTATTCCGGACTTAGTTTAAATGTCAAAATTATCATGAAAATGCACATGCAAATGTAAGAAATATGTAAAATGTAAAGAAAGAAAGTAAAACTTTTTGTGAAACAATTTTCAATTTTTTGAACTTTTTTTGGATTTTTGAAAAATGATGTATATGCAAAAATAGCTTTTTATGCATATAGTTAGTAATATATACAAGTATATACAATTTTTTTAAAGAAGGGTTAGGGATGAGATACACATATTTACGCAGGAGTGAGTCAATTATTTACAAAAATCATGTAAGAGGATTTGCAACTTGAGTAATTTATACAGGTTTATATATACAATTGGTTATATATTTTTTTATAATTGTGATGCATATATTCCTCAAATTTATTTGATAATAATTTTACAAATTTTTTTGAAAACTATAGTCCAAAACAATTTTTCAAACAATTTTACAATCATTTACGAACATTTGAAAAGAATTTTGCAAACATTTTTCAAACAATATATATATTTTTACACTAATTTTTCAACCATTTTCAAAATATTTGCAAATAATTTTTACAAAATAATTTTATTTCACACAAAGAAAAATTTTTACAAGCCAACATATTTTGACAAAGTTTGAAAAAAAGTTTTCAAACATTTTTCAAATAGTTTCCAAAGAATTTTCGAATAGATTTTCAAACTACTTTGAAAATATTTTCAAAATATTTTAACTTGACTTATTAATTAGTATATGTAAAAAGAATTTTGAGGAAATATTTGCATCTTTTTTATTAGTTTTTTTACCAATATTTACAAAGTATTTTAGCTATATTAAAAATATATACGAAAGTACGAGTTATGGCTAAAGTATATATACAATATATACGACACCCCCTATACTTAGCTCGAACTATGTCCTCATAGTGATCAAAGAGATACAAAGGAAGACATAACTCGTGCTAAGTATAGAAAAGTGAAAAGAAAATTATACTGCAATGACAAATAAACGAATATAATCAATAGAAGTCGGTGATCCCCCTATACTTAGGATCGAGTAATCCTAAATATAGAAGACTGTAAATATGTATATATGACAATATGATAGTCACTGCTAATTACAAGAATAAAAACTAATATATGTCTATCATCCAAAGATATGACAATGAATATTCAAATTATAGTGAATTTGGTATAATTGTACCTTTTTGAATGATGAAATGCCACCATTCACAAGGATTATTACAACTGTTAATAATCGTTGTGAATTGGAAAAACCATTGTAATAATGCTTTTGTAACCATTTTATAACCATTGAGTATGAGTAGAGATTTGGAAATGATACAACAAAGTCACATAGTGTGTATGAAATAAAGCTGCTGCTCCAACTTCTCCATGTGCTTCCGTGGTTTGTTCTAATTCCTTACAAGTTGATTCCATCAATCATCAGAAACTGATCTTGATGGGAGATTTTACATATGAGGATTTCATGCTTTCATGGGATGATTTAAAGTTCCATCTAATCATGCAATCTCAACTGATTCAAGTAAACTCGACTATTTCTTATTTCTTGTTGTATGTCCTCAACCCACTTCAGTCACTTGATAAAGGAAGTAAAAACAAGACTTCATATTAGTGTGAAACCCCATGCCATGCTGCCAAGCATACATTGAGAAGCATACGACCTCATGTTGAATAAATTCCAACGGCAATAAGGAGTCCAATCCAAACCTTATTACAACTAGAGTACATATTACTTGAACTTCAAAAACACTTGGGGGTCCAATCCAACCCTTATTACAACTAGAGTACATATTACTTAAACTTCAAAAACACTTGGGAGTCCAATCCAACCCTTATTACAACTAACACATATTACATGCACTGCTCTTTCGATAATAATGCCATTTAATTTCCCCATTTAACTGGTTCGTGGTTTCAGGAAGCTGCGATACCACAAGGCAGATTTCTTGGGATACCTCTTCATTTTATCCTTGTAATCCACTTAAACAAACCCGAATCTACTATGATTTTATATTTTTATGTTATTAGGTTTTCTGATTTTATAATTTTATTTTGTGGATTTAAGTGGTTTTTAAATTCAAAAATAATGTATTAATAGAAAACGGACCACAGTTTAGGGTTTCGAAAATAGCAAATAGTGTGAAGAGTTTTGAATGCTATTTTCATTGTATAGATTATGATAATAGCTTTATGTTAAGGCATTGCATGGATTTTTAGGAATGTTTGTGAGCTAGTTAAAAATAGTGAAGTTTTGACATATATGTGATTTTATAGTGTTTTTTATTTGATTTTTAGTTGATTTTTTTACTATTTAGAATACAATAAAGTATAAGTAATATTTCTTGTGAAACTTTTAGAGGTGTGTTTATAATATATACAAAGGGATTAACAAGGGTGAAGATGATTGGTGGTGGTTTTGAAATCAAAAATCAAAGAGATATGGATTGGATTGATAAGAGAAAAGAGGAGGAACATGAGAAGCTACAGAAGCCTATGGGAAATACCTGGGATGAAAGTGATGGGATTGCATGTGGATTATAGCTCTGCAGAGCTTGATGTTCCTTGCCTCAACAAGAGATGACTGGGGGGACAACTCACGCGATGGAGAAAGGGCTACAACACCGACGATCGATCTCGCCTTGACTCTCCTCCTCGACCTCTTGCTCGACAAATGAATGGTGCGATGTCACTGGCCACCCTCGTTAACATGAGCTCTAAGTATTTAGGGATTCAAATGGAGGATATGTAGAGAAAATGAAGGGAAAAGAGGTATATAGAGGAGAAACTAAAGGGAAAAGTACAAGAAAATGATCTACCTACTGAGACACGCCTGGAAACTCAGGTTAAGTATTAAATAAATAATGGTCGTTGTGACCCATATCACCAAGCGTGGTCAATCGAGAAAAATATTTTAAACCACTTGAAAGATAATTGAATCAATGAAAATAAATGTAAGTGGTTTTCGCTATTCTTTTTATCTGGTATAGCGAGCAGGGTCGAATACAAGGAGCACGATTTAAAAACTAAGTAGTCAAATTTCCAAGCTAATTTTTAGTGGTTTTTGAATTTTTGAATTTTTTATTTTTCAAAACAAGGCACAAAGGATAAAACACACAATCCACACTCTTTTTGTCTTTTTCAGAAAGGACAAAAATACCCATAAAATTAAAAAAAATGTTTTTGTATTTTATATATTTTAAAATATTTTTGGTAATTTTTTCGAATTTTTCTGATGTTTGTATGTTTTTCTAAAAATGAAACAGTGGAAAATAACGGAAACAATGCACAACCAAGATTATTTTGCAACTTAAAAACACTTAAGTGCCCAATAATTCTGGCAATTATTTTTAATATAAACTACAAAGAAATATCTACAATCAGAGACTAAAATAACAAATTTGGGCATTTTTTTTAAAATTTTCTACAATTTTTTAAGATTTTTTGTTTTTCGCATTTTTTTTGGTTTTTATAAAAAGTTAATGCATAAAAATTGCATAGAAATTAAAATACACCAAAATACACCTACAATATTTTTGGAAAATATTTAGGCTAGTTTTCAAATTTTTAGAAATTTTGCAATTTCGGGCGACAAAAAGTTACTGTTTTTTATTTTTTAAAAATATCAAACGACAATAAAATTTG
Source organism: Ottelia alismoides (assembly GCA_037367405.1). Lineage (NCBI taxonomy): Eukaryota > Viridiplantae > Streptophyta > Magnoliopsida > Alismatales > Hydrocharitaceae > Ottelia > Ottelia alismoides. Next base: position 304,655 of record JAZKJV010004782.1, on the reverse strand, counting down.
ATAAAAAATTTATACAATGATAAGAACTAGCCGGAACATACATCATTTTTTTGAGAATTTTTTGAAAAATAAAAAAAAATTATTCCATCAAAAAGATCATGAAAAGTTTATTGTTTGAAAAGCTGGGTCTGAAATGTAATTATTTAAAAGTTTTCCAACAAAATACAAAAATAATAAAAAGCAAGGGGAATGTCGCAATGTACCGAATATTTTATTAAAAACTCTAACCTAGGGTTCTTTTCCTTTTTTTTCTTTTCAAGCACGAGCAAGAGGATCGAGATCGAGTGGGCGGCGGAGGATCTGGAGGTCGCGCGAGTGGCGCGCACGGAGTGGCGGTGCGGACGTCGACGGCGGAAGCGGAGGAGGCCGCGGAAGGTGCAGCGGCAGATGTGCCTTGGAGGGTGCCTGTGCGCGGCTCAAAGAGGGTGTCTAGTAGGGCCGCACCGTCGCGGATGAGGAGGGCGCCGCGGGGGTGCTGGAAGATAGGGGGGGACGGCTTCGGCGCGCGCGCTGGGTCGCGCTGCGGCCTGGCGTGAGACGGGCAAGGTGGAGGGCAGCGACCGTCGAAGGGGCACAGGAGGGCGCGCCGGCCGCGCGGGAGGCTCGGGCAGAGTCGGAGGAGGTGCCGGTCCGCCGCGGAGTCGCGCACCGGCGCACGCGTCGCTCGGAGGTGGTTGGCACGCGGGAGGCGCGCGCGGTCTGGATGCAGCGGCGGGTGAGCGACGGCGGCGGTGCGTCGCCAGTGGGCGGGCGGCGCTATGTAGACGGAGGAGGGCCGGCGGCTCTGCTAGAATTTTTTTGTTTGTTTGTTTATATATATATTTTTTTGTTTTTTTACTGTAACCAGAGAATATAATTAAAGGAAAAGTTTTTTAAATTTTTTCTTGAAACAGAAAATGTAAATAGAGTTTAAAAAAAGATTTTTTTAGTTTTTTTATAATTTTTTAGATGAACCTGCAAAACAAATATTAGAGAGATAGAAAACAAATATGTGTATTTTTTTATTTATTTTTATTATTTATCCACAAAATCGAAGATGTGAATGATGAGGATCTTGTGTATGGTAGAGAGATCCGAGTCTCCGACCATCGTTCGTGGTCGGAGGTGTGTGGTTGTGTGAGATAGACGTGAAATAGAGAGGTCATGAGATGAGGCGAAAATTTCGGTGTCGGATCGAAAAGTGTGACAGTGAATGTTTTTGTGATTTTGGATTTAAAAACTAATCACTACATCTACACAAAAATTAAACCTACGATTTACCTAGGAGAAACGACAAGAAATAAAAGTGGATCTCACCTTGGATTTTAACACGCCATGATGGCCTCGACGACGACCAAATTGTTGTCACCGACCGGATCGGAGGCTGGGCACCCTTCTGTGACGAGTAGCTCTCGGAGATCGGGCTCCTCTCTCCAAAGATTGATCAAGCGTGAAAGAATGAGGAGGAGCCCATTAAAAAGAGAAGAAAAATGAAAAAGAAAGGTATATGCACTTAAGGAATGTTTTTATTGGTGATTTTTATTAAGGATGTTAGTTGTATACACATATTATATACATATAATACACTATACACATATATACACAAGGAAATAATTTATAAACACATTTTTTTAATTTTATTATTTTTATATTTTTATACTTTTATTTTTAATGGACATAATATTTACAAATATGTACATTATGTACAAAAATAAATATGAATAAAATATATACAACAAGTATATGGGAAAACTGCATAAAACACCCCAGAAAATTAACTTTTTAATCATAACTCTAAAAATTATAAAATCACAGCTAATTGAAAGATAATTTAATTTAGAGTACAATGGAAGTAAGTTTTGTTCAATTTGTGTTCGTATGGAGCCAAAATTGGTATTTCGATGATCGCATTGTGGCTTTTTCTGAGGGTGATTAATTGTAATATGTACATTATTTTATTTTGCAATTATTTTTATTATTTACTACACATTTTTATTTACAAATTTTGTTTACAAAAATAATTAATTTAAGGTCAACTTATGTACAAATAAAATAGTACAAGTTTTATACAAATTATTTTTTGATTTTCGGATGAAAGACCCTATCTCCCCTTACTTTATTCTTGGTCGATCAGATCAAGTCTTGACCTTCTCTCGGGGTTCGGGTTAGTCTGTATTTACTTTGTAAACACATTCTTTATTTCTCTTTCCTTTTTCTTTTCTTTTTTATTCTTTTATTTAAGCACAAAAAGTGTAAAAAATGCATATTTAACAAATGCATGCAAAATGGTAAAATTATGGAATTAATAGGTATTTACAGGTGTTTGACTAAAAAATGAAGCTAAAATAAAAGAATAAAGGCGATGAATCGTGAATTCATCACCTACCTGGAATTGAAATGAGATGAATGATGTGATTCTCATATGTGAATTGGAGGAGATCCTCCGATGATTATAACCTCAAGATGATGGCGAATCATAGAGGTTGAGCACGATGAATCTTGGAGCTTCACGTCGACATTGAACGTATCAGACCTCCCCTCTCAAACCTCACTCAATCGTGAAATAAATGTCTTGTCACACTGCTCTCCCTCTCGAAGCTCTTGGGGAATGGAAGTCAACAGGATGGGTGGAGAGGTAGGAGGCAAAGGAGCTTATACAAAGGAAGAGGAAGATCATGGTTCATTGAACTTGGATGGGATTTGAGTCAATGGAGTTCTTACATACGTGGAGTGGGAGTTTGGAGTTTGTTGGAGTGGTCCCATGTCTATTGAGGAAGAAGGAAGAAGAGAGGAAGAAGGAGAAGTCCAGGAGGAAGAAAGGGCAAAAGAAGAAGGGAGGAGGAGGGGAGGTTAAGTAGGGTCAATGATGAATCCATGATTAATTAACATTTCTGTCGCATTTTGTCTTAAAAATCCTTAACAAATACATGTAAATATCCATTAATTTTCATCTTTATCAAAAAATCATTCATAAATAAAAATACACTTTTATGCAGCAAAAAATATGTAAATAAATAAAAAATAAAAATAAAGAAAAGAAAAGAAGGAGGATTGTAAATATGTATATATGTACAATATGACTTATAAAATATAAATATAGCTGCAAGGTATATTTATATAACCTAATCCCCGAGACCAAGTCAGCATGGAATGGTCGACAAACAAACAAGTAGGGGGAGATAAGGAAAGAAAATCATAAAAATAATTAAAGATACACTCCACACATTCTTCATTATTTATCAAATAAATATTAAATCTTCATTAATTTTTAATTATTTCATATGTGCATATATTTCACCAAACTCTTTTCCTAATTATTTCTAAAAATGTATATAAAAATATAAAAATAAGCTAAAAATATTATCTTATATATATGCCACGAAATCTAACTTTTAAATTGTCAAATTCTCAACTTTCGAACATCGTAACTTTCTCATACGAACTTCAATTTCACTCCACTCACCTTTAAAGTTTATAAAATAATATTATCTAATTAATGGAGGTGATTTCACTAAACTGAGTCTGTTTGCAAAAAGTCGGTTTTGGGACCTAATGACAACGGGATTTCTGGGCTATTTATTTTATTTATAACACATTATTTATAATTTTAATAATTTTTATTTCACAATCTTGTACTTTAACCATGATTTATTTCAGAATTTTTAGAGTTTAATTATTATTTTAATTAAATCCTAAACCCTAATTTATAGATGAAATTGAACTACATTACTTATACCCGTATTTAATAATATATCTAAACTAATTTATTAAAATCTACAAAAATTAATTTATTTATTATTCTAAAAATTAGGAAAATATAAAATTAGTATAAAATTATTTATATATTTAATTAAAAATGAAAACCTATTTATTCAGTATTATTTATACCTATTTATTAATATAATATTTATATTTCGTACAATATTTATTATATATTAAAACTAATTATTCCGTAATTTAGATAATTTAATTATCTATATTTTTCATTTTTATACCTATTTAAAATAACGATGTTTACTATTTATTACGTAATTTACAATATATATTTATTATCTGGCCAACCAAGTGCTGATACGTGTCAGCACTTGGTGTCTTCTTCTCAAGAAGTTGTTGCAGCTTCTGTTCTACCGGCCTAACTTCACCAAATTTTCCCGCTAATCTCCTAACCTCTTCACTCGATCTTACCCCTCCATTGTCTTCCCCTAACTACCCTAATACACGCTGCATTAGATCTACCTAACATCCACTTCGATTCATCTATAAAAGCTCCAAAAGTTGGTGCGAGCCAACTAACTTCTACAACCATCCCAGTTCCAGTGGTCGACCCTCCTCCTTCCTCGCTCGTTCCGAGCAGCTAAGGTGGTGACAGCACCAAAGAGCCGTCCCGCATGGAAGAGGGAAGATCGGGAAGATGTTCCAAGGTCCAAGCTTGGCCTTGCAACACCGCTTCGTGCGCGTTGAGCTTCAGCCACCGACTGTCGAGCGACGACTTGTAGAGTCACACACTCTACAATTCCCAGGTAATCCTCCATCTTCTTCTATCTTTCTCGAAATTCGTATATCACTTAGATCATTATATCACGTCATTAGGGACTCTAAACATCATACTTAAACGACACATCTTTATAGTCCTCTAAAAATCAAATTGAATCAACCAAAGATCATCTTCTTTCTTTCCAACTTCATTATATTCAAAAATTTTGGAAATATTATTTAACTTGCAAATCATCTAATCTTCTTGACCGATTCTCGTATGAATCGAGCAACAAACCATTGTTTGCAGATCCGTTAATCATCTGGAGCATTTACATATCCATATGGAGCTTGAAGATCCAAGAAATCTAAAGCACCATCAATTCCAGGACATTCAACCCAGTCATCTTCCTCAGCGAATTACAACCACATTCAGCCACCTTCGGAGGAGATTCACTCGCAGGCGAGCTCAAGGGGTGAAGGTGTTACCCCTGTGGCCTTGCCGGAGGCCCAGGCGACGCATCATTCATCGGAGATAAATCGGAGAAGGGAGCACCTTCATCAGTCATGCAGAGGAATGAATAGCAAGAATGCCAGAACGCACAGGTGTGCGACACGTGGGACTGACGGACGGCCCTGATCAAGCTCCCACTTCTAATCCATGCCGTTCATTCCGAAACTGTGTGATTTTTGCAACTTAAACCCATTTGACTTCCAGAATTTCAGACGCGCTTCAGAGTTTTCTAGAATTACATTTAGGTCCTTACGTAGGGACCTAAATGTAATAAACTTTATTTTCTTTACATTTTAGTCCCTGATTGAGGACCTTTTTGCAAAACTTTTTATATTCTTTACTTGCATTTATACCCCTGAACTGTGTAGGCATTTTGAACCTAATTTCGACATTATTCTTTATCGATTTTTCTAGGGTAGTTATTAAACTAGCCTAGCAAAGCTTCTTTGATTTTTTTGTATATTTTCGTCGCGTCCTCGTTGTGTTTCGATTTGTCACCTTTCGACTCAGTCTTGAGTTCGTTTCGAGTGCTTTTCAAGCCCATTGCTCGAGCGATTTTTCTACTTATGGTATCATCTATATTTTACACATTTTTCACATACTATATAATAGATAAATCGTTTGAATCAAAAATCGATAAAAAGGATTTCTCACTTTCTTACTTTCTTCAAGAAGAAATAAAAAATCAGAAAAATATCATTTTTCCCTCAAAAATCCAAATATTGCTATTCTGCCTCCTTGAGTTCGGCCCAGACACACATACTTGGTTAAATAAAATAGTGTAACATAAAATATGAGAGAAGTCGTCTTATTCACTTCATTTTTCCCTTTCTCTCCTGTTTTATCGATCTTTGTTTGATACACGCGGATCTTTCTTTGCAGTTCTCTACACCGACATCTTTAACTAAACTGCAGTCAGATCTGCGTTATCAGTCAACCCTCTTGACGGACCAATGAATGCCCACCACGTGGAAGTCTCCACAAGAGGACAAAATAAAAAAAGATTAAGAACCTATGTACGGGTTACAGAAATACATTATAAATTAAATATTAAATAACTTTAACTAAATAACATAATATAATAATAAATATTAGTTACTAATAAATTAATAAATTTATATTTTAATGAATGAAATATTTTAATTCAGATAATATAATTATTTAAAAAGATAATTTATTTGTACTTCATACCTTCGTACAATAAAATAGTTATTTATTAATACTTTATTTATTTAATATTTTACATGAATTTAATTATAGTTTATTTTTATAACATTATTTAAATGGGTAAAAAAATAGTTATATTTATATGCACATTTTATATAAAATACTAAACACATTTATTTAGTAATTAATATGTTTAAGTTACATTTTATGTAATTATTATAAAATATAAAGAAAATAATGAAAATATAAATTGTGAGCTGACTTTTGAATATTAACTTTGATTTAATGAGAGCACTTTCATTTTAAAGATAATTTAATTAAGAATTCAAGTAAAATGAGTTTCAGAAATTGGATCTCATACTAAGTAGATATTCAGCTTTTTAATGTTCATTTTACAGCTTTTTAAATTTTTTATATCATGTTATCTTTACGATAACTAATTTCATGGTATTTTAGTAAATTAATGCACATTATTATAAACAACTTCTAAAAAGAGAATAGTTTGGTTTGAAGTGATATGATAATAAATAAAATATGTGGATATATTACAAGGCAAATAATGTGTATATGTACAATTGGTGATATTATTTTCTGATATTTTTCTAAGTTAAGACAGAATCCCCCCCTACTTTATTCTCCTGTCGGCCAAGTCAATATTTTCATAGTCTCGTGGTTCAGGATTACTTTGTAGATATTTACATATTTATATTTTTCTTTCTTTTCATTTTCATTTGTCAGTTTTTTTTATTTTTGATGAAATAAGTATTAAATGTACAATATTAACAGTTAGAGCAGTATGCTAATTAATGAGAATTAATTGATAGTTACATTTATTTTACCAAGAGTATTATTCAAATGAAATAATAAAGATGATGAATCGTGAATTCTTCATTCACACATTGCCCACGAACAGAGCCACAACTACAACAAGATGTAATTATAACAATGAACAATCTAAGAATTCATTGTATCTTTCGATGTTAAATTTAAACAACAATTGTATTGTAAATTTACATTTGATATTTAAAATTCATAACGAATGTTGTGTTTGTGGTTAGATTACTTGCATCAAATTATATGTTGTCTTTTAAGAACTTTTGGAGTAATTGTTGTCACTACAACAAAATTGAGCTAGAGTGATGATTTTTTCAAACTCCGTAACTAAATTAGCCGTGTTAAATACATAATGACGATATTATTCGTTGCTAAATGAGTTTTCCTACACAAAATTAACAATGAATATCATATATGTCGTTATATCATTAGCAACGACTATATAGCGACATTTATTCATTGCTATTTTTCAAAATATCAACTAATCGTCGCTATTTTTTTAGTTCAAAAGTTAGGATGATTAATTTGAAGTTTGGAAAATAGCAACGGATAAGAATTGCTATGTGGACCGTTGCCAATGATATAACGACATATATGATATTCGTCACTAATTTAGAGTACGAAAAAAACATTTCGCAACGAATAATATCATCGTTATATATTTAACAACGACTAATTTAATGACGGAATTCGAAAAAAACCGTCACTGTAACTCAATTTTTTGTAGTGTATAACAAGAAATTCAACTTGCAATCGTCGTTATATGAATGTTCGCGACCTATATGACATTCTTTAGAAAAATTCAAGAATCAGAGAAAATATTACAATGCAAAATATTCATTGTTATAAAAAAACACAACTAAAACCTATATTATTGATTCCTATGCGTGGATTTACTATAGAAGGACACTTTAAATTGCGTTCTTTGTTGACGACATGATTGGTATTAATTCTAGAAATCTTAACTGGGTAAGGAAAAGCTCGATGAAGGCCTCTTAGTACCTTCGCAAACATGTACGTTTGTTCTCTTGAGAGGAATGATGGGGAGATTACACACAGGACAAAGTTGGGGTTCGAAAGAATAATATTAAAAAAACATAAAGAAAGGAATCTAAATTAACCCACTCCTAACTATGATTAAGTTCTAAACACTGGTGTCGGAGAGTACTCGGAGCTTTCCATTTTTTTGTGGTATATCACATCAATCATTGATCGATGACGTGATTTCTGCGACGTGTTCGGACACAACAGGAACTAAATGCAAGTTGCATGACCTAATCAAGATTTGCCACGATATTCGGAGCAAGGACGTCGATTATAAAGAGACGTTGATGTTAATGAAAGGAAGATGAGAAGTTTACAGTAGCGGGAAAGTAACGTGTGGGGAGATCGATGAAAGGGGCCTTCCAGGACCAACGCAATTAAATTAGATTTAGCTGCGTCTGATTCGAGAACTAGGCCCCAAATGGGCCACGATTTGTTCCCCCTCCCTCCATATTTTCTCACTACGAGACATTAGATCCACTTCAATGTACATCTTTTTTTAATGACACCGAGAGATTTTTTTAAGGTGCGCACGTTTACGAGAATGAACACCTAGAAATGATATATATATTTAACACGTCCACACATATTCGCAAAATTTTCATAATTGGGCATTTGTCAAAGGGAGCGATTTATTTTTGGCAAGCAACCATTAAAGGAATATACATGATTGAACTCCTTAGGCCCTGTTCGTTTGGGGTATAAGGAGAAATGGAATAAGGGGAATAAGCCCCCAACACGCTTCCCCGTGGTACGACTATTCCCCATTATTTCATCTTATTTCACTCTTATTCCTATCTTTATCCCATCTTACCTACCTTTATTTCACCTTATTCTCCTTATTCTTATCCTCCAGCCGAACGAAGAATAGACCATTATTTCCCTTATTCCCCATCCTTATTCCTGCTTATTCTCCTACCGAACGGCCCTTTAGAGTGCTATGAGATTGCTTGAGAACGACAAACAAAGGAAAAAAAAGATATAGAAGTGTAAGATGTCTTTTGCCACGCAGATTAATCACCTCAACTAACAATGAGAAAAACTCGAGAGCACACTCTCGAGGAACAAGCTTATAACATACGGGAATATAAGCGATCACTATCAAGATCTCAAATTTCTAGTCATGTTGCTCACTCTTCGAGGCCTATTGGATAAGATCAAATGCTCTAGTGGCGAAGTCTTCAAATGGAGACGGAACAGAGAGGTTCCACCAGAAGGGATGTGTGGAATCTGAAGTTGGAGTTTTCCAAAGAGCTTGCGACAATACAACAATTGGGATGAGCTGAAGAAGGTGGAGGTTGCACCTCATGGATAAGCTGATTTGAAAGGGAGCGGGAACATGGACGAGGGATCGAGCACACTACAAGAAAATTTACCAATGATAACGAATAATTTAACCTGCCATATCTTCCGATGTTAAATATAAACCAGCGAATATTATTCGTTGCAAGATTAGCTTTTATTCCTACAATTAGCAATTTTAACCCTCTCAATTTTCTAAAAAATGATGTCTAAATATAATAATTTCAAAACAACTATATAAAATGGAGTTGGAAAAATGCAAAACATATAGGGACTTTCGCACATGTGCCCTTCTGGATTTCACAATTATACTTTTATCCCAATCTTTTTTACCTTACGAATTTGTGCTTTTGCTGTCTTACGCCAATAACTGTTATGCTCTTCCATTAGTTCGATGTCTATGGGATAAATTGAACCAGGATTTGTTTTAACCAATTGGCTAATTCATTGAAATTTGTAGTAGTACTTATTAAATTTAAGTATGACCAGAACGAAACTTCAACAAATAGTTGTTCATTGCTATGAATATAACAATGAATATAACAATCTTTGTGAATTTAGAGAGTGAAGTATTGAATGTTTTGTTATATAATAAACTATAGAAGAATTGATAATAAATATTAAATTATTTGTTATCATAGGTCAATTTTGTTGTAGTGGCAAGAGATATGTTGGTGGATGAGGTAGCTGCTCAATCGCACGATATCACCATCCAAGCAAGGGTGGAGATGGGAATATAAGCAAGGCAATGGTAACATATCTCGAGAGAGTTAAATCACCTTGAAGCGGAAGACTAGTGCTGAGGTGGGGTGAATGCAAAAGAGTGACCTCGTCGAGGTAGAGGAGATCGTCTGCAGGTTCCTCTCATGATGGAGGGGAGTGGTGGTCAGAAGCAAGACCCGACCTACAAGATGTAGGGGAGGACAAACAGGGGAGCCTAGTTGATTGTTGGAAAGCGATCCACCGGGGCCCTAGGCCACAGATACAAGAGGAGGAAACCTTACTTAGAGGGGTGAGAGAAATGATGGACGCTTACAACCATATCTATTGTTGTCTCTTGCAAATGGCTTAGCATGCCAAAGGGAGAGGTAAATGGGCTATAAGGTGGATAGGCATAACGATATATCGTTGTACATGTGAGTACAACCATCGTAAGATTGGATTTGGATAAAGTGGACTTTTTCCTTAGAGAAAACATACATCAAAGGCATAATTCTTTTACTCGGATTGTTAACGGTTCAAAAATAGCTACCTTATCAATACAACTTTGCCTTACAATCAACGATTTTTGTTATGCCCACAATTGCTAGTTGCGCATATGATGAACATATTATTTGTTTAATTTAATTTATATTTTTTACGTTTCTGATGTGAGAGATCTACAAGAGATCTCAACCGCTTCATTTTTGCTTGTTTAAAATACCGAATTAATCTAAACCAAGGAAGTAGGTCGTTGGACGGAATTAAACAGAAGGGTTTTTGCTCGAGCCTTAAGTGTCGTCTCTCGCTCACTTAGAAAAAATAAAAGCATCCAAGATCGGGGTTGTTCTCTCATAAAAATTTTCTATTTTATGGGTTAATTTCAAATCGTCTATATTTAGCAGTCCCAATTTTAATTAGGCGATCACTGAATAATCAAATGAGCACAGATGTACATCTATCATCCAATCACAATTTCTTTTCAAATTATGTGATAAAACAGGAGGGAAAAGTTTGGGAAAAGCCGATGCATGCGAAAAACAATGATGTATGTTCAGCTAGAAGACTTACAGTGAATCCTTGCAATCTCCATGTAGGATGCAATACAAGAATTGAAATTTAATCTAAATGAAATGCAAGCCGATGAAAAACCGCACCTAGCAGAAAGTTCTATTAGCAGGAAAGAATTGAGTTAAATTGGTCTAAGTTTGAATGATATGTGTGCATCTCAATTAATTAGTGAAATGTGGCCTTAGATTCTACGAGCACAATCAAAAATTAAAATGCTGTAAAAGCCGTATGTGCAGGTCTATCCTAAGCGCCACTCAAGTTGGGCCCCACCCTCACTGGAGAGTGAAACATGCCACGACACACCACAGAAAAAGTTTAAGGTCTTCTTTACACACGTGAGAGTCCTAACAGGTACGCTATAAATGAGCAATTAATTACAGAAATTAAAGTTGCAAAAAATAAAATCCTAGACTCTACTCTCTCGCACGACTCGACTCGATCTTAAATTAATTGCGGCTTTTTGGAGGTTGGTGAAGATGCGTCGGTTTCTTGAAAAACCGCTCCACGTACGCTGGGTACCTCGTAAGAAAATAAGAGAGAGAGAGAGAATGTAAGAGAGTAACTCAATAAAATATGAAAAATAAATGTGGAAAATAAATGCAAAGAAAAATAATGGAATTTACAATGAAAAATTCGGGTGTCAGACTATCCGAATGCGGAGAACCGAACGAAAATTTTCAAAATACAAAACTAAGTCATTTGCCTCCACGGCAATGGCGCCATCTGACGAGTCTGATGTTCGCTGTGTTAAAGATTTGTATTTGTTTGTGCGTAAAAATTAATGTATCGTTTCATTGTAGGCAACAAATCAATAAAGAGGCCAAAGGGTATTCTTGAGAATTTCATCATTCAGATTCAGGGAATGAGCTTTACTACAAATTTTGTTGTATTGCCCATGAAGATTTCCACCCATGTGGAGAGATCTCCAATCATCCTAGGATGGCCTTTCCTCGCCTCTGTGAGGGCTGTTATCATTTATGGATCTATATATATTCTTCTGATATCGAGAGCAATGTGTTGAGCACTGCGCCTACCACTGACCAAAGACTAGCATCCCACGATAGTGTGCCTCTGTTAGCCGACCATGAGGCCTATGACCTAACTACTTATATCAGAGATGTTTGCTTTATGACTGGTGATGAGAGACGAGAATTTCTCCACATGGAGGAAGACTCGGAAAGAATAGACCGTGGAGTTTCCTCTTCATGTGAATGGCGATGCATTGATGATTGATGACCGGTCCTGACCACTCGGGTATAAGGTGCTAAATGGTCGTCGCGACCCAAGCGATCAGGCTCGATCAATCAAGAAAAATAGACCACCAATATAAAAATCAACTCGAAAACCAATAGCGGTCTTGCTATTATTTTAACCTGGTATAGCGACCAGGGTCGAACTCAAGGAGCACGTAATGACCTTGCGGCCTACGAAGTAGTCAAAAATAGAAGGGAAGAGAAGAAAAGAGTATTTTTGGTGGTTTTTAGGGTTTTTATATTTTTTGGATTTTTAATTAATTAAGAAACTAAGGAAAACAAGTACACAAGGCAATTCAACTATTTATTTAATGTATCAAAAATCAAACAAAAATTCCAGAAAAAATGTTTTTGTGTATTTTATGTTTTTTACTGTTTTGCTGAATTTTTGAGATTTTTCTGATTTTTATTGAATTTTCTAAAAATGAAACAATGCAAGAAAATAAAGGGACTGTCCGGCCGAGCTTAAGGGACCTAGATAAAATATCTAGAAATCCCCTATAAGCCTGGAGGTAATTTTCCTGTATAGAGAAAGAAACAAGGAAAATTTGAGCACCTTAATTATCGTTTTTGGATTTTTAGATTAATTATTAGAATTTTTATGAGTTTTCAGGGGTTTTGCAATTTTTATGAGTTTTAGATAATGAAAAATAGCCAAAATTGGCTAGAAAATCAAGCAAGCCAAAATAAACAGTAGCTAATTTTTTTTGTAATTTTTAGATAAGTTTTAATATTTTTTTGTGATTTTTCAAATCAGACAATAACGAAAATTGATGTTTTTCAATTTTTAAAAATATCAAACAGTGTCTAAAATGTCTCCAAAATTTAAAGAAAATTTTACATCATGACAGGAGCCATGTATCCAATTTTCATCAAATTTGGAGTTGATTTGCTATTTTATTAAAATCACACACAAGGGCATAGTACATAGGGACCTAAACGCAAATATAATAAAACCCTGGGCCCCCTGGAGAACAAGCTTGGAAAATGCAGGGGCACGGAATGCAAATTACCCCTTAGGCCACACACGATACACGTGACTCAAGCCTGGGGGGACCAAATTGTCATTCCTATTTATAAAAGTATAAATCGGAACACAGCAAAAAGGCAGGGCTGAAATTGCAAAAACACCAAATACTCACGTGTCGACGCACGTGTTCACAACTGGCAGGGGTATAAATGCAATTGAAATAAGCATGAAGGTCCTCAGTGCAATTTTTGCAAAAATAAAAGAGCTACACTACGTATTTACAGGACTAAAAACTAAATGCGAAAAGTAAAGGGGCCTACGAGCAAATACCCCATTTATTACTGTCGACGGCTGGATGAATGCCACGTAGCAGATCCAACGTGCGAGAATGGTGGCGCCTTTAACCTTGAAGCGCTGGCCTGATCGAACGGGTGAGGGACCTCCACGTGGCAGATCTGACGGTGCTGGAGCGCTGTGGAGAAACCCTTGGTGAATCGACGGCTGAGAAGAGGACGCATGGAGATCGGATGGCTGTGAATCACGAGCGCCTCTTCATCTGATCGTGCGACTCAGATCTATCCTCTGAAGAATCTGACGGTGGGGACGCTCCTGGATGGATGGTCTAGATGCGAACTGGAGCGGGAGGATGATCTAACGGCGCGAGGAGGTCCTGGAAGAACTCTCGGCCGGCGAACTTCGCCGGCTCGAAACTCGAGCGTGGGGACTCCTCGTCGGCTGCAGGAAGGCTGAGAAGAATCGTGGAAACCTTCCGCGTCTGATGGCAAGCTCTGATGATGGCGGGGAGCTCGGGAGAGCTCCGGCGAAGCGGATGACCTGGAGCTGCTGTGCTCGAACCTTGGACCTCCAGATGAGGTCCTTACGATGATCTGATATGCACATGCAAAACATGGGATCGAGTGCAAACTGCCTCGACCCGTCAGAGCGGGAAAAGGATGGCTGGTGCGTCAAGATGATGGGCCTCCGGCGAGCGGCGGAAGGGATGGCCCGATGTTCCTGCTCCGGGGCGAGCCGGGGGGAATGGAGGGTCGGAGAAGGTGGAGAGAAGTCTGGTGGACGTGGTGGCGGTGTCGGATGGATGAAATGGTGACCGGAGACGGCAGGCGAAGGTGGCGGAGCTACACTACTGAAATCGGAGAAATCCTAATCTACGCTATTCTACGGCCTAAGAGGGTTACCTGGCGGATGGTGTCGACTGGGCTGGAGCTCAGCGAGCTCCGGGGTCATTGCCTGCAAGGGGGCGTCGTCTCCTCGAGGCTGGGCGCGCTCGCGGCGGCGCACGGCGGCAGAGCCACCGGACCGGTGGTCTCCTGGGGTACTCGTGCCTCGCTTCCACTCCAGAGGACTCGGCTGTCACTCAGGCACTCTGGAGGAGCTCCTTGGCTGCGAGCAGGAGGTCCAAAGATGTGGGAAAAGGTCGCCGGAGACGAGACTTTATATGATTAGGGGTCCGACTTGGGGATGATCGGGCGAGCTTATCGGAGCTCGGACCCCAAGAACTCCTGTCGGGCGCGGATCAGGGAAGATCGAGGAATAGTCGGAACCTGGGGTTTCGAAGTTAGGTGGTCGGATCGAGGCACAAAAATTAGGAGAAGTCGGGTCGGTTGCCTGGATCCGCGAGAGGTGGTCCACAGGGGGGAGTTGACCGGGCGGTCAACAGCACCCGTGGACCAATGAGAAGCTGCCATTTGGAAATTAATTGAAAAATCGATTAAAAATAGTAAATGGCAGAATTATTAAAAAAGTCAAAACTTAAATTTTTTTAATATTTTCTATTTTTTTGTGATTTTAATTAATTTTTCAAAATAAAAATAGGGTATTTACATTATATAGCTATACATAGGTATATATACAATATGTATTTTTAATTTTTTTGATTTTTAATTTGTTATTTTTATGCATTTTTAGTCCTATTTTGTATTTTATTTATTTATAGTATAATATTAGGAATAAAAAGATATTTTTATTTTATTTTTATTGTTTATATACATAGGTGAAATAAATATATATGTACATGTATATACATGGTATATTTACAAAGTATTATTTGATATTTAATTTTTGATATTTTTATTTTGTTTTTGTTGTAATTGTGTTTATTTTATTTTATTATTTACACCATATCATATAGAATATTTACAAAATTTTTGGAAATTAATTTTATTTATTTATAAAGCTAAATAAATAGGGATGAGTGGACTATATACAAGGTGACTATGTACATGAGTGATGTTTTTGTTTTCTTTTTAATTTTTCTATTTTTATCTTGTTTTTATATTTAAATATATACAAATATTTACAAATCTCTTTTAATCTATTTTTGGGAGGAAAATATTTTTATTTTATTTACATAAATAGGTATATACACATATGAGCTTCCTTATCTCTCTCTACTTGGGCTTTTATGCGGTCAGGCCCATGCTAAGCCCTCCCTTGGGATTAGGTCGCTCAATATTTATTCTAAATATTTCCCTCTTTTGCTTTTTACTCTTTATTCTTTTATTTTAGCACAAAAACATGCTAATTATTAGTTTTTTACACAATGCATGCTTTTTGCTAATTATTTGTATTTACACCTATCTACATGTATTTGCAAAGGTTTTTGTAGCTAAAATATAAGAATAAAGAGTGATGAATGGGTATTCATCACCCCCCTATACTTAACTTTGCTAGTCCCTTAGCAAACACTTATTTGAAAAAGAAGTGAAAAAGAAAGAAAGAAAAAGAAAAAGAGAGGAATGTACATGGATCAAGGTTGAATATTAAACTTTCCTTCATTAAATTGAATTATGGAGCTCGATCAGATCTTTGGATTATTAATGTGTCGGAACCTTAATTAGACTTAAGCTTAAAACTCAACAGCCTCTAAGTTCCACCAATCTATGGACAAGATTCCTCAATAAACCAGATCAGAACAAGTCTACATACACAAACTCTAATGACCATGAATCTTTCTAAGCAGTGTAAGTGATATGTGTCTCCCCACCTCAGAAGTAACAAAGAAACAACCTCCCCTAACCTGGTAACTCTAATGCCTCGGTCTAGCAACTCTTTCCTCGAGAAGCGGGGTATTCCCTTCTAAGTTCAAGTGCAACCGGCTCAAGAAGAGGGGGAAGAAGTATAGACTTTTGGGAGCTCAGCCAGTGTAGCTAAGTCTCCCGTTGCAAGCTTCATGAGATGTAACATGGATACCATAAGCTTTTGCTTTATTTGACTATATACACTCTGGTGGGGTTATTAAATTTTCAATCCGACCCACCACTTTTTTATGGAGTTCTTTTTGCATTTTTTTTCAAGTGCCTCTTTACAACATATCTACATGGTGCAGCATATATACAAGAAATTTTCCTCTTTAGCCAGTAGACTATCCCTCTTTTGAAGCTTTATTGCAACCCACCGCTTCTGTCTTTAACCTTCATCACCACTAGACCAAGTTGAGACGCACTTCCTTCACTAGAAGAAGAAGAGAGGTTCTGCCTAGAAGTACTACCCTCATATGCTACCCCAAGCCAAAGGAAACTGCCTCCTCACCACCTCATCCGTGGAGAGCTATGTGTAAGGTGCTGGTGCAAGTCAAGCCATTGTCTCTAAGAGTCATGCGTGTGTTATTAAGTGCTCTACTTAGGCTCATCAAGATGACATATGCTCATAGCCTAGTGGACTCAAAGAATTAAGTCCTTATGGACCTGAAAAGCCTTAACCCTAAGCCCTATAAGGTTCCTCTTAGAATTAGGTGGATTAAGATCTTAATCAAGCTCCATTTCCCAATTTAATTCCAGGCTTAGTTTAAATGTCAACTATCATCCAGGAAAAAACTATATACATATATACAAAAAGATGCTATTTAGACATATTTACAATCGTGCAAAATTTTTTAAAAATGTTTTGAAATCATGAATGGATGCATGCATGAAGTGCAAGTTTTGCAAAAGTATTTACAAACATTTACACAAGATTTTTGCAAATTTTTGATTTTCAAACATTTTGGAAAAATTTTGTACTATATACATAATTTTGATAAGAAAATATTTACACAAACTTTACACAAAAACTTTTTGAAAACATTTTTACAAAAATAATTTTGTACACTAGCTATGTATGTGCAAATAAAAGAATGATTATTTACAGGAAAAATTTTTAATTTTTGTGATTTTTGGGGTTTTTAGCCATTTTATTTATTAACACACTCACACAAAGTACGAGTTATGGCTAAAGTATATATGAAATATATACACCCCCCTATACTTAGCTCGAACGATGTCCTCAGAGTGATCAAGAGCGATGAAGAAGACATAACTCATGCTTAGTAAAAAGGGAAGTGAAAAGGAATTTCTAGGTACAGAAATGAATAAATGAATAGAATGAGAAGAACTCGGTGGTTTCCCCCTATACTTAGGATTAACTAATCCTAAGTATAGCAAGCTGTACATGAAGGGAAATCCGAGTGAAGAATGTACAGAGTCTGCCCCCCTATACTTAGGGTGAAATATCCCTAAGTATAGGCAGCAAAACAGGGGTAGCAAGACAGGAAGTAAATCGACACATATATGCAAGGTGGAGGGGCATCACTCCCCCTATACTTAAGGTGAAGCACCTTAAGTATAGGCAACACAACAGAAGTGATGAAACAGACGAATGAACAACACGGTGTTTTCACCCCCCTATACTTAGGATGAGGAATATCCTAAGTATAGCAAAGATAATCCTAGGCGAGACCTGGGGTGAAAACAAGAACGAAAGACAGAAAGATCAAACTAAGACAAAACACGTATATACAAAAGAGTACAATGTTGAGGTGCCTCTCAACAAGCGCTAGATTTTACGCCCTAGCTGGGCGCAAAGGCTAGGATAATGCAGTATCAAGGTTT
This sequence comes from Ottelia alismoides, assembly GCA_037367405.1. Classification (NCBI taxonomy): domain Eukaryota; kingdom Viridiplantae; phylum Streptophyta; class Magnoliopsida; order Alismatales; family Hydrocharitaceae; genus Ottelia; species Ottelia alismoides. Next base: position 286,463 of record JAZKJV010004782.1, on the reverse strand, counting down.
AGGACAGCATCGGTGAGTCGAATGTCGTACTGTCGTCGCAGTCTCGATATGAGAATAACGACAAACTCAACAGTGTAAACAAAGACACCCAGGTATGCAATCAAGCGGGTGTCTGCTACCGGCCAGTGATATGGAAGTAGTGATCGGAGTCCAGAAGCACAAAAGAAATCAGCGGCTCTGGATCAGACTGGAGTGAGAGTATAGAGCCGAAGAAATCGAACGTGGAGAAGGATGGACCAGTAATAAAATCCTCCACGTCAATCAGTGTCTCAAATAGATATGTGCAATCAAGATCAGGAGACTCTGTAAGAAGACTGATATCTGATGCATGAAATAGAAGCAGATCAGACAGATCATCGAATATCTCCAGAATGGGCTCATCCTCGCGAGGGTCGTCGAGGTGAGAAGACTCAGAATCAGAATGATCTAAAGACTCGGTTTCGTGCTCCGCCAGATTGGAAACACTCTCAGAAGGTGAAACCGAGTATACATCGAGTGTGGCATCCTCCCGCAGATAACCCTCGGGGAGAGATGCAAGATCAGAAGTGAGTAAGAGAGGATCAGGATCTAGATGGTCGTCTACGCTGCTATCAAGTATCCACTCGGTGCACTAGGCTGCATCATCATCGAAAGTGTAGGTATCGGCAATCTGGAAACAGGAGAAGGTACTAGTCCACACCGCAGAAGCCGTCAAAGTGTCTGCGGCTGATCCTCGCTCTGCGGCTATGCTGGCTGCCAACTGGTCCTCAGCAAGTGTATCTGTCTCAACAAAGTGGAGGACAAAAGGCTCGAAGACGGGACTCTCTGTGTCTGTACTCTCAAAGTGGTGTCCCTCCTCGAGTTGTGGCTACTGGGCTGAGTCCTGGTAGCTGTCTGCGTCCAAGAAGTATCTCTGCAGAAAGGAAGCTGACTCCTCCGGGACTGGAATATGAAGTGTCTGAATCAATGTCTGCAAAAGCGGGGGCTCCTCCGGTTCCTGGAGTATCATAAGGTCTGATATCCAAGACTCGTCGACTGGAAACTCGGGGGCTGCCTCGAACTCCAGCTGTAAAAACAATGGGAACTCGAGAAGACTCTAGGTCCGAACCTCTGCTATCGTAGTCATCTCCTCTGTCAGTGGTGCTGTCTGCTCGAAGTCCTCGTGCTGGCGTGTAGAAGCTGACTCATCATGTAAAGTAACATACCTGACTGGTACAACATCGTCCACATGTGTTGTCCTGACTACGGCATCTCGTGAAGAAGATCTCTGTGAAAGTAAACTCGAGATGGTGTCCAGTAAGTGAATGTCCGAACTACGGTGTGAACCGCCACATGTGGTAATCACCAGTGCTATCTGTTCTGCGGTCATCCCACGCATGGAGATGTCAATCAAGTCTGTCAGTGGAAGTCCGTGATCTGGAAATCTCCTCAAGAGATTAAGAAACCTCGACCATGCCTCCTGCAATGGCTCCTGGGGGTCAACTGAAAACTCTGTGATCAGAGACCGCATAAACTCTGCTCTACGTGGAGGGAAGTATCTCTATAGAAACTCTCGGCGTAGCTCTCCCCACGTCTCGAATGTCCTCCCCAATCGGTGATGCCATCTCATGGCTCTATCGTGAAGTGTGAAGGGGAAGGTCCTAGTCATCAGCTCCTCTACAGTGACATCTGAATATCTCTGAGCTCTGCAAAACTCCTCGAATGCAGAAAGGTAAATATAAGGCTCCTCGTGCGCCTCTACCGAAAATGTCGACAGTCGCTGAATGTAATCCAAATCCAAGACGAATGGGCCAAGTGTAGAAGCTGACTCAGCTCCCTGTGCTATCTGCTCCTCCATCCTTCTGGAATAGGATATGTCTGCTGATCTCCACTGCTCTCTCTGATCACCAACAGAGTGCGCTCTCAACTCAGCAACAACATCATCCGGGTCTCGCATCTGCTCTATCTGGTGTCCTCGGACGTCTCGCACAGCATGCCCAGAGTAGTGAGATGAACGGGAGGGAGGGAGCGGGAGGTTGGTCGGAGATCCGACCTCCCTAGAAGGTGGACTGGAGTGATGGTCAGAAGATGGAGAAGAAGCCGTAAGAGTCGGCTCGAAGTGAGGTGGATCCATCATCCAGGGGTAAAGGAGAAGAAGAGAAGAAGAGTGAAGGGAGGGAGAGTGGGGAACAGATGGAGGAAGATGGGAAAGATCGAAGGGATCTGGCAATCAAACAAGATGAACAAGCAAACCCCCAATTCACCTACGCACACAAAGCTGAAGACCGAAAGGGATCGGTCAATTATCTTGTCGATTTTATTTTAGGTGATCATTCAGTCTATCAGAGCGATTACGTGAGGTAAATAGGTATCCAGATATTTCTCAACCGACTGTCCCGTACTGAAAGCCGGTAATCAGTCAAGAAAGATCGTAAGCTCTATCCTAATGTGCGGGTCACTCTCTCGCTCATCCAAACCAAACAAGGAGGGGGTTACTCTCCCCAAGACAGATTTTCAGTGAAGTGTCTTTTAGGTCAAGTATGATTAGCAGTCCCGATTTTATTGTTTTTGTTTTTTTAGATATTTTTAATGCAAGCAAAAACGCCTAACGAATTTTTCGGTTCTCTTGGTTATTATGCCAAAAATAGGGGGGAGAAGACGAAAAAGCCGATGCGCGAGAAATCAATGATGCATGCAGAGATAGAAATGTGTACCTGACTCCAGCAGTTTACAAGCAAGATGATCCGCGCAGAATTTAAAGACTGAAAAGAAACTACCTATATGGTGCAGCGGTGAAAACCGAGTCCTAAACATGCAATTTCTTCTTGACAGAACCATCTAGCTTAGTCACTCGCCCTCGATCCAAAGAGTCCGGTCTAGACCCACCCCTCCTCTTCTCGACAGGTCGAGTTCAAGAGTAGCGCTTGACGGGGCAGGCTCGCGGCGCGTAGGCTCTCAGGAAAGCGACTAAGCTATTTTTTATTAATGAGTTATTAGTAGGTCCAATTATCGCTCTATAGGAACAGGCAAGCAATTAAGTGTGGGGATCCTACTAATTACGGCACAGTCAAGCAGAAAATCCTAAATCTAGGAGCTCGAGAAAAAGCGCGGAAAATCGTAAAAGGCAGCTAAAAAGTTAAAACCGCGAAAAAGCCGCGAAAAATCTAAACTAGTCTAAAGGGTCCCCCGAGCACACCGGTGCTCAGCGAAACAGACCCGAGAGTCTAACTGTCTCTGAGTACATGTATTATTACAATAGTTCAAATGTTGCTGGAAATAAAACTAATCTAAACTACACTACTCTCGTGGCTATCCCGCGGCTCCCGCACTCCTGCTTGCTCCTCGCGCTCTCCTGCGGCTCTGTGAAGAAGAGAGCCGCCTCCGGTTCCTGCGGTTGCTCGGCTTCCGAAGAAAGCCGCCTCGGTCCTCGGGCCCCCCCGCAAGAAATCAAACAAAAGTGGTCAGTCCAGATAAATGTATAAACAAGTCGAATGTATATACAAAAATATGTACAAAAAGCCGCGAAAAGAAAACCGCGGAAAAATGACTACTAAGCCGTGCTCCCCGGCAACGGCGCCATTCTGATGACCGGACCTGACCACTCGGGTATAAGGTGCTAAATGGTCGTCGTGACCCAAGCGATCAGGCTCGATCAATCAAGAAAAATAGACCACCAATATAAAAATCAACTCGAAAACCAATAGCGGTCTTGCTATTATTTTAACCTGGTATAGCGACCAGGGTCGAACTCAAGGAGCATGTAATGGCCTTGCGACCTATGAAGTAGTCAAAAATAGAAGGGAAGAGAAGAAAAGAGTATTTTTGGTGGTTTTTAGGGTTTTTATATTTTTTTTGGATTTTTAATTAATTAAGAAACTAAGGAAAACAAGTACACAAGACAATTCAACTATTTATTTAATGTATCAAAAATCAAGCAAAAATTCCAGAAAAATATTTTTGTGTATTTTATGTTTTTTACTGTTTTTGGTGAATTTTTGAGATTTTTCTGATTTTTGTTGAATTTTATAAAAATGAAACAATGCAAGAAAATAAAGGGACTGTCCAACCGAGCTTAAGGGACCTAGATAAAATATCTAGAAATCCCCTATAAGCCTAGAGGTAATTTTCCTGTATAGAGAAAGAAACAAGGAAATTTTGAGCACCTTAATTATTGTTTTTGGATTTTTAGATTAATTATTAGAATTTTTTATGAGTTTTCAGGGGTTTTGCAATTTTTATGAGTTTTAGATAATGAAAAATAGCCAAAATTGGCTAGAAAATCAAGCAAGCCAAAATAAATAGTAGCTAGTTTTTTTGTAATTTTTAGATAAGTTTTAATATTTTTTTTGATTTTCCAAATCAGACAGTAACAAAAATTGATGTTTTTGAATTTTTAAAAATATCAAACAGTGTCTAAAATGTCTCCAAAATTTATAGAAAATTTTACATCATGGCAGGAGCCACGTATCCAATTTTCATCAAATTTGGAGTTGATTTGCTATTTTATTAAAATCACACACAAGGGCATAGTACACAGGGACCTAAACGCAAATATAATAAAACCCTGGGCCCCCTGGAGAACAAGCTTGGAAAATGCAGGGGCACGGAATGCACATTACCCCTTAGACCATGCACCATACACGTGACTCAGGCCTGGGGGGGCCAAATTGTCATTCCTATTTATAAAAGTATAAATCGGAACACAGCAAAAAGACAGGGCTGAAATTGCAAAAACACCAAATACTCACGTGTTGACGCACGTGTTAACAACTGGCAGGGGTATAAATGCAAATTAAATAAGCATGAAGGTCCTCAGTGCAATTTTTGCAAAAATAAAAGAGCTACACTACGTATTTACAAGACTAAAAACTAAATGCGAAAAGTAAAGGGGCCTACGAGCAAATACCCCTTTATTACTGTCGACGGCTGGATGAACAGATCCAACGCACGAGAATGGTGGCGCCTTTAACCTTGAAGCGCTGGCCTGATCGAACGGGTGAGGGACCTCCACGTGGCAGATCTGACGGTGCTGGAGCGTTGTGGAGAAACCCTTGGTGAATCGACGACAGAGAAGAGGACGCGTGGAAATCGGATGGCTGTAAATCGCGAGCGCCTCTTCATCTGATCGTGCGTCTCAGATCTATCCTCTGAAGAATCTGACGGTGGGGACGCTCCTGGATGGACGGTCTAGATGCGAACTGGAGCGGGAGGATGATCTAACGGTGCGAGGAGGTCCTGGAAGAACTCCCGACTGGCGAACTTCGCCGGCTCGAGACTCGAGCGTGGGGACTCCTCATCGGCTGCAGGAAGGCTGAGAAGAATCGTGGAAACCTTCCGCGTCTGATGGCAAGCTCCGATGATGAAGGGGAGCTCGGGAGAGCTCCTGCGAAGCGGATGACCTGGAGCTGCTGTGCTCGAAACTTGGACCTCCAGATGAGGTCCTTACGATGATCTGACATGCACAGGCAAAATACGGGGTCGAGGGCAAACTGCGTCGACCCGTCAGAGCGGGAAAAGGATGGCTGGTGCGTCGAGATGATGGGCCTCCGGCGAGCGGCGGAAGGGAAGGCCCGATGTTCCTGCTCCGGGGTGAGCCAGGGGGAATGGAGGGTCGGAGAAGGTGGAGAGAAGTCTGGTGGACGTGGTGGCGGTGTCGGATGGATGAAATGGTGACCGGAGATGGCAGGCGAAGGTGGCGGAGCTACACTTCTAAAATCAGAGAAATCCTAATCTACGCTATTCTACGGCCTAAGAGGGTTACCTGGCGGATGCTGTCGACTGGGCTGGAGCTCAGCGAGCTCCGGGGTCATTTCCTGCAAGGGGGCGTCGTCTCCCCGAGGCTGGGCGCGCTCGCGGCGGCGCACGGCGGCAAAGCCACCGGATCAGTGGTCTCCTGGGGTACTCGTGCCTCGCTTCCACTCCAGAGGACTCGGCTGTCACTCAGGCACTCCGGAGGAGCTCCTTGGCTGCGAGCAGGAGGTCCAAAGATGCAGGAAAAGGTCGTCGGAGACGAGACTTTATATGATTAGGGGTCCGGCTTGGGGATGATCGGGCGAGCTTATCGGAGCTCGGACCCCAAGAACTCCTGCCGGGCGCGGATCAGGGAAGATCGAGGAATAGTCGGAACCCGGGGTTTCGAAGTTAGGTGGTCGGATCGAGGCGCAAAAATTAGGAGAAGTCGGGTCGGTTGCCTGGATCCGTGAGAGGTGGTCCACAGGGGGGAGTTGACTGGGCGGTCAACAACCCCCGTGGACCAATGAGAAGCTGCCATTTGGAAATTAATTGAAAAATCGATTAAAAATAGTAAATGGCATAATTATTAAAAAGTCAAAACATGAAATATTTTTGTTTTAATATTTTCTATTTTTTTGTGATTTTTAATTAATTTTTCAAAATAAAAATAGGGTATTTACATTATATAGCTATACATAGGTATATGTACAATATGTATTTTTAATTTTTTTTATTTTTAATTTGTTATTTTTGTGCATTTTTATTCCTATTTTGTATTTTATTTATTTATAGTATAATATTAGGAATAAAAAGATATTTTTATTTTATTTTTATTATTTATATATAGGTGAAATAAATATATATGTACATGTATATACATGGTATATTTACAAAGTATTTTTGGATTTTTAATTTTTGTTATTTTTATTTTGTTTTTGTTTTAATTGTTTTTATTTTTTTATTTATTTACACCATATCATATAGAATATTTACAAAATTTTTGGAAATTAATTTTATTTATTTATAAAGCTAAATAAATAGGGATGAGTGGACTATATACAAGGTGACTATGTACATGAGTGATGTTTTTGTTTTCTTTTTAATTTTTCTGTTTTTATCTTGTTTTTATATTTAAATATATACAAATATTTACAAACCTCTTTTAATATATTTTTGGGAGGAAAATATTTTTATTTTATTTACATAAATAGGTATATACACATATGAGCTTCCTTATCTCTCTCTACTTGGGCTTTTATGCGGTCAGGCCCATGCTGAGCCCTCCCTTGGGATTAGGTCGCTCAATATTTATTCTAAATATTTCCCTCTTTTGCTTTTTACTCTTTATTCTTTTATTTTAGCACAAAAACATGCTAATTATTAGTTTTTTACACAATGCATGCTTTTTGCTAATTATTTGTATTTACACCTATCTACATGTATTTGCAAAGGTTTTTGTAGCTAAAATATAAGAATAAAGAGTGATGAATGTGTATTCATCAATGACATCAGTAGGATTTACATGATTGACACATCTGAATAGTGAGCAGACTTAGATGAGGCTATAGAGATCGAATTTGATCTCATTGCTTTTATTAAGGAATTCAGGACTTTTGATGATGTTGATGATCCAATTGAGACCTTGCAGGATGAACTTACTTGACCTTACTTCTTCTGATAATGAGTTCATCCCTTTTCACTTCGATATCTGATGAATCTCAGATTCATCACTCTAAATCTCATTAATTATGCTCAAATCCCTCAAAATCGTCATCATTTCTTCATTTATTCTGCATAATAAAAATTCATGCATATTTTGATAAGAATTGCATTTTATCAATAAGTTTTGCACAAAATAAGAAGCCAAAAATCTCAGCCAAAATTGACCTATAAATAGCCTAAATTCCCTGATTTTAATTAATTCATGCTAACTCCGAATGATACAAAACTACCTCTGTTGTGTACATATCACTAACAAGAATAAATAAAAAATTCAAAAAAAATCACTAACCCAAATAAGTGTACCAAAAAACCAAACAGGATTTCCAGACTAAAAACCTCATATCTTCCTCATCCAGTGTCTGTTTTAATCCTACTTACTTATGAACTAATGTACATTCAACTACCTTCAAAACAAGACCAAGTTCAAGTGAATCGGAGCTCATATGTGAAAGATGGGTTTTAGGCCTCTTTGTACATTTTGTATTTTAGCGGTTTTTGACCTACTTTTTATGTACATATTTAGTTTATTTCTTTTTCATTTATCTTTTTTGAGAAATTTTTTATTAAAATACGCAAAAATCCAAATCCAAATTGAGCTTGAAATTAAAGAAACAAATTGGGTCCAAGTCTTCACTGACCACTTGTACAAAATTAGTCTTTTTTCATATTTTAATTTATTTCTTCTTCTTAATAATAAAAATTCCAAAAAAGACCGTCTCGAAAACTACTTACGAACTTTGATAGACATAATTCTAGGTTGTTCCTTTGCCTCCTTGTGATCGACCTTGGGACTTGCCCAAGTAAAATAAGCATAAAATCACATAATTAAAAAAATTGAATAATTATTTGTGGTTATTTTCTTGACCGATTGCTAGGTGCTGTTACATTGAGTGCTATTTAGAGTGTTATTTTGTGAGAGGTTCTCTGTGATGTGGTTATAAAATTGGAGATATGACTATGCGCTTTTGCTATTAAGGTGTGAATAGGAGTGCGTGGAGGTTCCACCCATAAAGACTACCAAATCTCTTGCATAACAGAGGCATGTGAGTCTCATACTTTTACGTATTTTTATGTGAAAGAAATATAAGCTTATATATTAGAACTTTAGTGGCATTCCAAATACGGGATAGTGTCTGAGTTTTCTAATTCTAAATCAAGTTCTGAGAAGAGTGGTCATTTTAAAGCAAGTTCTGAAAAGAGGCGCATATAATAAGAGAATAAAATGTTCATTCTTCGATATCCATGGACTGAGGACATGAGGATCTATAGGCTTTTATAGAAGCACTTGATGACTTACACAATATATACATGGATAAGGTGCCCCAGTTCTTTGTCACATTTACACCTAACGGCATCGAGTTGTGGATGTAAAATTTACTCAAATTGTTATGGACGATCCACATACTCGATGAGTTTTGGTTTACATTCATCGGTTTTTTACTAGATGAATACATTAAGTGTTTGTGCTACATCATTAAGGAGTAACTGAAGGATCCCTTTACATGGGGTTTTTGGTAGATGGATACCACAAATAATTCCTCCCTTACCATTGGGTATAGGAAAGTGTTGAAGCACGGGCTGATGGTGGCCAATGAATATGTGAACATCTATACAGAGTTATATTGCCATTCATTAACCACCGTATTCTATCATGCCGAGAATTTCTAAAAGTTCCTCCATGGATTGCATAAGAAGTTATACCTTTTGATATCTCCATCAAGTAGGTGATAACTACAGTCACAAAGAGGGAGTCTGCTCAAAATAGAGCACAAGGTGGTCAGTCCAAACAGACTCAATAGTCCAAAAGGTTTGTTCATTGAGATTTCTACGAGATTAATAGAGAGTGCTATTTTCATCCAAATAAGAAACCCCTACAATTAGTAGATATGTGTCCACACCTACCTTGGGGCATGCTTCAGTGAGCTGAGGTTCTATTTCTTCTTGCCCTCCAACACACTCATCGACGCGTAGATGTGGAGGTGACAATCTTATTTCTAGAGGTTCAATGTATTAGTCATGAGATTGCTTGTGCTTCCCATGCCACAACTCGACTACTTCGAGTACATGCTCCCCCATTATAGTGTTCGATTGGCGAATTCGTTTGGCTAGTTGTTGGGACTAGCTTTGCAACATGAAGAGCAAGGTTTTCTATGTCCCTCATCACAAATTACTTGCAACACCGTCGAGTTCAGCATTCCATCAGTACCACAAGGCAGCTAATGTGGCCACATAATAGTAGGTTTAGCCTTTGCCAATAGTTTGATGTATGGTTTCCTTGTATATTTATGTTTACATGCCTTTTTTGATTCATGAGTTACACATTTTTTCCAAACACAATGATTAGTACCAACACTAGTTAAGGCACTGATATGTGTTTTATCTCGTTACCGCAATAAAGGTCAAGGGAGTTAGTTTTTCACAGTATGTCAGGTGGTTAAGGACATAAGAATACAAATAGGTGGCAACATGATGTCTACATTTCTTCTACTAATATACCTAAAGGATTTCAATGGTAACTTAGGTATGGATTGGCTTGAGGCAACACGTTCTTAGACTATTTTGAGAGGATGATGATTTTCTATAGCAATTGCAACTTTTCATTTAAGAGAAGTAATACAAATGGTGAGGTTAACTACATTTCTGCTTTGAGGGCACAAAACTTCCTCAGTCGGGGTTGTATAGGTTTTCTAGCATATGTTATTAGGTCACCTGCCAATACCGAATGATAAAATATGCCTGGAATGTGTGAGACTTTCCTGATGCATTTCCAAATGAGTTTCTCAAACTTCCATCCGAGAGGGTAATTCGACTTTGGAATCACTTTAGATAATCGATAATTTGACTTCAATATCACTTTACATAATCGATCTCCATTTTTCCGTACTGGATTTCACCTATAGAGATCAAGGAGTTCAAAATGCAGCTATAGAAGCTATTCGAGTAGAGATTTATCTACCTCGATATGTCTCCTTGGGGAGCACTGATTGCCTTTTAAAAAAAGACATATCTATATGATTGAGAGCATTGATTATATACAATTAAACGAGAAGGATGTTGAAGAATTATTGTTCACTCTACTCAGCCATGGTCGGTCCCAAGCTCAGGGGAGGGTTGCGTTAGGTAGCCGACAACCAGCGTAAAACAATGAGAGTCAACTTCCTAAGTAGTACTTTTTTCTAAAAAAATACTATTTAAGAAGTTGCCTCATGACAGTCGGATCTTTTAAACATAGATTTAAGAAACCATACAGATTTCGTTGGGGCGTTTCCTACTTGCAACGCATTGCATCGCCCAAATTCAATGAAAAATTATCAAGGGCCACTACATCACAACCTGGATGTAGTTCAAAATTTGCAAGGGTTCTCGTATGAGGAACACATGCGGGTAATTAATCTAGTTCTGCTGCATCATCGCCCTAATGCAGTCTAAAATTTACAAGGATTCTCGCATAATGGATGCATGCTAGTAAAGAAGTTAGTCCAAAAGAGATTGCAACGGAAGTTACGGATTGGTAGTTGGAATATTAGCACTTTGACTGGAAAGTTGATGGAGAAAGTGGATACGATGGAAAGAAGGAAGATTCATATACTATGTCTTTAAGAGACTAAATGGGTTGGAGAGAAAGCAAGGGAGATTGAGAAGACAAGCTTTAAACTTTGGTATTCAGGTAAAGGTAAGGGTAGAAACGTTGTTGGAGTGATTATTCATAAGAATTTGAAGGATTGTGTGGTTGAGGTGAAAATATTCAGGGATCGAATTATTTTGCTAAAATTGGTGCTTGAAGAAGAAATTCTGAATATCATCTTAGTTTATACACCGCAAATTGGTTTGGATGAAAGGACTAAACAAGGTTTTTGAGAGGATTTAAATAAGAGTCTATAAGGAATCCCACAAAGAGAGCTGATTTACATCAATGGAGATTTTAATGGACATATGGGAAAAGATGCTTCAGGGTATGTTAGTGTTCATGGAGGACATGGTTTTGAGGATAGAAATGAAGAGGGAAAAGCCATCTTGGATTTTGTAACGACATATGATCTTTTCATAGCAAACACTCTCTTCAAGAAGAGGGAGGAACACTTAGTTACTTATAAGAGCGGGCCAACTAGAACGCATATAGATTACTTTGCATTGAGGAGAAGAGATCGGTTGTGTTGTAAAGACTGCAAAGTAATCCCAGGAGAGAGGTTGACAACCCAACATCGCTTGTTTGTCTTGGATGTACAAATGAAAGGGCTGGTAAGGAAAAGAAGGGTTTCTAAGATAACTAGAACTAGATGGTGGAATCTTCCACTGAAGCAAGCTAGTTTTAGGGAGAAGGTTTAAGAAGACTTATTTTGGGATTGTAGCGGTAATGCAAATGAGATTTGGTAGGTAGTAGCATCTTGTATCCGAAAAGGTAGCCAAAGAGATGCTAGGCAAGTCAAAGGGAGGAGCTCCATGTCAAAAGGAGGCTTGGTGGTGGAATGAAGGGGTACAAGAGAAGCTAAAAATAAAAAGAACTTGCTTTAAAGCTATGTCTAAGGATATAACATAGGAAACTGTCACAGACTACAAAATAGCGACGAAGGAAGTAAAGAAGGGTGTAAGCGACACTAAGTCAAAAGATTATGAAGTTTTTTATAAAATTCTTGACTTTAGGAGGGACAGAAGGATATATTCAGGTTGGCCAAAGCAAGAGAAAGAAAAACCAAAGACCTTTCTTAAGTGAGATGCATTAAGGACGAGGAGGTCATGTGCTTGTTACTCAAAAGGATATAAATGCTAGATGAGAGCAGTACTTCCACAAACTTTTCATCGGGGAAGGAAATAGAGAGATCACTTTACGTGATCTAGCTAGTAGTGAAAGTTACTTGGCGTGCAAGCTGTAGACGAATACAAATAAAGGAAGTAGAGCAGGTTTTGAAGGTTATGAGACCCGGGAAAGGTGTAGGACCGGATGACATCCCTGTAGAAGTATGGAGAGTTTTTAGGTGAGCGTGTTTTGACTTGGCTTACGAATCTATTCAATGTTATTTGGAGAAGCAAGAAAATGCCTGGAGATTGGAAGATGAGTATCGTGGTGCCTCTTTATAAGAATAAAGGAGACAGTCAAAATTATTTAAATTATAGAGGTATGAAGCTGATGAGTCACACTATGGAAATTTGGGAACGTGTGATCGAAAGAAGGTTGAGACAAGTTTCCAACATAAAAGAAAATCAATTCGGATTCATGCCAGGTCGCTCAACGATTGAAGCCACCCATTTGCTGAGGAGAACAATGGAGATTTATAGAGCTAAAAGAAAGAACCTCCATATGATCTTTATTGATTTGGAGAAGGCTTATGATTCTGTCCCACAAGAGATATTGTGGAGAGTTTTGGAAAAGAGACAAGTACTTGTCCTATACATTAACCTCATAAAGGCATGTATTATAGGGCTTTATCTTGTGTAAGGACCTCATCTGGGAAGACTGGATATTTTGACATTAACATTGGTTTACATCAAGGTTCTGCTTTGAGTCCATTTCTTTTTACTGTGATTATGGATGAGTTGACAAGTCACATTCAGGATGAGTTACCTTGATGTATGTTATTTGCTGATGATATTGTATTAATTGATGAGATTAGAGATGGAGTAAATGAGAAGCTTGATGTCTGGAGACATGAGTTGAAGACTAAAGGATTTCATATAAGTAGGTCTAAGATGGAATATATGGAGTGCACCTTTGATGGAAGCAATGGTGAAGGAATCAAGGTGAAGATTGGTGACGATAACATTCAAAAGAGAGATTCCTTTAGATATCTGGGATCTATTCTGCAACATGTTGGGGAAATTGATGGAGATGTTACTAATAGAATAAATGCAGGCTGGCTAAAGTGGAGAGGAGCCTCTGTTGTTCTCTGTGATAAGAAAATTCCTTTAAAAATTAAAGGAAAGTTTTACAAAGCAGCCATAAGACCTGCTATTCTTTATGGATATAAATGTTAGACTGTGAACCATAGACATGTGCAGAGAATGAATGTATTAGAAATAAAAATGCTAAGGTCGATGTGTGGACACACACATAAAGATCGGATTCGGAATGATGCAATCAGATAGAAAGTTGGTGTAGCTCTGATCGAGGATAAGATGCGAGAAAACCGGTTAAGATGGTTTGGACATTTGCAAAGAAGATCAACTCATGCACCGGTTGGGAGATGCGAGTGTTGGGATGTTGAGCTGGCTAATAGAGGGTGAGGATGACCCAAGAAGTGTTGGAAGAGACCACATGAAGGGATCTTAATTTTGTGGATATAAGCCCGGGATTGACCCAAGATAGATCTGAATGGAGATGAAGAATCCATGTAGCTGACCCTATTTAATTGTGGGAAAAGGCTTTGTTGTTATTGTTGTTGTGATATATGAATGCTCGATGACTTAGTCTGAACATGCGATATTGAGGGAGAAAGATTGTAGAAGGATCACATTCTCTTAGTGGAGTTTACTTGTGGCTCCTTTTGAGGTCTTGTACGGGTAAAGATATACTACACCTATTTATTGGTAGGAAATAAGTGATAGTGAAATCCATATTGGATAGTGAAATCCATATTGCCCAGATCTTGAGGATACTGCAAGAGTTGTAAAAATGGCTCGAAAGAAGTTGATTGCACAGAGGTATATAGTATATTTACAAGTCTACTAAATTGAAGTTCGATGAGGATATTCCCAAGCAAAATCTCATAAATCTTTATGTATAGAACTAGAGCACGAAATTGGGTATACATCGGGAGAGCAGCTCCTCTGTTGTAGAGGATTCTACAACGGGACATGGTGTAAAAGGTATTTTTTTCAAAAAATTTGTCAAAAATCCAACTGTATGGTTTTAATCTTTGCTAATTGTTCTACATACCTATCAAATTTTGTCTCAATCCGATCTTCATAGCTATTTTATCATAAACATCATAATCCGATTTCAAAATGTTTTTAAGTACCCCTCGCATTAAGTTTTCTTTTGACTTTTACGGTAAAATAGGATCGAGATGAAATTTGGTAGGTATGCAGAATAATTAGCATAAATCTATTAAATTTTTGACAAAATTTTTGAAAAAATACCCATTACAGCAAGCCCTGCTGTAGAATCCTCTACAGCAGAGGATCTGCTCTCATACATCGGACGGTTCGGATGCACGACTATCTAATAAATTATCCTTAATGATTCGCAAAGCAGTTCTGTTTACAGTTACTTATTAGGGATTAGGAAAAGAAAGTTGAAATTCGCTTTTTTAGGGTTGCGATCTAATGGCGAAGTTTCATGCGGTGGAAAGCGTAAAATCCCTTCCTATATTTATTTCCACGTGCCCTCCAAACACATTACAAACGAAATAACCAGAACTCCCAAAGAGGCCTCTCCTCTCCAAGTGATCTCCTCCCTATTTTCTGCTACTCTTTTGCTTCTGGAGCTATCCAGCGATGGATATGTCCGGCGATTACCAACAGCCCGATGTCATGTACACCTACGAAGACAGGTCTTTGCCACCCCTTCATCTCTGCCTCTTCCTCATGACGGCGGTGGCGTTGCTAGGCCTGTCGTGGTACCGGAGCTACGAGTCGGCGGCAGAGGCCCTGTCGGAGCAGATGAGGCTGGGGATGCTGCTGATGCCGGTAGCTCTGCTGGTGGCTGTGCACTGGATGTCGAGTGAGGACGGGAGGTGGGTGCCATTCTTCCTGCAGCTGCCGGGGAGGGAGTTCGTGCACAGGGCTGGCACCTCGCCTTGGGGCATCGCCATTCTGCTCGGCTTCCTCATCCTCGTGGTGTCCCGCAGGTCCTCCTTTATCGACGCTTGGTCTCCTCTCGTCAGCTAGGCCGAGGCAACAATGGGTTCGAATGACAGTTCGTTAGTAGTTGTGTATGAGCTTAGTGCTCTATAGTTGATAAGTGCCTACCTAATTCTGTTGCTGTGCTTCGGCTTTTTATTTTTGTTTGATAATGGGTACAAGTATTGCTAGGAGTCCGGTCAAAAAGAGAGATGCCTCAAAAGACCATCAAAGCTACGAAAGGGAGACTTCAAAGCAGGAGAGAGTCCCCAGTTGTTGTTATGACGAGGATCAAAGCTCGGAAACTAACGAGGGACGTTTACGTGCCCAAAGTATAAACGTATTAGCTTTCTATCCTTCTGGTGTTGCAAGCTTGTTAATTAACATCTGTAATTTCTGTCTTGCCCTTGAGGCTTCTTTTGGACTTTATCCAACGTCTTCTTTCTTTCGGTGTCTTATTTACGTGTCAATTTTTTTGGGGAGAAAAGGAAAACTTAAAATTAATATCATCTTCAAACACTTTAACTATGTTCAAGGTATCAAAATTATTGATTGATAGAGAATCAGAGTGAATTTACCAAGAAATTATCTGATTAATTTGTTAATTTACTCATAAGTAATTTATAGAGATCCGGATTTTCATTTGTTAGTTATATATACTATTTTTCATTAAATTAGGTTGTTTCAAATTATCAGCAGGGAATTATTACATGATAATAATAAGGGTTTGTTTGAGAATAATGAGTATGAGTCAATCATTTCATGGTAGATAAAGATACTTTACATGATGTAATCATAATGCGAGTAAATCATCTATATCTCGTGATCACAACACACAGAAGCTGTAACAACCAAGATTTGTCATTTTATCTGACCAGGTCAATTTTCTGATATCTTACAGCTCAAAAAGAGGTTGATAAAATATTCGAATTTCTCGGGAATTGCATCCGCGTGCCCACCACACCCTCGCAAGGGGGGCGCCTGGGGAGGTTCGTCCACGTGGACGCACTCGTACCCAGACATACGGAATGGAATGGGACTATATTTCTTCGATAAAGAAAGAAAAGATTAAGGAGATACGAGATGGGACGGCGCCCAGAAATCAAGAAGATCAGAGACAGGGACGCCGTCTTGTCAATTACTCGCGATTTTTGAAACAATTTAATTTTCTTTCAAAATTTTATGTTACATATTTCACGGTTAACTCTCATTTATGTACTGGTTAAATTTAATCAGATTTCGTTAGAAAGAAGTGCAAAGTGTCTTTTGTTAAGCAAATTTACGAAAAATACCACCATTCCCAATTTTCCTCGTCTTCCTCGCATCATCTTCCCTCTACCTCCCCCACCCATCCCTGATACCTTCCTCGTGCGGCTACTCGAAGGCCGACAGTCCTCCCCCGCACCCCGTCTGAAGACCCACCCCTTC
This sequence comes from Ottelia alismoides, assembly GCA_037367405.1. Taxonomy (NCBI): domain Eukaryota; kingdom Viridiplantae; phylum Streptophyta; class Magnoliopsida; order Alismatales; family Hydrocharitaceae; genus Ottelia; species Ottelia alismoides. The sequence continues at coordinate 269,846 of JAZKJV010004782.1, read as the reverse complement.
GCATCCGAGCAGAGGCCGACTCTTACATTTTTAGACATTTTATTTTCTTTTGTTGTTTTTCTCGGGTTGGGACTAAGTCAGGTAGACCTTCATGCGGGCGCTCTTCACGCACGAGCACGCCGGGCAAGCTGTCGCACCGAGGTCGCACGTTGGGCACATGCACAGGTGTCTGCACGACAGAGCCACCATGCTCGCTGGAGCCGACCCGCAACTCCGGCAGCGCCACGCTGTCGTGTCGTCACCCTCCCGTCGGTTCGGCTCCGAGCTGCACGCAGATTCGATGTCGAGGGCACCCTCCTCGACGACACTGCGTTCCACCGCAGCCTGACATAGTCACGCCTGCAGCTCGACGGCTGCTGCCTTCTCTGCCCAGGCCCTCGCCTTGCATGCTGCCGACTCGACTGCCAGCCATGCCACCCTCTGCTCCAGCTCGGTGTCGCGCTGCGTCGTGCGCTCTAGCTCGGCTTCCTTCTCCTGTAGGCGCTTTGTCGCAAGCTCCAACGCCATCGACGCCAGCACACGGTAGTGCCGCACACGTCTCTCTGCTAACATGCGCCGTAGTTGCTCCCCTGCAAAGAAGCGAAGTAATTAGCTTTCTTTAATGGGAGTTATTTGTTGAAGGAGAGAGGTGAGGTGAGGATGGAGGGAATCTCATGGTGGAATATCTATCATTGGATTTTCTTTGGTTAGATTTAGTCAAGACTAACTCAAGTAATTAACTCAAATAAAGTTGTAACTGACGACAGGGTTTGTGGGGTAAAATGAAGCATGTTTTAGAGGTCTAAGGGGAATTAATTTTTTTCAAAGGTCGTGGAGCTAATTGAGATCCGTTGGGTAAAAATCCCATTAAATTTTACCCCCAAACTTACCTATAAATTGTAAAGTTGTCGGCGGTAATTTAGGCCCTTAATACGGGGACGCTTTATTTTGAAGATAAAATGAAAATCAGAATATGAATAGAAATGATAATTTTCATGTCCTTGCTTGCTTCATTTATCATATACGAATTGTGGATATAGATATTAACTAGATAATTATATGAATACTAGTTAAAAATTAAAATTGAGTTGTATTGATGAATACAACTATAAATTGAATAAAGATCAGTTGCGAATATGATCATATAATGATTTGAATATAGATCGAATAAGTATCTAATCTAAAGCAATTTTAAATAAATTTATATTGAAATATATATAGATTTCATGATGAAATAGTTTAATCAATTAATATTATGATATTTAATAAGATGGATATTGTAAGATTTTTAACTTGAATATACATGTTCTTTTTGTAATATAAGACATGCCTCTGATAACTATTATGTCGAGTATTCAAAAAATATGATCAAGATCATCTGCAAGTTTTAAAGGGACTCTATACTGCTATAATTCCTAGGCGGCAAAGAGGTGAGGATTATTCTGTAATAATTGTGTATGAGGCATAGCGATTGACTAGAGCACCACCCAATTCCCATTATAGAAGATGGAGCTTGATTAATCGTCATTTCGTCACCTTTATTCTTTCATTTTGGTCGTAAAATTCTAGATAAATTCATTAATATATCATCAATTTGTCAAAATAAGTTTTTTTTAATTTGTACAAAATACTGTATAAATGTATATTTATCGTATTTAATTCCAAAATTAAAGAATATAAGAAGAAAAGAAAAAGAAGCGAGACACCATAGGTATTGAGCGGCTCCAACCCCCGAGACTCGATCATCATGATGAGTTAGTCGATAAGGAATAAAGTAGGGGGAGATAGGGTGGTGAATTGTACAGAAAAGACAGTCTGAAAACCCTACAAAAATAAGGCAATAATTACCTTTTGGAACCTATTTTATTCTTTATTAATTACACATCAATAAATTTTGTACATGAAAGTTGTAGACAAAAATACATAAAAAATACAAAATTATTTTCTCCTAAAAATAATATACAGTGTACATTTACACTATGAATAAAAATCCAAAATTCAAATGTCCCAGACCCATATCTTCTCCATATGAACTTAAAATTGCCAAAATCACCTTTATTGTATATAAATTTTAATAAGCTATTTAATGAAGGTGGTTTCATTTGTTTTGGAGTTAAGATGTAAAAGTTAGGTTTTGGAACCCTATTGTACCATATACCTGAATAAAATATTTATTCTATTTATTCTTTATATTTTTTATAATTCTATATTTTCATAATTTCTTAAATATTATTTACAGTATAAGTACATATTTAGAATAGAATAAAACCATAAAGAAAGTTTATCCACCATCAGGCAAAGAGAAAGAATGCATATAACCTAAAGGTTGCACCTTGTGAGGGGCTTTGCATCATGCCGTCTACGAGAACTTTCTCATGAATATACAATAATTATACCAATGTAATAAATATACAAATTTATTTAAGGATACAAAATACATCTGGAAAATATAATAAAAATATGTTTATGCATATGAAAATAATTTATAAAATATAAATTAATAAAATAATATAATTAAATCAAAAATACAAAATAAAAATAAACAAAACCTAAGTATATATACCTATGTTTATACCACTAAAAAGTAACTTGTAATAAATAAATATATAAAAATTATTAAAAATCGGATTAAAAATCTACCTAAAATAATATTATAATAAAATTTTATTTAATTATTAATTTTTTATTTTTAAAAACTTTTTTCAATTTTCTTTATTCTTACAGGTGGATGTAGACAATCAGGGACTTTCTTTGGTTGACCTATGGTCAACTGTACCCAAACACTCTGTGACGTGTGTCAAAGTCACGGACCGCCCTCCTTCGCCTAATTTCATACCTCCACCCTTCCTCTTTTTGCCTCGAGCTTCTCACTACCTTGTAGCCCTCACAATCTTCTTCCTTGCCGGCCACTCTATCTTCACCTACCACCATCCCAGATCATGCAATCGTCCCTCGAAAACAATCGAAAACCCGCCTATAAATATGACCCCCTTGCCCCTTTTGTCTTTTTACCCTCTTTGTGACTTCTTAGCCCCTCAAACCACCACCATTGTCCTCCTCTTAGTGACAGAAAGTGGAGACAAGGCTCTATAGCGAGGATGAGATAGTCCAACCCATCTCTGGCGAGCTTGCCGCCGTGAGGTCCAGCTCTGTGGTTCCGACCACATCAAGCCCATTTCCCACCATATTTAGGTATTATCATTAGTGTAGATCTTAATTCTGTTCATAATTTTAGGATTAAACAACAGGTGTTAGCTTAAATCGGATATGTTCATATTCTTGGAGCTTGAACTCCAGGTTGATTTCATTGTAACTCATTTCGACCCATTGACCCCATCGCTTTGTTCCCCTTCCATTTCTCCACAAAATGCCCAACTTATCCCCTTGATTCCTGGACGGAATCGAGGTATCAAAGATCATCCTCTTCACTCACCGTAGCTTCATCATACCATCGCCGATTTTGTGCAACAACTTCATCTAACTGAGAAGCATTGCCTCGATCCGTAGAACATTTTTGTGCATGTATCGTACCATGGAGAGCCCTCTGGTGCACACATGAAAATCTGGAAATATCTCAAGGACATGGGAAGAAAGGATGAGCTCCAGTTCGTCATCGAGACTTCCTCAAACCATTTGGAGGAGAACAAAGCATGCAGAGGAATGTCAAGATGTTATCCACTTGTTGGCGTAAAGAACCATCACTGGAGCATAGAGAGGGAGCGAAACAAAGATCGTCGGAGGACTGTTCTTCACCCATTCTTGTAACCTCCTTCACAACTATCGGATGAAGATCATGACCCATCTAATCTGGGCTATCCACTTATTATGATGGGGTGCTCTTTAAGGGTTGCACAATCAACTATGTAGTAGAGCAACAACGACCTGATTTTAGGTGTTAACAGATAACTTCTTAGGCACACTCAACCCTTTCGTAATTTCAAAATGGTCCTGAAAATATTTTATGTAGTTTAAAAATTAGTGAACAATTTGTATGAAAGACTCTAAACTATCTGGAATTGTACTTTAATCCTTCGTCGTGTCACCTCACATGGTAACTCACGTGCTTGGACAATGCTCGTATAACCTAGTGCCTTTTGTAATTACATTATAATATAAAAATTTTGAATATTAGTTATAAATTTATGGGTTATTTGCATTGTTCCCCCCTGTGTTTTTTAATTGCAAATATACTACTACCAATTCAAGTATTTTTTGTATGTTTATTTATTTCTTATAAATATCACCCATGCTCCAAAAATTGTGAAAAAAATAAAATGAGGTACTTGGATGCATGCTCTTTCATGTCACATAATTAGATTTACATTTTATGTATTTTCTTGCTTATTAAAAATCAAATATTGCATAGATATTCCCTGTTTGCTTAAAAAATCCAAAAAAGGTATAAAATCGTGTTTAAAAATTCCCCCAAAATAGTATGAGTTTATTATATTATCTCATACCCTCAGATCAAAAATCCCTAAAATAGAAAAAGAAAATGAAAAAAAATTAAAAAACTCCAAAATCTTATAAAATATAAAAAATCTTTAAAAAACCAAAATTATTTCTTCATGGTCTCAAATTATATAAATATAAATATAAATATTAGTATGTATTATATAAATATAAATATAATGATAGATATACAATATTTACATATCATTTGGGATTTATTAAGAAGTGAGAATTAAGAGTATTTACATGTGTTTTGTAAGGGATTTTAAGCCAAAATAAGTGAATAAAGATGATGAATTGACGATTCATCTATACATGCATTTAGCTAAGGATTTAAACCTAAATGAAAGAATAAAGGTGATAAAATGGACATTCATCAGTGTATCGTTGATGAGTAGAATCAAGGTGCATGTGGTGATGCAGGAGCTGGCCAGGTTAACTAACCTCGTAGGGATATACAACTGTCTCAATAGATCCAGGATAAAACTCCATTCCATATGGTTGAAGGCCTTCTACATATCATTTTTAATAGCCATGTACTTCGTCTTCGTATTTCTAGATTTCATGCTATGGATTATCTCTGAGGCTGCAATGAAATTATCTAAAATATTCCTACCACAAAACAAAAGTATACTAATTTGGTGAGATGACTCGTTGAAATATTGGTTTTAATCTAGTTGCCAACAGCTTTGTTGTGGCTTTGTATATGGTGTTGGTACATGGCTAGTTGATTGAAAATCATCATGGGGGAGAATCCACATTTAATTTCTTTGGTATAAGAGCAATATAGGCTATGTTTATATCCGCATTAATCCTTCCTAACTGGAAAGATGACTGAATAGTTTGACTGATTTCTTCACCTAGTAGTGACAGATTTCTATAATAGAACAAAGCAAGGTAGTTGTCAGGTCATGGGTTCCTAAGCGGGACCATTTTGGGAATATATTAAATGAATTATAGCTCAGTGTCTGTAATCTCCTATTTGTCCTTGAAAAATTAAATAAAAATCATAATAAAATAACTCATAAAATAATTAATATTTTTTATTTAATAACCTAAAATTAATAAAATCATTTAATATTTTTAAATGAATTTACAAATCATTTTTTTGCAGTATTTTCCTGGTTCGTCCGCGTGGACCAACCAGGGGGGCCTGAGAGTTGACTGCGGGTCAACTCTCTGACCCCCTTCCTATTCATGCAAGACTTTGTTTTTTGCCAACTTCACGGATTTGTAGAGGCTCCTACTTTCATCCGTTTGCATCACTCTCTTATGGACTTTTCATGCCCATATATCCATGATACACGCCCAAGGATTTTTTTCGGGAATGAATCGTTGCATCGGCTGCTACGCCTCGATCTTTGGAGGTCCAGAGTTGTTATACATAAGACCTCTCTTCCTTTCAAATCTGGACCCCTTTTTTGTCTCTCTTTTCCCCTTCCGAAGGTGATTGTTGGGTAGAGGGCGGTGACAGCGCTCTCGCCACGTCTTTAGGTTGGTCAGAGGAGCGGGCGTAGGGCGATTCCATCCCCATCTTCGTCCATAGGCCGTCGAGATTCTTCTCCTGGGTTATTAGTGCGTTGAGCTTGTGTTTTTCCTTTGATTCTTTGTCTTTCAGTTAGCTGTGAGTTTAATCTTTTGTTTAGTGTTTTTAGTTTCTCGTTTAATTAAGCAAGTAGGGTAGATCGCGTTTTCAAACACCATCGCCAGCGCTCTTAAGCTCTGACCACCACCATTCCCCACTTAAAAACTCGTCCATCACCGCAATAAGGCACCAGGTTCTTCTTTGTTTTGCTTGTGCTACATTCATGCAGGGTCTGAAGGCCAAACGACCCGAGAAGGGATCGATTTTGAAGGACTTTAAGCACATGGAGTGCCCCATCTTCTCTAGCTCCGCCCGACTTCATCGGTGCTCCATGCACTCTTTAGAGGCCACCCCCTGAAGAGGATGAGCTCAAGCTCCATTTTTCCCCTGTTTCGACGCATCCAGGTGGTCGAAGTGGTGCTGTAAGGATGTTTGAAACTCAGCTCAACCGAGTTCTTGAGTTGTTCTTCCAACCCCTCTCCATGTCGTCTGATCTTCACGCCTCTCCAAGACGTACAGCTGCCTTTAGATCAGCCCCAACATCGCCTGTCGGATCTACCTTGGCCATCTGATCTCAGTCGTCAAAATTGAATCGTCATCGTCGCTTCTCGTGCTGACACGTGTATAAGTAAAGGGCGCAGCACCATTCGATCATCCAAGCGCTGGATATTTTGAATATAAGCCTTGCTATTTTTTGTATTTAAATATTACTGATGAACGTAAAATTCGCCTCATCAATATTATGGAATTATGCTGTAGTACAGGAGGCGAATTTTGTTCAGCAAAAACCACAGACCTTGAATGCTGTGGAATATTTATACTTGGCAAGTGTACCAAGGTCGAACACAGGGACACAGCTGCTTAATTATAGCTTTTGAATTTTGCTTCGTGGAGTTCAATCTCAATTTCAGGTCCATATGCAATCTACAAGGCAATACATGATGCATGCATTTTTATTTTGTTTTTATACAATTTAAAATGATGCATGGGCAAATAATGCAAAGGAATATGCATGAAGAATAAAATGCCAGAATTATACCCTAAAATGTGAGCAATGCAATGTAGAATGAAGTTAGAGTCTAATTGAACACATCATTAAAAATCGGTCATCAAATCCAGCGAGACAGATAGAGCATGGTCCCATTTTTGACATAAAAATTCACTTAATTTAAAACAATGTCAAATGAGACAAATAAGTATGCTAGATTGTAGAGGACAAAACAAGGATCAAAACGACACTAAAATCATGCAATTTGGACCTACGATGCTCAAGTTATTCTAAAAACAGTGCAAGGGCATAAATGTAATAAAAATGCAAGAAAAATAAAGGATAAATATTGCATTTAGGTCCCTGGAGGGACCTAATTGCAAATACCAAAAACCGCCTGGGCCATTTTGTAAATTTTCCATTTGCGCGTAGGGGCCTTTTTGCAAATCTTCAAAATCTGGAGGGCTTCCCTGTAAAATACCCAGGCACACACGTGAGGCACGTGCTTGGGGACCAAAATGTAATTCCATAAACTTCCAGGTCTTTTTATGCAATTTACCCAGCACCTCACGTGCGCTGCACGTGAGGGGGCTAGGCTCGTATGAGCCTCAGCTTCGGTCCACGTGGCACTGTCTGGTGGTACGGCTCTAGGCTCGGATGACCCGAGCCTGTAGGTCGGGGAAGAGGCTCGTTCGGGCCACACGTCATCATCACAGACGTCCGATCGCTACGATCGGACGGCAGCTGTACCCTTCGTCTCCTCCGCAGGTCACCGGAGAAGGCGGGTCTCCAGTGACCTGCCCCTTGCTCCACCATGCTACCCATGCCTGTCTGATCATCGGAGGAGCTCCCTGGAGGTTCCGCGAAGATGCTCGTCACGAATGGAAGCTCCATCATCGTCTGAAGTAGCACGGCGGAGGCAGGTGGTCGGCGAAGGAGCTTGGGATCGGCGAGATAGCTTGGGCTCCGACCATTGAGCACCTGCAATAGTTAGACATAGCCGAAGCGAAGTGCAGAAGGTGCGTAAGTGTATTGTGAGGTGAATGGTGGCCTTGGGGTGATCGGAGGTGGAGGCCAAGGCTCCTCCTCCGGCGAGATGGAGGAGGAGGTGGGTCGGAGTGGTAGGGGGTTCTGGAGAAGGGAGAGGGGGTTCGCGTGACGGAGGGTGAAGTTGCGTAGCTGATGAAGGGGTCGAATTAGGATGATGGTGAACGTAGATGGTGGAATAAATAGGAAAAAATGCAAAGAAAAGCAAGGAGGAAGACGACCTCATCGGGGAGGGGACCCTGGCGGAGGATGGGCTTGGGATTAGGCTCGATAGAACCTGGGGGTCGTCGCCCTGCTGGTTAGCCATCCAGCGGGCTCGGTGATGGCCGGAGCCACCAGGACACGGCGACGCTCCGCCGTGGGTCGACACCGGGCGTAAGCCATCGTTGCCTCAACGCCCCGCCTCCTCCGCTGTCACCGGAGGGGCGGGGGAGACTAGGCTTAAACCCAAATTGGTGGACCAAGGCTATGGTGGCGGGGGAGGTGGGTTATATAGGCGGGGGAGGACGGCGGTTACGTGGGTAGGAAGGCGTTTTTGAGTGGGGGTTTAATGGTGATGGAGGTGATGGCAGAGGGTTATGGAAGTCGCGCGAGGCTGGCGGAGGAACGGGCTATGTAGGGCGGCCGTTAGGAGTGGAAGAGGTGGCCGGAGGAGCGGGCTATATTAGGAAGGGGGCGCGGGGGTTACGTGAGTCGCAACGCTGGAGGGAGGGGGGTTATGCGAGGTAGGAGATGATGGAAGGCCGTCGGATCTAACGATCCAACGGCTGGGATGGTGGCGCAGAAGGAGGGTTAGGATCAGATCAAAGTTTTAATCCTGCGGCTAGGAGCGAAGTGAGATTGACGGTGGGGATTAGATCACATGGCTGATCGATGGTGCGAGAGAAAGAGGTGACGTGGCGCGATGAGGGGTGTTGGATGGAGGGAGAATCGGATGGCTATCATTTAGGCGCTCGCCAACGGCAGTGATTGGACTTGGAGATGGATCTGACGGCTAGGAAGTAGAGCGGTGATGGATGGTTGAGATGGAAGCGGGTCGGAGGAGATCCAACGGCCGAAAAAGGTGCCGGGTGGCGGAAAGGAGAGCGGGCCACATGGGCGGCCCGGAGGGCGCCACGTGGCCCAATGAGAAAATTCAGAAATTAATTACAAAGCAAAATAGAAAAGAAATAGTTAGAGGCAGAATTTGGAAAAAGTCAAAACATGAAAGTTGTTCATCTCAACGAGATCTACAACTTTCATGTTGGTCAAAAAGCCAAAAGAGGTCATTTGTACAAAAAGTATTTTTGATGGTATTTTTAAGGGGATAAAAACACCAAGTTTGTGGTTTTGAGATCTTTTTGTATTTTTTTATCTTTTTAAGGGTCAGTGAATTATAGACAACTTATCTACCTAATTTTTAGGGGTTTTTGAGTGATAAAATAATTAAAGAAAAATAAGGGCAATTAAATACAAATAATTTAAGGCTAATTATACACAATATGGTACATGATAAAAATGGAAAATTAGAGGATATTTTTATTGGCTTGTTTAAGCAGGGATTTTAATAAGGAGTTTTTAGCATGATGAATACGGGATTCATCAATTACTACTCAAACTTTCCTCTGGTGTTCTTTAAGTTTTGTAATATTTGCATAACAATCCCCATACTTTCATAATTACATTCTAGCCTAGGCCACATCACCTCACGTGGACGACCACGTGAGGGAAATTTTGCAGCCTGGGCCCTTCTGCTTTTGGCTATTTAGATTTAGTACAGAAACTTTTTTATGCAGTTATACATTTCTGATAATTTTGCATTGTAGCCCCCTTGGTTTCTATTAATTGCGAATCAGTCTCTCCCAGGAACGCGCCTGTCACGTGCGATTTCGGGTATTTTACAGGGAAGGGCTTCAACTTTTGGTGATTTCTAATTGGTCTTGGGATTTGAATAATTAGTTTAATATTTCTGTGAAAGTTGCAACTTGGCCCCCAGACTTTTATATATTTACACAAATACCCCTACCAGGGTTGCATTTTCTCTTTGTCATTTCTATATATTTCATGCACCTATAAAATCCTTAAAAATCCCCAAAATAGATTTAAGTTCATGTTACATTGCTCTATCGCACCATATTTTTATTTTACATTTTTGTATCATCTTATTATTTATAAAAATTCAAAAACAAGCATTGTCATCCCTATTTGCATTAGAAAATACATAAAATTTATAAAAACTTTTTGAAAAATTCCTAAAAAAATATATTTTGTGTGTTTTTGCATTTGCAACCTTCAGAATAAAAATCACTAAAAAATATAAAAGAAAACTCAAAAAATAGAAAAACACTAAAAAACTTCACAAAAATTATAAAATCTATAAAAAATCCAAAAATTATAATTTCTATTCCTAAATTTTTCTTTATATTAAAATTAATTTGGAGAATTTTTGACTCTGTTTGATATTTTTCATCTCCATTTTTATTTTATCCATTTATTTTTCCCTTGTTTTAAGTATTTTTTATTTTAAAATACCAAAAAAATTAGCGATAATATAGAAAAATCACAAAAATATTAGAAAATATAAAAAGCACAAAAATATTTTATTTCTTGTATTTTGTATATTTTTACATACTTTTATATCTCTCTTACTTCTCTTGTATATATATATATATATTCTATATAGCCTTTTATATCTATTAAAAATATAAAAAAAATATAAAATATAAAAGAAAATACAAAATCAGTAAATTAAAAAGAAAAAAATTATAAAATCAAAAATTAACTAAAAAATATAGAATTAAAAACCAACAAAAAAAGCACTCATATAGACAATTACATCACAGTCAATTTTTAGCATCATTTTGCCCCGATCGACCTCTTGCTTTCTGTGTTTGACACTCTACACATACTTGCACCTATACACATCTTTTATAGAGTTATAACAAATTCTAACTCCACATCTTGCTTTTCATTGATTGATTCTGACTTGTGGATTAATTGTTGATTAATTGGGGTTTCGAGAGTGGTCCCCACAACGACTTTTTCTCTGCCTTGTGTGAGACATAATTTTGACCCTCGCAAAATCTCGATTATTAAATGGCGTCGTTGCCGGGGAGCAACCACATTTAGATTGGGATTCATTTTTTTATTGTGATTATTTATCTATTTCGCCCTATTTATTTTCTCATTTGTTTGATATTATTATCTGACTTGTCTAATCACTCTCTCTTGTTTACTTTGTGTGAAGAACCGCGGATCGAGGAGGCGCTCTACTCAAGGTACTTATGCACCCACGTGAAGGCAATGTGAGACTTCTGACCTAGCACCAAGGGAAGCTTGGAGGATTTGATGAGACAATCACCTTTTTGAGCATTTTTTGTATTCATTTGTGTAATTAAGTGAGAGAGAGACTCTACTATTGTAATAATACATGTACTCAGGACTTTGGACTTTTGGACCTAATTTCCAAGTGTTTGTTAACTTGGGGGCTCACCGCAGTTTTGTCGTGTTTTCATCACCTTTTTATTTTGTTTCTCGGTTTTATTTTTCTTACTGTTTGATTGAGCCCTTAGTTTTAGGATTTCTTGTGATAGATTAAGGCCAAACACCTACTATATTTGCATGTGCCTATAGTGATGTTTGTAGTTAGTCAAATTTTGAATTGCTTCTCACTTAGTCTCAGAACCACCGTATCACGAGAGTTCTCCATACAGTGCTTGCAGGACTCATTGTGGTGGGCACTGAGGAGATTTCAAGATCGGACACTTTGTTTCCATTCTAAGTCATTAGCATCGGTTCTTCACGCTAATAACAATTTTGAAACTTAGGGCAATTTCATCGGCTTGCATTTGCATATAGATAAGTTTCAATTCTGCTGAGCATCTTTGCATGTAGAGTGTTGAAGGCAAGGTGAACATTTACGCTTTAGAATTCATCATTGTTTTGTCGCTTGCATTTCTTTTTCGTCTCTCCCTCTGATTTTGCCAACCTAGGTACTTAAAGGAATTGACTCCTCGATAGGCTCGTGCATTCTTATTGAAAATCCAAAAAAAGTGATAACTAATAAAATTAAGACTGCTAATATTACTTGACCCTAAATCAACTAAAAAGAAAAATTTTATCTTGGGGCGAGTAATCCCCTCATTGTCTTCGTTCTACTTGTTCGCACACACACTAAGGATTAATGCTGAAATTCTATTCAGCCCCTAAGTGTTTGGGCAACTTTTGGACTTCTCACCTAACTCTAAAATAGACAAGACAAATGGACCGTTCTTTTTTCGGTCTCTACCGAGTTGAGTAGGTGAATTGAGGGTTTGTTTTGTGTGAGTTTGTTTGTCCTTGCTTATGTGTATTCTAGATCGCCTCTACACATTTGTGCCTTTTTCTCACTTCTATTGATTTGACCGACGTGTTCTCCCGATCATTTTCCTCTTGTTTCGAGATGGCCGACAAGAGTGTATTTTATCCTGACTTCGCGGATCCCTTATTTACTCTAACCAGTTCACCTCCTTTTTTCCAGGAGGACTTTTCTCCTGACTTTAGTACATATCCTCCTCAGCCACAGATTCAGGACTCGGACATTTATCCACATCCACCTTCACCTTCATACTTTCCACCTTCACATCCACCCGAGACTGCTCTGTTGGAGTCACCTTTCATGGAGTCCACCCTTAAGCACTTGACCCAAATGATGGATCATATGAGATAGAGGATTGACAACCTCACTAGCATAAATAAAAAGAAACCATGATTCTAACCATTTGATGATATGGGTTCACTCGAGGATTTCATGAGAGCTTGTAATCGCCCAAAATACAAAAAAATGAGAAAATTTTAAAAATCCAAAAAGATTTCGGGAGACCGTTGGTCGAGTCGGATTGTGAGGGGAGGTTCCATCTGCCAGATCATTTAACCACACATCCATTCACTTCCAGACCCACCTTTGACCCTGAGGAAGCCGCTGTACGGACTGCTCTTGGCATTCCTCATGTATATGTTGATTCCGACTTCCTCCCTTGTATGGAGAAGGTCTAAAAATTAAAAAAATTTATTGACTGAACCTGAAGTGGTGGACACCATTCATGATATCATCCGTGCCCCACTTCAGCAAGCCATAACTGATTTATCTGTTCCTCTCCCCAAGAAGAAAAAGCGGAGGAGCATATCTGAGCAGCGTCATATCTTGACCATGGCCACTGCCCACGCCATCACACATTGTACCATTCCTCAGAAGAGGAACACTGCCACACCTTTCATTGATGCACCATATCTGATCATACATGTGGTCATACTCTCCTCGACGGCGGTGCTTCTATTAGCATATTACCCTTCTCATTGTTATAATCTCTTCACTTAGGGCCTCTCAAGAAAATCGAGATGATCGTACAGTTTGCTGATGGATCTATCAAGAGGCCAAAGGGTATCTTTGAAAACGCCATCACGATTCAAGGCACGAGCTACAATGTTAATTTTGTTATATTTTCCATGGAGACCTCCCCAGGGGAGCACTCTCCAATCACCGTTGGATGACCATTCCTCACCTCTACGAGGATCGTTATTGATTATGGATCAGGAGAGATTCGCTTCTGTCATGTTGACGAGAGCGAGGTGGGCATCACTGTACCCAATGCCAATCAGAGACCTGCACCTGATGTGACTACACCTATTCTGGCTAATCTTGAGGCCTATGATCTATATGAGGATATCAGAGAGACTTTCTTTATGACTGATGATGAGACACGAGAACTCCTCTCCAAAGAGGAAGTCTCGGAAAGCATAGACCTTGGAGTTTCCGCTTCCTGTGATTGGCGATGCTTTGATGATATCCACGGAATTTACACAATCGATACCATTGAGCGGAGGGAAGATTCAGAGACTAGACATGATGGGCATGATTTAACTACTTTCACCGATGAGTCCGTTCCTGTTCACTTGCATTCAAATGAGACTAAGGCCGAATTTGATCTTGTAGCTTTTATTTATGAATTAGGGCCTTTTGATGAGAAAGATAATCCGGTTCAGATTGTAGAGGATGAACAGAGTTCGACTACTTCCACTGATGAGTTCGTTCCTTTTGATTTTGATTTGGACAAGACCTCGCTGGATGACACTGATTGCACTTCTTCCGATGATGATGAGTTCATCCCATTTCACTTTGATATCAGCGAGACTCCCAAGGCCGGACCTAGTCGTACTTCTTCCACTGACCCGTCTATGCCTTCACACCCTAGGGCCACTAAGGACCTACACCTTGTCGACCCTGATCGGTTTGTGTCATCTAAGGACTCCGATGTCATCCTGCACCACACTAGATCTATTCCTCAGTGGTCCCGTAAGAAGGTTCGCTTTCAACCTTCTTGACCCTTTGTACATCCGCTTTGTTGTGTATTCGCTTTTGTTCATCTCTGTCCCTCTCCTGTTTTGCTCATCCACCCATTCTCGTGTGTGCCTTACTTAGGATGGCCAGGTCCTAAGTATAGGAGGGTGGATGAGCCGAGTGTTCGTTTGTCGTTCCGTTTCATCACTCCTGTTGTTGCCTATACTTCGGGCTTCTTTTACCCAAAGTATAGGGGGAGTGATGCGTACATCCTTCTCTATCTTATTCCATCTTCTGATCTCTTTTCTTATTTTCCTCTTCTATCTTCTTTATCTACCCGAAAGGTGTCGCTCCTTTTAGTCAGTCTTCTATACTTAGGATGCACTTTGTCCTAAGTGTAGGGGAATTGCACCTCAATTTCTTCTATTCTTTGGTCCTCTCCATTATCTCCACTTCTTGTCTATACTTCGGAATATCTTACCCTAAGTATAGGGGGATACAGTTTGAGTACGATCTGTTCATTCCCACCCTTGACCCTCCCTGCTTTGTATACAGTCTGTTATACTTAGGATTATTTGATCCTAAGTATAGGGGGGACGGTCAACTTCTCATTCGTTCATTTCTCCAATCGTTTATTCTTTAGACTTGTCTATACTCAGTACGAGTTATGTCTTCTCTTTTTCTCTCTGATCTATGAGAACATAGCTCAAGCTAAGTATAGAGGGGTCGTATATACTCCGTATAT
Source organism: Ottelia alismoides (assembly GCA_037367405.1). Classification (NCBI taxonomy): domain Eukaryota; kingdom Viridiplantae; phylum Streptophyta; class Magnoliopsida; order Alismatales; family Hydrocharitaceae; genus Ottelia; species Ottelia alismoides. Next base: position 254,755 of record JAZKJV010004782.1, on the reverse strand, counting down.
ACGTTAGGCATAACTCGTACTTTCATATTTTTATTAAAAAAATATGGCTAACTATACTATTAAAATCATTAAAATCATTAATAAAAAGATGTGATTATTCCTCAAATTATTTTTATACATATTCATTAATAAATCAGGTGAAAATATTTTTTGCAAAATGTTTGAAAATTAGTTGGATTTGTGAAAAATCTTTTGAAAACTATTTGGAAAACATTTTGTTACATGTTTTCAACCTTTGTAATACATTTTGTTTGAAAAAATTATTTTATTTGTGTGAAATAATTATGTTTGAAAAATGATTTGCAAATGGTTTGAAAAATGGTTGCAAAAATATTTGAAAAATCTATATATACTGTTTGGAAAAACCTTTGCAAAATGATTTTCAAATGTGTGTACATGTTTGTAAAAAAAATGGTAAAAATTATTCTAGATATAAATTTTCAAAATTGTCTGTAAAACCTTTTTCAAATAAGTTTGAGGAATACATACATCTCACTAAAGTTCTTTATTATATATATATATATATTGACCACTTACCACTTGTAAATTCTTAACTCTTAATTCTTGTAAATATAAGATGCATCCCTGTGTAAATATTTATACCTAGGTTTTTGTGAAAAAAATTATTTTCAAAAATCCCAAAAAAAATTTGCAAAATTAAAATACCAAAAAATATTTGAAAAATCTTTTCGAAAAACCAAGAAAATGCATATGCATCATCTTTTCAAGAATCCATAAAAAGTTCAAAATCTTTGAAAATTGTATCACAAAAATATTGTATGCATAATGCATAGCATTAGCATTTTTTGGATTGAGTTTGATGGTTGAACAAGTCTAAGTAAAATCCAGACATTGGAGCTTGGTTGAAGCTTAAATCTACCTAATTAACAGGAACCTTATAGGAGTTGGAATTGAGGTACTTCAGGTCTAGTTGACTTAATTCTTTGAGGATCATGAGACTTGGTTCAATGGATTCTTGACTTCCTAAGTAGAGTATTTCGGAGCATACGCACGACTCTTATCGATAATGACCTAACTTGGACACCTGCACCTTTCACATGGCTCAACTTAGTTGGAGGGGTGAGGGGGTTGAATTTGCCGGTATGAGATGCACACAGGTGGAAACATTTGTCCTCCTCTAGGGAGGGAAGTGCACCCCAGCCCGTCTGGTGATGATGAGTTTTGAGTACAGGAGAATGTGGGTTGCAATAAAACTTCAAAAGAGGGATAATCTACTATCTCAAGAGGAAAAAATCCCCATGCAAATGATGTTGTGAATAGTATTTCAAAAAAATAAAAAGCAAAAACTCCAAAAACGTGGACAGGCATGTACAAAAATAAATGCCTACCGAAGTGTACATATTTGTATAGTCAATAAGCAAGCTTGAGCTTCAAAGTCAAATCATGTGAGCCTATAGCTAGATGACTTGACTACTCTAGTTTTGCATCCTAGGATAGGTAGCTACACTGGCTACTGTCCATTCTTCTCTCCACCCCCTCCTCTTGAGCTGGTTGCCACTTGAACTTAGAAGGAAATACCCCGCTCCTCGAGGAATGAGTTATTGGATTGGGGAATCATTGAGTTGTCATACTGGAGAAGTCAGTCTCTTTGTCATTTAAGTTGGGGGTATCCACCATCACTTACACTGTACGAGTTAGATTCATAGTCATAAGGGTTTGCATATGAGTTGAAGTATTCTGGCTTGGCTATTGAGGAGACTTGAGCAGAGTTTTGGAATTCTCGAAGGCTGTTAGATTTCAAATATGATTCCCATTAAGGTTCCGCCTGCACTAAAATTCCTAAGTTCTTACTTAAGCTCCAAACTTCGATTTTGTGAAGACAAGTTTGATAATTAAATTTAATCCAATTTTCATCTTTTTCTTTTCTTTGTTTTTCTTTTCTACACTTATTGCATAAGTGTTTGCTAGGGACTAGTAAATGCAAGTATGGGAGGATGATGAATCTTCATTTCATCATTTTTATTCTATCATCTTCGCATTAAAAACCCTATTAAATACGTGTAAATAGGCTTAATTTAGGCATTTTAGCATTCATGCATCATTGTGTAAATAATGTATAAAATACGGCTTTTAAAGTTAAAATTATATAATAAAGAAAAGAAAAGAAAAAGAATAAAATATTGCAAATATTTTATGACCCGAAACCCCAAGACCTAGGCATCTCGATGACTTGGTCGACAAAGAATAAAGTAGAGGGAGATAGGGGCCAAAATAAAAAATCCCTTTTATTTAATTCATTCTTTATTCATTTTGGGACCTATTTTTAGTTCCTATTTGTATACTTCAAATAAATAAACTTTGAACATGAAAGATGTAGATAATTTAATATAGAAAAATACAAAATTGATTTTACACAAAAATAATGTACAGATAAAAGTTATGATCTGAATAAAATTCCAAAACTCCAACTTCTCAAACCTGTATCTCTCAAATAAAAACTCAAAATGTATCAAAATCATATTTAATTGTATATAAATTTGAATAAGCCATTTAATTAAGGTATTTCATATTTTTTGGAGTTATGATTTGAAAGTTAGGTTTTAGACCCCTCTTGCATACTTATACCGATTAAAATATTTATTTTATTTATTATTCATTATTTTTATAATTTTATATTTTTTTATAATTTTTGTAAATATTATTTATAATATATGTATATATTAAAAAAGAAATAAAACATTAAAGAAAATATAAAAATAAAATACCTGTATAAAATACATAGATAAAATACCTAAATCTATACCTATAAAGAATATACTCCTATTTATTTAACTGTATAAATTACTTCATAAAAATAAAATAAAAATATATTTAAGTTTATAAAAATAAGTTATCAATATATAAAATAAGAAACAAAAATAATAAAATTAATAATACAAAATAAAAATAAAACATTAAAAATATATAGATAAATATACCTATATAGTCGTAAAAAGGAACTTGTAATTTTAAACATCGAAAAAAAAATAAAAAAATCATAATATAATAATTCAAAAAATAATAAATATTTTTTATTTAATAACCTAAAATTAATAAGATCGTTTAATAGTTTTAAATGAATTTACAAATCATTTTTTCAGGATTTTCCTAGTTGGTCCACGTGTACCAACTAGGGGGGCATGAGAGTTGACTGCGGGTCAACTCTCTGACCCCCTTCCTATTCATGTCGGACTTTGGTTTTTTTTGCCAACCTCATGAATTTGTCGAGGCTCCTCCTTTCATCCTTTCGCGTCACTCTCTTTTGGACTTTTCATGGCCATATATGCATGATACACGCCCAGGGATTTTTTTCAAGGAATGAATCGCTGCATCGGCTGCTACGCCTCAATCTTTGGAGCTCCAGAGTCATTGTACATAAGACCTCTCTTCTCTTCCTTTCAAACCTGAACCCATTTTTGTCCCTCTTTTCCCCTTTCGAAGGTGATTGTCATCTAGAGGGCGGTGGCAACGGTTTCGCTGCGTCTTTAAGTTGGTCAGAGGAGCGGGCGTAGGGCGGTTCCATTCCCATCTACGGTCATTTGCCATCAAGGTTCTTCTCCTAGCTTATTAGCCTGTTGAGCTTGTGTTCTTCCTTTGATTCTTCGCCTTTCAGTTAACTGTGAGTTTAATCTTTTGTTTAGTATTTTTAGTTTGTCGTTTAATTAAGTAAGTAGCGTAGATCGCATTTTCAAACACCCTCGCCGGAGCTCTTAAGCTCTGGACACCACCTTTCCCCACTTAAAAACTCACCCATCACCGCAATAAGGCCCCATGTTCTTCTTTACTTTGCTTGTGCTACATTCCAGCAGGATCCGAAGGCCAAACGACCCGGGAAGGGGTCGATTTTGAAGGACTTTAAGCACCTGGAGCACCCCACCTTCTCCAGCTCTGCCTGACTTCATTGACGCTCCAGGCGCTCTTTAGAGGCCACCCCCCTGAAGAGGAGGAGCTCAGTCTCCATTTTGCCCCAGTTTTTACGGATCCAGGTGGTTGGAGTGGTGTTGGAAGGACGTTTGAAACTCAGCTCAGCTGAGTTCTTGAGCTATTCTTACAGCCCCTCTTTATTCTGTCTGATCTTCACACCTCTCCAGGACGTACAATTGCCGTTAGATCAACACCAGCATCACCCGTCAGATCTACCTTGGCCATCTGATCTCAGCCATCGAAATCGAATCGTCATCGCCACTTCTCGTGCTGATACGTGTATAAGTAAAGGGCGCGACACCGTTCGATCGTCCAAGCGTTGGGTATTTTGCTTATTAGCCCTCGCTATTTTTTGTATTTAAATATTACTACTCAACTTTTCCTCTGTTGTTCTTTAAGTTTTGTAATATTTGCATAACAACCCCCATACTTTTCATAATTACGTTCTAGTCCAGGCCACGTGATGCCCACGTGAGGGACATTTTACAGCCTGGGCCCTTCAGCTTTTGGTTATTTAGATTTAGTACATAAACTTTTTTATGAAGTTATACATTTTTGGTAATTTTACATTGTAGACTCCCAGGTTTCTGTTAATTGCGAATCAGTCCCTACCAGGTGCGCGCCTGTCACGTGCTATTTTGGGTATTTTGCAGGGAAGGACTTCAACTTTTGGTGATTTCTGATTGGTCCTGGGATTTGAATAATTAGTTTAATATTTCCTTGAAAGTTGCAACTTGGCCCTCGGACTTTTATATATTTACACAAATACCCCTGTAGGGTTGCATTTTCTCTTTATTGTCTCTATTTATTCCATACATCTATAAAATCTTAAAAAATCCCTAAAAATAGATTTAAGTTCCTGTTACATTGCTCTATCACGCCATATTTGTATTTTACATTTTTGCATTGTTTTATTATTTATAAAATTCAAAAACATGTGTTTTCATCCTTATTTGCATTAGAAAATACATAAAAATTATAAAAACTTTTTGAAAAATTCCCCAAAAAATATATTTTCTGTGTTTTTGCATTTTCAATCTTCAGACCAAAAATCACTAAAAAATAAAATAAAACTCAAAAAATAGAAAAAAAACTAAAAACCTTCATTAAATGTTATAAATCTATAAAAAATCCAAAAATTATAATTTATGTTCCTGAATTTTCTTTATATTAATATCTTTATATTAAAATTAATTTGGAGAATGTTTGACTCTGTTTGATATTTTTCATCTCCATTTTAATTTCATGTATTTTTTCCATGTTTTAAGTATTACAGGCTTTAAAAATACCAAAAGAATTTGCAAAAAATATAAAAAATCACAAAAACATTAGAAAATTATAAAAAGCACAAAAATATTTTATTTCTTGTATTTTGGATATTTTTACATACTTTTATCTCTCTTACTTTTCTTGTATATATATATTCTATATAGCCTTTTATATCTATTAAAAATATAAAATATAAAAAGAAATACAAAATCAGAAAATTTAAAAAAGAAAATACAAAAATATAAAATAAAAAGTTAAATAAAAAGGTATAAAATTAAAAACCCACAAAAATAACACTCATATAGACAATGACATCACAATCATTTTTAACATCATTTTGCCCCGATCTACCTTTTGCTTCTTGTATTCGACATTCTGCACATACTTGCTCCTATACGCATCTTTTGTAGAGTTATAATAAACTTTAACTCTACGTCTTGCTTTTCATTGATTGATTCTGACATATGGGTTAATTGTTGACTAATTGGGATTTCGTAAGTGGTCGCCGCGACTTTGTCTCTGCCTTGTGTGAGACATATTTTTGACCCTCGCAAAATCTCGATTATCATATACCTATATAGTTTATTAATTTTTTATTTTAAAGAATTTTTAATGGTTTTTTAGGTTTATATTTTAATATATTTAGAATAATATTTTCGAGTATTTAAAATATAAAAAGAGTAAAAATGTAAAGAATAAATGAATGGGTAAAATTTATAGGTTTTTGATACAATGGGACCCAAAAAGTTAACTTTTGAATTGTAACTCAATTTTTTATTAAACGACCTTCATTTAATTGATAATTTAATTAAATTTATGAATTTATTAATTTTTAGTTCATATGAAGAAGATATGGATCTGTGAATTTTTGTTTACGACTTTTTCGCATGTGTCCCAATTGTGTAGTGCATTATTTTCATGTGCAGTTATTTATATATTTTCTATATATTTTTGTACATGTTTTTTATTGATAATATCTTTATTTGATGTATGTAATAGTGTATATAAATTAGTTAATGTTTGGCTATATATGCAGTGTATTGGACACCTGGGGTTTCTAGGTGTATGTGTTATCTTGCATGTGTTTATTGGCCCTTATCTTCTCCTACTTTATTCCTTGTTGACTAAGTTAAGATTGACTTAGTCTTGGGGTTTAGGGTCAGTAAATATTTACAATACTTTATTTATTATTATTTTCTTTATTCATTTATGTTGTATTTAAATATAGGCATCTAAGCATTATTTACATACAACAATTATTGAGTTAATTTGTACCAGTTAGTTGTATTTACTTGTATTTAGCTAGTATTTTAAAGACAAAATAAAGGAATAAATGTGCATGATTTGATTTTTTATTTTATAAATTGCATGCTTGGCCTTTGTATTTTGTATGAATGTTATCAAATGCATGAATATTATGAGAAATTACATTTTAGTCCCTATATTGCAAATTTAATTTCTTGCTTGTATTCTATTTATTATAAATAGAATTTTATTTCCAAAATCTATAGGAAAATTAACTTAAGTGCTTGGAATCCATTTTTTTACAAGGCATTTTAATTTATTTTCCTTTTCAAAAAATACAAAAAACATTACATTTTCTATTATTTGTTATTTAAAAATCATAGAAATTACAAAATATTTTAAAAAATTCCAAAAAAAATATAATAAGCTTATCTGGTCATATGTCAACTTCTATCCAAATATTTTTGAAAACAAAAAACAAAATTCCTAAAATTTACAAAACATAGAATAACTTATAAAAATTTGAAAAAATTCTAGAAAAAAAATCTAAAAATTGTGTTCTTTGGTTTTGAATATTATTTAGATATATAATATATATTACAATTAGTTTCAGCTTATTTTATCATTGATATATATTTATTAAACCCTATCATATCCATTGTTTTGACATATTTTCAACATTAAAAATCTATAAAAAAATCTCCATAAAACTCCAAAATAGAGAAATACATATAAAACCAAAAATACTTTATTTTCCTAATTTTGAATTTAATTGACTTATTAGAAAAATCCAAAAGCACCTCTTTTCTTTATATTATCTATATCGAATTTACAATAACTATATTTATATTGTTATATATCTTAATTTACAAATTAAGTAAAATAAAACATATGCTAAATTAAAAACATAAAAATATATATAATATTAAAAATTATAAAAATTATCTTATATTAAAATCCACAAAAATTTGCACAAATAAAAGGACAAAAAAATACAATACAAAACACACAAATATTACCAAGTAATTAATATTAATTTTCACTCCCTTATTGCCCTAGTGTTCGACACTCAGATTAGTTATACGTACACACATATATACTCTGAATTATGATACATTTTGACTCACACATTTTTATGACTGAATTTCATTGTGTGTTGATTGTTAATTGATTAAGGCTTTGGTCGACACAACGACTTTTGGCTTACTTTGTTGAGTAAATAGATCAAAGCCTTATCATCACATCTCTGAGAAATTATTCATTCTCGACTATTTCCCTCAAGCCTTCAACCCAATCACTCTAGGTAACTACCCACTGGTGCACTTGGACCCTGATACCTAAATCCAACATTGGGGTAATACCCAATTTCGACAAGCGTTCACAACATATGCTACTTTGTGCGAGGAGTGAAACCATCTTTGAGTCTCGGGCTTCCATTGGTGACAACAGTCGAAGAAAGGCTTGAGGCGAGGACCCAAAGCCCCCTTAGCTTCAAACCATATTAGGCGACCCCAATTAGGTGACCCCCTTTCCCCTTTTCTTCTTCTTCTTCTTCCTCCTCTTCTTCTCTAGTTCTCCCCTTTAGTTCCTCTTCCCTAATCCGATTCTCGACTTCTTTTTTCCCATCCAATTAGCCTAGTTCTAACCATCGAGACCACACATACCTTCCTACCCCTCTTCACTTCAATTCCATCCTATAGAACCCTCCATTTATGGTCAATATCGTGGTCGGAACTTGGATGCAATCTCTCACCATTTTCCCAGACGTTCATGTCTTTCTAAGATTTGTTACCTTCCGATCGAACACCATGTGTTCGAACCTGATCTCTTTTACAGGTCACATTGTTAGCATCTTTAACCGTAAGAGCGAGGGCTCATCCTCCATTAAGCTTGCCCGAGGCAAAAGCTTCTCTGTAGAAATTACCGTTGATTGAGTTGCACCTCTTATATATCTATATCATTAAAGGGAGCTCCAACCATTAGTGTCAGATCCATCAGCGCTCAACATCTACACCGGTGTTCTCGAGGAGAACAACAATCCCATGTTGGTATTTCATCCTTGCATCTAACCGTTGAAGCATGGTCCAACTGCATCCATTCAATCGATATCATCTTTCATTCTACACATAGCAATGTGGTCTCCGATAATCCACTCAATCAATAGAGCAAGGGCAATGTACACCGATAAAGTCTCCTTAAAGTCATGTATCATGGTTTTTTTATTTTTCAAAACTCAAATCAGTGTTCCATTGCATTTACATTTTTAATTGATTCATACTAATATAAAAAAGTCTAAAATGTACAACATATGACATTTGAATATTACTTCATCTCATGTTTTCTATTTATAAAAAATGCATCTTTAACCTTAATATACAAAAATATTTCGAACTTGCAAAAATCATATAAAAATATTAGAACTCCAAAAACACAAAAAATGTGGTTTGAATTGCTTGTGAAATTCCCTATCTATAAAAGGTAAAACTAGGAATTTTATGGCCCCGTTGACATAGAGATCCTATTTTGAAAATAAACCATGTTTTCCTTTATAATCAATATTAGAAGCTTTATTATGTTTTGTTTTTTTTAATTTTACTCCTATATTATCTAGTACCCAAAAACATCACAAAATCATAAAATCCCAAAATGTTTTTATATTATTACTATCTTTTTATTGTATTTTTATCATCATTTATAATAATTAAAATCATCATTCTTCTTCTTTTTATTATATAAAGTATCACCTTGATTTTAATTTTTATTTTAATTATTTTAAATTCAATTCAAAATTTGCAAAATGAAAAATATAATCTCACAAACAAAATAGAAAAAATGAAAGTCTAAAACATCATATTACAACATACATTGCGTTAGTTCCATTCATTTTAGCACACATTAATCCATTTCCCCATATAATTAAGCACACTAAATTCCGCTTAAGCTATATTTAAACTTCACCAGCTCGTCGTGTTCGACCAACGAGAGTTTAGAGATTGAGAGTCATACTAAAAGTGGTCTATTTTGATGCTATTTCTTAACCCTGAGATCATTGAATTGAGTGTATTGCTAATCATCCATAGGATTGCTCCTCATACTTTAAAACATTAGCGTATAATATGTGAATAGTATAGTGTATATATGAAATACACCTAGAAGAACAATAGGAGAAGCGATATTCATCATGTAGGAAGATAAATGGTGCCGTGATCAAGATATTGAGAAAATCTTAATCACAAGTATGTGACAACTATGTGTATGTAGTTAGTAAAGAAGAATATACAAAACTGTACTACAATAATTTGAAATTATACATTATTATAAGGGACATATTATTCTATCCTTATTTACTTGGACCGACGGGCTAATGCATTTTGACAGAGGTCGGTCCAAGACTGACACATTTTTTAATAAGCCAAAATTTCCGCTCAAACTTGATCATATATGAATTAGATGGAGTTTCGAGTCAGACTCATAGAGAGGATAATCTGTTGTAGCCCCTGGTATAACAGACTCTGCAGAGGGGCTGGCAGGGATGCAAATGGTCGGATACGGATATAGGTATTATCGTATTTTTATCCATTTTCTAATACGAATACGGATACGGATAATGACGGATATTAAAATTATCTTACCATACCTTTAAAAAACGGATACGGATGTAAAACGGATATTGATTGCATACGAGTAGTGTTAGAAATACTCCACAGAATTGACTTACTATATACGATTTGGATAGAAAACACATGATATAAATTTACTAAATGTGTTTGTATCATAAAAATTATACAAATACTGTAAAAGAAGGTCTATAATTATGTTATATAGGGTTACAAATAAATCTGTGACTATATTTATACATGAAAACGGATATACGGATAAGGATGTTTGCGGATATCAAAACGATATCCATATCCGTATCCCTTTTAAAACGGATACAGATATGGATGTCAAAATTTGCATAAAACGGATAAGGTGACGGATCGGATACGGATATATCCGTAACCGTTTGCATCCCTAGGGGCTGGAGTCCCTCGATCTTGATCGAGCAGTTCGCAGGGATATATATACACTTTTTGTGAGGTCTTACTGTGCAAATCCTTACGAACCGCTCGATCAAGATCAAACGGCTCCAACCCCTACTGCAGAGTCTACTGTAGCAGGAGCCGCAGCATACGATCAGTCTCCTTAGATTCAACCCAATGCTGATACATAGTAACCAAAAGAGCGGGATGTTTTGAACTCGGAGAAAGATTAAATCTCCTTTTTGACGTTATCCATAAAGAACTCGCTTGTTAGAAAACTATATACCATTTTTTTTCAAAATGGAGGTATTATTTCTATCATTTACAATATAATAACAGTTTTTTGTCTGACTTTTCATCTAAAGATATCTTTTTTCCTTTGGACATGGAGTCAAAATAATTATACAAATTGGGATTGCCTACGTAAGTTTGGGATGCATCAATTTTTAGAGGATTTGCAATATTTTTTAGTACATAAACACGTGCGAGGAAGAAAAGTTAACATCGTTTTTTAGTTGTTTATTAAGCTTTGCATGAATCAACTCATTAAGAGATGCATTTGACATTTTAAAAAACTAAATACTAAATTTACATTATCTCAAATTTGTGAGCCATTAAGAACTTAAAGCTAACGGATAATTTCAATATCCACTATTTCTATCATCTGATGTTACATTCATAACAACGGTATTTGTTGTTAACTTATTTTTTTGTTCTTGTAAATCACAGGTAATGGCATATTCGTTGTTACCCCATACATTCTCGTCGGAATTAACTATATCAATCTCACATTTTCTTTGTAATGATAGTTTAGTCGCTATCAAATAAAAAAGTTAACATAAAAAGATACTTTAATCATAAAAATAATCAAATATAATACATAAACAATACGACATCACGCCATATTTACTGATCCAACTCTCATAAGCAATATTTTCGAAACCAAACCAAAAGCTAAATCGGGAATCTTATGAAAATGGGTGAATCAGACTGAACTATAGAAACAAATCAATTGAACTGGATGATGCTATTATTTTTTAAAATTAGATTAAACGGAATCACTAATAAAAAATAGTTGAACTAGGTAACTAAATCGGAATGAATTAAAATGTGTACAAAATACACACTGAAACACTCTTAAAATAATAAATATAACATAAAAAAGAATGTAAATATTATATTTTATACCTAAAATATTTTCTTGAATATGCACAATAAATATTATTCATATAAATATAAATAATATTTCAACTAAATACTCCAAGGTAGTTAAAGGTTAAGTATATTTATTATTCATCTCTTTTAAAAAATTGAGTTGTAGTAGTTGGCTGGTATTCTGTAATGGGTAACTAGACGTTTTACTCCTTTATTTGCTTTTTTTTTAATTATTTTCGTTCTATGAACCTATACTCGGATCATTATGGGCCTTTCTTTCCCAGATGGACTCTAAGCCCATATGCCATTTAGTCTTTTTCCACGTCTAAATTGAATGGGATATAGATAAAAGTATCAAATTAAGGTTGGAGTCGAGGGATAATCGTAGGTCGTAATGCTTGGGACCTTGAATGACACATACAGTAACTTGTATAGGATATTCTCATTGTTGAACGTTTCTCTTGGTCTGCAACTTATCATATTACCAACACCTACGGATTGTTCTCATTGTCTGGTTTCAATTATAGGTATACTATAGAATTATTGCCCCCCTCTGGGAAGATTGCTTCTGCATTTGTTTTGCTTGAAAAATACTTAAGAATTTGGTCGGGCTTGCTCGCGAAAAAACGATCGAAGCCAGCATCTATAGAGAAAAACTCGCTCGAGGGCGTAGGTTTCGGGTATCTGCCGCAGCCGGTACTAGCTTAGTTCATGATAAAAAAAGGGGGGGAGGGGATGATCTATCTCCAGAGTGGAGGGATGAAGCATCATAGGCAATCTATAAAATCGGACGGGATGTACCTTTCAAAAATTCTCTTGGAACCTCCCTCCAAATCAACGGTTAACAAATGCCATCTTTAAAGGATTCGGGTACTAATTCCAGTGGAGACGCTCTAAATCTCCGAAATTACGGGCCTACTATTAAAAAATTAGAAAATAAAAAGAATGTAAAGGATTTGTTTGGATCCGATACTAGTTAAAAAGGTATTTACGGTAAAATTAACGAAAAATGACACGCATGATAGAGATGGATTAACTATCACTCTAGAAAATCTCTTCTAACTCCTATATCAATTACAATACAATTATTATTTTTTTATCTAATCTCACATCGGTATTTTTTACATAATAATCACTTTTAAGACCAATAAATCCATTTAGCTTATCTCCACTCTTAAATATTGACATCTAACAATTTTCGCAATCAGTATTATTTTGCCAATAATAAATGTCGGTTACCATAATCTATGTAAGTTAGCTCTCCGAATTATCCAAATTCTAGTATTTTTAATTATTAACTTTAATCTCCAAATTTTAAAGTGGGTAAAAACATATTAAATTAGGCTCCATCCTTAAGTAACACGGGTAGCCGTTTTACGGTCCGTACTTACACCTATACTAGCTGAAAGTAGATGCACTAGTCGTAGGAATTTGGGACAGTCTTTAAGAAAATTTCTGGTACCTAACAACTCGCTTAATTATTTTCCAAGATTGTCTTGTCACCAATTAAAATTGAAAAGATAATAGTCGAACTCCTACGACTTCATTGTGTGAGTTGGTGAACTCGGGATTTGATTTATGTTTGGTGTGCGTGAACCGATATCGAAGATCAATAGCTGCACATTTGATAAAATTTCTTTTAACTATCCCGTGCAATCATCTCTCTCCTTTCGTGATTTCAATCTCATCATGGAATTTTTTTCCAGACTATGAAAATCATTGCAGATCCAACCCATCATTTCTTTCAGCTCTTTCAAAAATGGCCGAACATTTATCTGAAAATCCATCAGAGCTATACTATGAAAATTAATTTGTCTCGGTTAAGCCCAAATCAATTACATCCTCTTCTTTCAATAATCCTCCAACATTTGCGGGAGACTTTCACTCGCGGATGAATTCGGCCCCTTCATTGAATTCCTACTCAAATCATCTGACCGCACATGACCACCTACCATCTTGGACTGAACTATCTTATTCTCGATTTCTCGCTAATGAACCATTTCAAGAGCAAAATACCTTTGAGTCTCATGACTGGTCGAGAAACCAAACCCAGATGGAAAGACCCACACTTAATGATCATCAGTATTGGATTGACCGTAACGATCAAATCCCTATTGGACAACAACCCGAATATCACTCATTTGATCAGCCTATACATACAGAGGATCACATCGATGATATCGACACATATGCACCCTGTATGACCCTATTATTTGAGGATACGATCAATCATGACCATGAAAATAGACTCTACTCAAACCAGAATTACATGCCAGAGTCACGACATGTTGAGTATGAGACCTACACATTCTCGCAAACCCTTGCATCGAGCAGCCTCCTTCCATAATTTTTGAAGAGAAATATTCAGAAAATAATGATCATATGTCGGATATTCTGATAAACTCTCCTCTCAGCACATACATGAAAATGGAAGATAAAATTATTGAATATAAACCAACTTCTCCCATGATTGATCATGAACAGAATTTTGAGGATGACTTTTCGAGGATATATAAAATATTCATGGAGGATAGATTTGAAATATTTACCGACCGACTAATTTCACTCTCTAGGAGCTCAGACATAAAAATGAATGAGGAAATGATTGGATCCAAGATTAAAAATTTTGAGGATATTCAAAAACCTAGAGATGATTCTGACATGGACACTTCTGCAAATTATTCCCCTAGAAATGACTATGCCTCTGATTCTTACTCTGAACATCAGAACCCATGCTCATCTGAGGAACACACCACATCATCACACCACACAGAAAATACCAAAAAATTTGAATATTTGAAAACCACAAAAAATCGAAAATCTCGAAAAATACATAAAAATTGAATCTGAAGAAGATCTGAAGAATTTGGATCCTGCTCTACGGGAAGCACTGGAAAAAATATTAATGTTGCATGCCATTAAACACTTCCCCGATCTTAAAGGATTTGCAACGGATAAATTAATGATTAAAAAGTTGGGTAGGATAAGAACAAAGACTGAAAAACATATCTTATCAATGGCCTCCTCCTTGGTGTTGAGGAGAAAAATCAAGAGCCGCATAGTGAAGCGGTTGCCCAGATTTGACTGTAGAATCAAAGACACAATTTTCACCCATGCTCGGATTGATGACGATTCACCGATCAATATCCTCCCGACCTTTGTATTTCACGAACTCAAACTCAGACTGATTAAAAAGATACGAGAGATTGTTCAATTGGCAGACTGATTAATAAAACGACTGAGAGGAATCATTTCTGTCATCATAACATTCCAAGGTGCTCCGCTCAAAGTAGAATTCACAATCATTGATATTGAGCATCAATGAGAATTCACCTAGTCTCCAATTATTCTCGGAAAGCCATTCTTAGCATTGACTAAGGTAATTATTGATTGTGAGACACAGGAAATCAATTTTACGTCATTGGAAGCACTTAGATCTGACCTAGTCTTTGAGGAACCACGATTTTCTGAGGCGACCGACGAAGTCCCCGACAACCGCAACCATGAAGCGGTAGAAGAGCCCTACCCCGCTGCTACACCCGAGATAACGGTCGTTGATGAGACTGCTCTATTCCCAACTGCACTCACCATGGAGAATCGAGTATATGAATCACATGTTCCGGAGACTTATGCATGGGCACACCCTGGGTTTAACCTATTCTAAGTACATAGATCACATCAACTTGACACAGGAATGCTCCAATGTCAGATCAATTGAGAACGAACATGCAGAAACTCTCCCCAGTTTTTCAATTCTCGTGGATCTCAAAATAGACAAATCCTTCTTCTATGATCCTGAGACATATGTATGGTTGCACCTTGGAGCAACCTTCTCTAAATAGCTTGACCAAATCATCCCAAATCGAGAGTGCATCAACATTCAGAAGACTAAGAACAAACAAGCAAGCTAAACACCGACCAAGGAGAAGAATTCCAATGGCTATTCATCTGGATACTCAAGTGAACCGACACATTCACGAAACAAGGAAAAGAAAGTCACCTTTGACATTTCGGAAGAGGAATCAGCTAATGATCCCTCATCAGTTCATGAAAGGGTAGTCTACATGAGTTAAGTCTGTTCAACGATCCAAAATTCGATTCTCGTTGGACAACTCATGTTCCTAACTACTATTCATCCAAAGTTGATGCTCCTGCCATCTTCAAGTACTCTGGAATTATTTCTTATGAGTTAACTGAGACTGGTGCTTCTGAGTATTCATCCGAGGACAAACCGCTTGATTCCAAGAAGGAACGAATTCTGAGGAAACAACTGCAGAAACAAAAAGATATGAATATCTGGAGTGTGTCCACTTTCAAATACTATTCCTCTGAGGATAATTCCGATGATGGATATCTTTCATCTGACTCAAACACTTCATCCACCATCCATCATGACTTTTCTGAGGATGACACTGATAATAGTTGGGAATCATATGCTTCATCTCCGTCTCGTCATTACGATCTCCCACCGCAGGCTCACAAAAAGATCAGCCGAAAACCACCTTAATCGTCGGCTACCCACCCTCCCTCCCGACCACATCAGTCTCCTTGTACAGCTTCTTCCTCTACTTAGGCCAAGTCCTAAGTATAGGGGGGACCGATGCCATCTGTACATACCATTCTCCCCATCTCGCGATCAGCCTCATTTCCACCCTTCTTCTATACTTAGGCTAACCAGAGCCTAAGTATAGGGGGAAGTGATGCCCATATGTATATACTCTCCTAATTTACATGTCTCGAACGCCTCGTTTGCGCTCTTCTTCTATACTTAGACTATTCACAGTCTAAGTATAGGGGGGCAGACCATTGTATATCAATTTTTTTACTCTCTCACGCTTATCCCGAGCTATGTCTTCTTTACGCTTCTTGTGCTCTGAGGACACATCACTCGCTATGTATAGGGGGGGTCTGTATATATATTATGTATATATTTTACCCATATCTCGTACTTTCGCGTAAGTCTATATGTATTTACGGGGTGGGTAACTAACTTGAAAAAAAAACAACAACAACAATTTTTTTTGCTACTAACACTAACTGTGTCCAACCAAAAATTTTTTAAAAACAAATGGCTTCTTATTCATTTTTGCATAAAAAATCCCTTGTATCAAAAAAATCACAAAAAAAAAATTTGTGTCGGCATTTCACACACCTGCACTTCATCCAGCATCACATTCATTTGCATCTGTGAAAAGTCTTTGGGTTCTGAACCGAGTTATGAGCATAAACCGAGAGTAATCTGGACTTGACCTTAATCCACCTAATTTTCAGAGGAACTTCACCGAGAAATAGGATTTTAGAAACTTCAGGTCTTTGACTTAATTCTTTGAGTTCCACATGACAATGTGCAGCATTTGACTCTTATTGTCTAACCTGGTCTCTTCATTATGGGTACAACTCTGGAATAGGGAATTATTATGTACTCTCGCACTATGCACTTAGCTCAACTCAGACGGGACGTTGGAAGACTGTGTGAGTTTCTTTTCTGGTAGCGTGGAAATATAAAGACCGGAGTATGGGTTGAAATAAAGCTTCGGAAAAGGGATGGACAACTGGGCATAATTTTTTCTAAGACCCTAAAAAATGTACGGAAACAAAAAAAGATTCTATATCCATAGGGGCACAACAAGATCCAAGCAGAACCACCAAAAATTCTAAATACAAGAAGCCACTACCAAACAAATATCTGACCAAAAAGGTCCAAGCTTCAAGAAAACCTACAGATCTTGGTGAAGACTCGGCTACACTGGCCAGCTTCACAAGGAACGGTGACTACACTAGCCACCCTCCAGTTCTTTTCTCCTTCTTCTAACTTCTTCCCCCAATTCGATTGTGAACACAGCATGACAGACCTTAGAAGGAAATACCTGGCTCCCTGAGGACGAGTTACTGGAGAGGAGGTTTGCATGGTAGTCTGGTATTCTGGATGGGAAGAGCTAAAACCTTTCACACATGAGTCAATTGTTCAATGTTCATAGGGTATGCTTTGGGAAGAGAATTAATCTAAGATGACTTCTGAGCCGAAACTGTGACAATGTTGTGTAGAACTTGAAGGCTGTTGATTTTATAATTCTAAGTCTCATAAAAGTTCTGCCAAACTAATAATCAAAAGGTCGAGTCTAGTATCATTTTCACCTTCATCTCATGGTTTTGGTATGGAACCCAATCTCATTTCACCTCATGGCATTTCTTTTTGATAGTCAGGGACGAGCATGGTTTAAGTATAGGGGGATGATGAATCTCAGATTCATCACTGTAATCTCATTAATTAAGCTCAAATCCCTCAAAATCATCAGCATTTCTTCATTTATTCTACATAATTAGCATTCATGCATATTTTGATAAGAATTGCATTTTAGCACTAATTTTTGCACAAAATAAGAAGCCAAAAATCTCAGCCAAAATTGACCTGTAAATAGCCTAACTTTCGTGATTTTTAATTAATTCATGCTAATTCCGAAAGACCCAAAACCACCTCCACGGTGTACATATCACTAACAAGAATAAATAAAAAATAAAAAAATCACTAACCAAAATAAGTGGACCAAAAACCCAAACCCTAATTTCAGGATTTTCGGACTAAAAACCTCATATCTTCCTCATCCAGTATCCATTTTAATCTTACTCACTTTTGAACTAATGTACATTCAATTACCTTCAAAACAAGATCAAGTTCAAGTGAGTCGGAGCTCATATGTGAAAGACGGGTTTTGGGCCTCTTTTGTACATTTTGTATTTTAGCGGTTTTTGACCTAGTATTTTATGTACATATTTAGTTTATGTCTTTTTCATTTGTCTTCTTTGATAAAAGTTTTATTAAAATGCGCAAAAATCCAAATCCAAATTGAGCTTGAAATCAACGAAATAAATTGGTCCAAGTGCTCACTTACCACTTGTACAAAATTAGTCTTTTTTCATATTTTAATTTATTTCTTCTTTTTAAATAATAAAAATTCCAAAAAAATGAGCGCCTTGAAAACCGCATACGAACTTTGATAGACATAATTCTAGATTGTTCCTTTGCCTCCTTGTGATCGACCTTGGGACATGCCCAAGTAAATATAAACATAAAACCACGTAATTAAAAAAAATTGAATAATTATTTGTGGCTATTTTCTTAATCGATTCCGATTGCCGCCTACAACGAAATGACACATTAATTTTATGCACAGATAAATACACATCTTTAACACAGTGAATATCAGACTCGTCAATATCTGCGAGACTCAACATGGCGAACATGACCTGATTCATTTTGATGATGACATAGTATAGACTTGCCAAGCCAGACCTAGCCAGACTTTTTCCACTAACCCGTTCATGCCTTTCCGCTTTGATACAACTGAGGACCTTCTCCATGTCAATCATGACTGATCGGTTTATGAGGACACCAATATCAACCTACACCTTGTCATATCCATTCTTAGCGATCCTCGCAAGAAGGTTCTCTTTCTACCTTCTTGACCTTTGTACATCCATCCTCTTGTATACTCACATTCGTTCTCCTCTGTCCATCCACTATATCGCTTATCCACCCCCATTTTCATGTGTACCTTACTTAGGACATACTTTGTCCTTAGTATAGAAGGGGTGGACGAGCCAAATATTCTTTCTTTGTTCCATTTCATGACTTTTGTCGTTGCCTATACTCAGGGCCCTTTTACCCTAAGTATAGGGAGAGTTATGCGTACATTCTCTTTGATCATTTCTTCTATCTTCTTCTATATTTTTCTTCTTTTCATTTTCATTTTTCTTTTTCTATCGAAAAGGTATCAATCCTTTTTGTTAGTCTTTTATACTTAGGACGTACTTTATCTTAAGTATAGTGGTGTGTGCACCCCAACTTCTTTCATTTTTTGATACTCTCCACTATGTCCTCTTCTTGTCAACACTTATGGATATCTAACCCTAAGTATAGGGGGAGACAGTCTGAGTATGATGTGTTCATTCCCACGCTTGATCCTCCCCGCCTTGTGTATAGTTTGCTATACTTAGGATTAGTTTCTCCAAAGTATAGGGGGGCGATCAACATCTCATTTGTTTATTTCTTCATTTATTTATTCTTTAGGCTTTTGTATACTTAGTATGAGTTGTGTCTTCTCTTTTTCTATTTGATCTACGAGGACATAGTTCAAGATAAGTATAGGGGGTCATATATACAGTGTATATACTTTAGCCATAACTTATACTTTTGTATTTTTAATAATAAATATGGCTAAAATACTGTATAAAATACTCTAAATGAAATTTATTAAAATAACTTAATAAAAAATATGTTTATCATTACTCAAACTCTCTTTGTATATATATTATTTTATAAATTAGAAAAAAACGTATTTTTAAAAAATGTTTGAAAATATTTTGAAAATTATTTGAAAATCTTTTGAAAACTATTTGTAAAATAATTTGTTAAATATTTTCTATCTTTGTAAAAATATTTTATTTGTAAAAATTTCTTTTCTTTATGTGAAATAAGAATGTTTGAAAACTGATTTGTAAATGGTTTGAAAGTGGTTGCAAAATGTATATACATATTGTTTGAAAAGCCTTTGCAAAATGATTTTCAAATGTTTGTACATGTTTTTAAAAATCATTTGTAAAATTTATTTTGGACTATAGTTTTCAATTTTTTTGTAAAATGATTTTCAAATATGCTTGAGGAATATATGCATCAGATAAAAATTCTTTATTAATTGTAATATATAGTTATGATCACTATCCCTTGTAAATTCTTAAAAAACCCCCACTCTTGTAAATAATTAGATGCATTCACATGTAAATATTTGTACCTATATTTTATTCCAAAAATCTTTAATTTTGAAACATCTCAAAAAAATTGCAAAAATATTTTTCCAAAATCCATAAAGAATTTAAAATTTTGAAAATTGCAACACAAAAATACTTTGTGTATTAGACATAGCATTTGCATAGTATTCATATTTTTCAAATTGAGTTTGATAATTGAACTAGTCCAAGTAAAATCCGAAGATTGGAGCTTTGTTGGACCTTAAATCTATATAATCACAGGAACCTTATAGGAATGGGAAATGAGGTAATTCAAGTCTGGATGATTTATGCTTTTGAAATCATGAGACTTGGCTCATTGTATTCTAGACTGCCTAAGTGGAGTATTTTAGAGCATACACACAGCTCTTGTTGATAACGACCTAACTTGGACACCTGCACCTTTCACTTGTCTCAACTCAGTTGGAGTGGTGAGGGAATTGGATTTCCGGTATGAGACGCGCACAAGTGGAAACATTTGTACTCATCTAAGGGGGAAGTGCACCCCAACTCATCCAGTATCAGAGATTTCTGAAGACAGGAGAGTGTAGATTGCAATAATGCTTCAAAAGAGGGATAGTCTACCTCAAGATGTAAAAACTCCTTAGTAAATGTTGTTGTATATAGTATTGCAAAAAAAGAGCAAAAATCTAAAAAAGTGGACATACCTGATTGAAAATAAAATGCATGTTTGTAGTGCATATATTTGCATAGTCAATAAGAAAGCTTGAGTGTCGAAGTCATATCTTGTGAGTCTGTAGCTGGATGACTTGACTACATTGGTCATGCATCCTAGGATAGATATCTACACTACCTACTATCCATTATTCTCTTCACCCCCTCCTCTTGAACTGCTTGTCACTTGAAACTAGAAGGAAATATCCCGCTCCTCGAGGAAAGAGTTGATGGATTGGGGAATCATTGAGTTGTCATGCTTGAGAAGTCAGTGTCTTTGTCATTTCATTTGGGAAGAGCCACTATCACATACACTGTTCAAGTGAAACTCATGGTTATAAAGGTTTGTGTATCAGTTGAAGTATTACGTTCTGGCTATTGAGCAGACTTAAGCAGAGTTTTGGGATTCTCGAAAGCTGATGTATTTCAAATTCATTTTCCAAAAAGGTTCTGGACGCACTAAAATTCCAAAGGTTCGACTTAAGCTCCAAACTTTGATTTTGTGAAGACAGGTTTGATAATTAAATTTAATCCATTTTCTTTCCTTTTCTTTTCTTTGTTTTTTATTTTTCTGCACTTATTGCATAGTTGTTTGATAGGGACAAGCAAAGGCAAGTATAGGGGTTGATGAATCTCCATTTCTACATGTGTTTTCTATCATTTCGGCCTTAAAACCCCTTGCTAATGCATGTAAACAACCTTATTTTGGACAAATTAACATTCATTCTTTGTTGTATAAATACTGTACAAAACCATGCACCCGAAATTCTTCCCATTTCGACCCTTTTTCCACCTGAAAACCTAGCCTGGGGTCTTAATCCTCGCTCCTGGTGATAGCAGAAGTCTGATCGACTCCTTGAACGGA
This sequence comes from Ottelia alismoides, assembly GCA_037367405.1. NCBI lineage: Eukaryota > Viridiplantae > Streptophyta > Magnoliopsida > Alismatales > Hydrocharitaceae > Ottelia > Ottelia alismoides. The sequence goes on along the minus strand of JAZKJV010004782.1, from coordinate 232,816 downwards.
CGATAGGTCATCGAATTGAAGTGATCCAAGCTCGCTGCCACTTCTACTGGAGCTCTTCTCCTGAAGGTCTTGTGCTAGTAAGCTTCTATTTTATTTCATCTTTCTGATCTTTAGGGTAACAATAGTGTATATTAGCGTCTAGTTTCGTTTGGTTTCGATTATTCTCGCCACTTTTCCAAGATCTTTACACGACGGAGGTTGGGATCCACCGCCCATTTTTGTCGTATTTCGACCTACTCTACCTCGCTTCTCATCCTCATATCCTCCCCCTTCTCCTGTTGTAAGATCCATGCATGACCATACCCCATAATCCGGCTCGGATTGAGGAATCGGTTCCTCCTATTCCGTCACTCGTCGGAGGAACACTATCCAATTCACCTCGCCTTCATTTCATCCCCCGTAGCTCTCTGAAGCTTCGTATTTTTCCCTCTAACAATCTCCTCCATGAAGTAACAAAGAAAGGTACCCTTTTTGGGTACATCGAGTCCCTGGAGTACCTCTTAGGTATTGCTCCTACATCCAACCTTACTGAAGAACCTTAGCCCATTTTGAGACAAGCAACATGTACGAAAGGCCCTCAGGAGTGTTATGATCCACTCCCAAGCTCTTGGGAATGACGAACGAGAGAAATAGGTCAGATTGAACTTCACCAAGGCGGTGTTCTTTCATTGTTCTTCCACATCTCCTTCGTGTCGTCTAATTCCGTTCGAACTCTAGACTCTACAACCATTGGATGCATGTCGCCCTAGCCATTAGATCCAAATCAGATATCTAATCTTCGTTGTTTGTGCGAAGCGTCATTGCCTCACCTGGAAGCACCGCATGGCAAATGGACGCCATCGGATCGTCCGCCTACACCTTATAGTGGGTATATTGCATTTTAAACCCATTGTCCTTTCAGTATTTAAGGTTTAACGCATAAACATTCATCTGTCAAGTAATATATTTTGGAACATTTGCAAGTAGACCTTGAGCATTTAGTAATATTCTTTAGGACCATTCCAGCGAGGCTCACGTGTCCATACATGTGAGTTTGGCATTTTTTGTAGGAAGGCCCACGCGCCTATTTATATTTCAATTTAGTCTTAGAACGTTCAATCAGTTACATATTTGTTGAAAAAGTTGCATGCTCATACTCGAATGTTTTGAGTAGTGCATTTATACCCTTACCAGGAGCTGAATATTTTCATTACTTTGGTATTTTGAATGCTAAGTCCCTACATTTTATTTTGTGGTTCGATATTAGTCCAGAAACTTTGTTTTTTACATATATATCCCCACTAGCATGCATTTTCCATTTGTTGTCTTTATTATGTGAAAAAAACTTCCAAGTGCCTAAAAATCTTAAGAAAATTTATTTAAATGAACTACCACCTCATGAATCATATATAATTTCTGATGAGTTAATTAAATTAGTTTTCTATTTTGAAAACTAAAAACCAGCACTATTTTTCACTGTCTACCTAATAAATATCCTAAAAATATAAAATCATTTTGAAAATTCTAAAAAAATTAATTTCTATGTGTTTTACTCTATTTTATTATCTAACCAAAATCAAACAAAAAAATAACAGAAAACCCTAAAAATCTCAAAACACTCAAAATCGAATAAAAATTTTCAAAAATTTATAAAATATCCAAAAATATTTTTCTCTATTTTAGATTCCATACTTTGGGATATATTTTTTATTTAAAAATAGTTTTGGGATTTTTTATGATGATTTGATATTTTAAAAATAAAAAATACTCCTATTTGTGTGTATTCCCACTATTTTGACCTTATATTCCAAATAAAAATCCTTAAAAATTGCAAAAATTCTCTCCAAATTACATAAATAGTATAAAAATATTAAAAACCCCAAAAACACTTCTTTTGCTGATTTGCAACTATTTATTATATATTTTATCTATGTATCACCTATGTTATACATATATCCACCTATATATTTACATTACCTTTTACAGAAAAAGAAATTAAAAATACAAAATATAAAAAGAAAATATAAAAATATAAATAAAAATATATAAAAAATATATAAAAATAAAATATTAAAAAAACTAAAAATTGAAAACCCACAAAAACCATCTTTTGGCTAAGTGATTAGGAAGACAAATTCTTGAGATTGATCGTTATATCTTATTTTGCTCTACACCCTTATTTCCTGTGTTCGACCCCTACTTGCTTGTCACTATACATCTTTTATAGGGTAATAAATTTTTATTCACAATTGCTTGCTTGATCTATTCATTATGTGGTTTGATTGTTGATTGAATGTAATTGTTGAGGAGTTGTCACAACGACTGAGTTCACGCCTTGTGAGGCTCAATTTAGGCAACTCTATTTTTTACCTTCATCAAGTTCGTGTTAAAGTAAAATGTTACAATTTTTATAATAAATGCTAATATTATAGATTCAATTTTAATAGTTACATTTAAGTTAGAAAATGAGAGGTTTCCATTTGAATAGGTATTGATTTTTTGTGATTTAAATATTCTAATGTCAAAATTAATTGGACTCTTATGAATAGAATTAATTATTAGGTAAAAATATATATTAAATTATAGGTTAAATAATAATTACATAACTTAACAAATGAATATTAATACCACGGATCAGATTACATATTAGATTAAGTATACATCTTTGTGTCATTCAATTATTATCATGAATGTAATTATCATGTTAAAGCAAGATTTACAAAAATTTTAAAAGAAATTACGTAATTTTAAAAATAAATGTTACTATTATAGATTCAATTTAATAGTTGCAATTAAGTTAGAAAATTATATATTAAACTACATATTCATCTTTGTGTCATTTACTCTTAAATTAGATTTAATAATCAATCTATTATAACACAGTTATTATAACACAATACATATTATCCTCATTTAGATCACAACTTAGTATGACCCCCAGGTACAATTATGTACAAAATAAAAGATGAGTTGCAGACAGAGATTAATTATATGACAACTTGGAATGCAAGGAGATGTGAAATGTATATAGTTTATAGATATGAGGATGTGCCATATCGTAATGTTCGAAGATTCATTCGTACTTTAGAATGGAACAATTTCAAAACTTACACATGATTTCATACAGGACCAGGAGGAACCACGACGAAGACATTTTAAAAGATTGTATCTTTTATTTGATCCAGCCACATAGCATTCCGATTTTGTCGGCCCGTTTTAAGTATTGATGGAACACATTTGTATGGAAGATATTTTGGCCATATGTACATGGTCATATCCATCGATGCAGATAATGGTTTGTTTTCCACTTGCATTTGCTAATACTGAAGAGTCCATGATGGAGTATTAATTAAATACAATTATTTTAAAAATTATTTAAAAAAATCCTTAATGGATGATTTCAATTATCGATGCTCGAACTTGTTACAGGTGGGGCATGGACTTGGGTGCTTCGTTAGTTTCATATATTGATAAACATCTTGGTTACTCAAGATGGGTATTCATGAATAAACATGGAAATATCACACATGGGATAAAAAGCTAGTGGACGTGTTTGGACTTAATTAGAATGCTTGTATACCATCTGCATGACTACGGAGGTACCCCAACCCTAAGGTACTCAGTTCCTTAGAGTCAATGTGAGGTCCCGCGTGGACCAGACCACATACTATGCGTGATACTCAGGCGATCAAGGAAATTGATCATATTGTTCTTTTTGTGAGGATGATTTTCCCAATTGTTCTCGTACATTGTCACGTAGCACCTTTGTTTGGTTATAGTTTTAGCATTGTATTGGGTAACTTTTCTCATAACACGCCCTTTGCATTAGATCTATAAGTGCACTGGAGCGGCCGCAACACTGAGCGAATTTTGTTGAAGCTTCTTTTTGTGCAACTATAGACTTTTGGTATAGTGACTATAGTTACACTTCTACTTTTACTTGTAGCTTCTTTGTAGAGACATGGTTATGCAATATGTCCGTGTGACCAACTTTTTATGCATGTATTGCATGTAATATTTTGTGTACAATGTGATGGTTATGAATGGATACGATGTGGATGATGAATGGAATGGAAAATAAATTTTATTATTATGTCCTTTTATACTACTTTCTCTTGCTTGCTTGTGTACACCTTTCGAATGTGGATCTTACATGCGTAGAAATGAGTTCATTGAGTATTCGGGTCCTTGGGGTCGTCATACAACCTATCTTAGATTAGTCAAGAGGCATATCAAATTAATCGACCAGAAGCAAGTTAGTCAACTGGTTTAGAGCTCCGTCAATGAAAAAAACATTTAATCATATGAATAATATCATGAATTATGAAAACATTAGAAAAATAGAAAGGTCAATTGATAGGAGAAATAAATCAGCTAAACAATAATGTGTGATGACTGCATATTCTTAAACATCAACTTTCAAAATATAATTTTAGTTGACTGAATGGACATTGATCAATTAGAGGTTAGAGTAATTGAATGAATTACAGTGCAGGATGATTGAGATGAATTAGCCAGTAACTTTCAACTGAGATGACTTAATTGATCGAAAAGATAGCTTAGCCGTTTGATAATAATTTTATTATATTCAACAATTGATAAAAGTTGTTGAGAAGTTATGAAACAAGGGATGTGCTAGACATTAGATGGCTTTTTGTGATCTGCCATTGAACGTAGTTAGTCGAAAATATTAATTGAATAAAAATGTCATACTTCAATATTTCAAAGGGAAGAATATTATAAATTTTGTTTTGGATCTTCACAACCTTTAAGCCAAGCCCTAAGTTTGAAGTTTGCCCCTTCAAATTCTTACTAGTTGTAAATTAATCTCTAATGATAAATGAGGTGCATTTCTTGAAACGATCCGTGAAATTGAACGCAATTAGGCCTTGTACCAAAATAAACAAATATTTCTACTCTACTTTCCATGGTAGTGGCAACACATCATTCAATACTTCCTCCCATCATCCTCAAGTAAACACACCATTCAATAATTCTTCCCATTATCCTCAAGAGTAAGTAACCCCCCATTCAATAATTCTTCACATCATCCTTAAGAGCAAGTAACCACTACACCATCCCCTTTCTCAACAGCATCCTCTACTACTACCTCAACGCTATGACACTTATGACTCCAAGATACACCTTTATGTCCTCTCTCCACAAACGACCTTCAATCCATCCACTACTTGTGAAGTCCATAAGCTACCCAGCTACCTTCTCGCATTGTGTAGCTGAAGCTTACGTATTCACTCTTCTTGCAATGGATATGCACGAATGCTGAGGACCCATAGGGAATTGAGCATCTTTTTTTGTTTAAAATCCTAAAATCTCCTAATTGGGGAGCTCCTAAATAACAATAAGGGAAGAGAAGTCCTACCTAAGAACTTATTGAGAGCAACTACGGCATAGACTGTCTTGAAGAGCAACCCCACATGCACAAAAAACCGCAAAGCAAAAGAGCAGTTCCACACGAATGCAGCCTGTCGTCGTTCTGCCACTGCCACCCAACCATAGAACCACAGACTCAGCTCAACCTTGGTGCTTTGCAATGGCACCTTTGGTTTCTCGCATAGGTGCCTGATCATTTATCTACTTTAACTTTAGGTTGCAATTTAAGTAACATATTTGCATATGTTAATCTGCCATGGGTTAACATTCACACCAATTTAAGTAACTTTAGGTTGCAATGGCACCTTTGGTTTCTCGCATAGGTTGCATGTTGCTCGGCCAATAACTCCACTTCCATGCAACGCGCACAAATGCCTGTCAAGAACATTCATCGATCATATAAACTGATATAATTCCGAGGATATAACTTCTAAGTTACCACTTTTGTTGGAATTAACCGAATATAATATAAATCTCCAACGAAATATTCTTTTAAAACTTAAAGGAGTAGGCTGTCAAGCTTGCCTGTCAAGCTTAATGTTCTTTTATTACCTGCTGACATATTCTTTTACAGCTCAGCTTTAAGTTTATTGAATTGCAGCCTCAAACAGTTAATTCACTGAAACAAGAAGCTTTAAGTTATTCACAGTATTCAATATAAATCAACAAACCAACGCACATCGCCTACACCTTCGCCCCATGCAGAAGCTACTCAAAACAACAGTTAGCATCATGTAATGATTCATGTTTCTGTATGGAAATTCTGGATTCTCCAGTAAAAGTCAGGTGCCTTCTTCAACCTTTCCTATTCCTGTAACTAATTCTAGAGAATTATACAGAAGTAAAGACACCTCGTTATGCAGAAATACCCTTCCATCAATATATCCAAACCCACTTTTTACAAGGCCACATCCCACAAAGATCGGTGCTCGAATGGTCTGAATGATCTAAAACCCAAGCCAGCATCGGGTGAAATCATCTCATTCCTATGCAGCTGTGAGAGAAGCAGGCAATTAACAACACAACAATAATTAAAATAAATAATCACCACCAACAGAAATACATTGTCGATAACAGAAGACTTGTGCACCACAATTTCCTTGCCAGATTTATTGTAAGGCTTAGTCGTATGATTATGCATGTTTAGAGCAGAAAGTAAAACGCCAAATAAGTGCCCGCACAAGATGCGTGGCCTGAACTTAATATTATCATTCTTGAAATTGAGAACTATAGGTCAACAAATTCAATATAAGTTTCTTTGCCTAAATTAGGTGGGGTAGGCTATATAGAATCATCGACTTCATATAGGTATAGTTTAAGTCATACCCAGACCATAGCTTGTCATCCCATTGGTACCTCAAGCTTTGTCCCGAAGATCCCAGAGGCAACCTAGTTGCCCCAAAACTGCACTCCAATCTCATTCCACTTCAAATGCCTCGAGTTAACCCTGACAAACCTCTAGTCGCAACAGAACCCCATCTCCACACCAACATCCTCCAATCTTTTTCAACCCTCTCGACCTTGACTCATGCATGCTTCGGCATCCTTTGTCATACATAAATAGCTCCGCAACTGCTTAGCCCCCAATTCCATTCAGCCTTCACTTAAGCATAATTTGATTTTTTTTTTCACCAACCCAGTCGATCCAAACAGTTCACCAACCTATTCTAAATTCGATGGGGGTGACATTTTTTCAAATCCAGCCAGAATTCAACCTACATCAAATTAACCTAAGAACATCCAAATCGGTCAAACGACTACCCTACAGCCACACAGCATCATGTCATAATTTACTACAGATGAATGCATGAAAAAGAGAATAAAAATAGGAGATGCACGGCATCTCAATTACAAGGAGGGATCTATCACAGAAGAAAACCTCGAATAAGAAGATAACAAGACTTTCCCAATGACGCGTTTGCTCCCCCATCCCCTCTCAAGCAACATATAGTCAAACCGATGTGCACCTCTATATAGAAAAACAAACTCAATCCATAGGTTATTAGGATAGATGACTTCATATTCAAGTCAAAAAATTATAAATTATACATTAAAAGGCAACTTACACATGCAATGCTTACTATAGTACAACAAGGTTTGAAATAACAATATCAAGTCTGATATATCGAGATATAAACATTGGTGGAAATATCGAAAATAGCTCAAAAAATATTTTTCTCATAAATTCATATTATCATAGTTCTTAGATCAAAAAATGGCATACAAATACAATGTTACATGCAAGAAGGTGTACTAGCACATTATTATACATTACATCGCATAAATTGTAATATCTATATAATAATTCTAGAGATATATTCCTTATTTATGTATCGTTTATATATTTTTCCTTCTCTTCCATCTCTTTATGTAATTTACCCATAAGCCTCTCCCTATATAAGAGAACCTAGGGTTCAAGGAATAAACAACTCTTTCAATTTTCCCAACATGGTATCAGAGCAAAGGTCCTAGACCGGAGCTTTTATACCGAAACCCTAACCCTAAACCCCACCGCAAGCCTCTCTCACACGCACCGCCTAGGAATACCGTCGCCCGACCCCCGCGGGCCCTACAACTTCGCCGACCGGCCCCCGCGACCCCTCCGCCCGTCGCTTGCCCCCCGCAGGCCCTGCACCTCTGCTTCACGGCCCTGCAACCTGGGCTCTGCCGCCTAGGGCCTCGTACCTCCTCTCTCTTCGTTCGACTGACCCTATAGCCTCTCCCTTCGGGCCCCGCACATCCTCTCTCCAAGAGGTGCCGCCGCACCTCCCTTTTCAAAAGGAGACACTGCCACCAAGTCTTCTATCTTGATGAGATTGGTTGCATAAGTCTACATATGCAACCAAATCTCTCTATGTCAGTGTAGACAAACACTTGTCTAGTCTTCAACTCTAGTCTTCTCTAGCCGTCATGTCAGAAATCAAGGTGGATATCCCCTCCACAGGCGCCTTCAGAGGTTCTGCACCTATAGTAAAGATGAATGGGTCAAATTATGAACTGTGGGCTATGCAGTTCATGAGCATGATGTAGTCTACGAGTAAGAAACACGTTCTTACCGAGGAAGAGCCGGTTGAGAAGATTGGGGTTAGTGCCTCATGGGAGGCGAAAGATGCATATGCCAAGGTTTGGCTTTCAGGTACACTGATAATAGAGATCGCCAATGATATACTCCATCAGCCCACAACCAATGCGATGTGGGATATTATTGATGTTACTTATTCACAGGCAAAGAATGAGACAAAGATTCTACAACTTCAGCATGATATCTTTAATATAAAGTAAAATGGACAACCTCTTCACTCGTTATATACATCCTTGCGTGGGATGTTCGAGAAGCTCTATAGCTTCATACCTCTCACACCTACTCCTAACCAGCAGAAGACTTGTAGGAATGCCACCATGGTTGGTGTATTCCTGACAACCCTTGATGCGGAGTATGAGGTGGCTCGTTCTCGGATTTTGGCAAACTCTACTATTCCTCCCATGGAGGAAGCCTTCCGCAGGCTCAGTCGAATCACTGTCCCATCTATTATTGCCGCTCAAATTTCTTCAGCGATGGCGACCTCTCGAGGTCGAGGAGGCTCCTCTCAATTTCGTGGACGTAGACCGCGTGGAAGAGGTCGTGTTCGTCAGCCCAGTACTTTTTGCCATCGGCCTGGACATAGAAAGGATACATGCTACTCCAAGCATGTATTTCCTATCTGCTCGAGTGGCTGAGCATATTGAGCCCCCGACTGGTTCCTCTTTGAATCAACGACTTGATGACCTTGTAGCACGATTGAGGGGCATTATACTGCCTGCCAGTCCTGTTATGTCTTCATCGGCCTCCGAGAGTCATTCTGATGTGGTTGCCTCAACCTCCTCCAATACCTCAGGTAGTACTTATGCACTTACTAGCAGTAGTGGATCTGATGTTATAGAATGGAGTATGGACTCTGATGCTACACATCACTTGTGTGGAGACATGGGTCAATTTATAGCATACAGACAGGTTCCTCCAGGATGAACTATGGTTATTGGAGATGAGACTCATTCCCCAATCACTAGGCAGGGGGAGATTAGTTTGACACCCTCTATGCATCTACAGAATGTGTTGCATGCTCCTGGCTTCTCTATGAACTTGTTATCTATTACTCAGATTACGAAGGATCTACATTGTCAAGCTATTTTTGACTCATCTTCTCTCGTATTTCAGGACATCCTTACGGGCAAGGTGATTGGGTCTGGCCGTCAGTAGGACGGTCTCTATCGCTTAATTCGAACTCCTAATGCTGGAATTTCCTCTCTTTCTGTTGGACTGGTCTCACCCTTTGCGTGGCACATGCGCTTTGATCATCTCTCGCTCTAGAAAATGTGTCGTGTTGTGCCTCAGATCTCTCCTCACTCGTCCTTTCAATGTAAAGCATGTCACTTGGGAAAGCATCATCGACCTGCCTTCCCCAGTCATCAGAGTCAGAGCAGTAGCTCCATTTTTGAGTTGTTTATTGGTTACAATCACCATTTCAGTGACCGATCGAAATTTCAATCCTTTCGGTCATTTTTGTCTGTCCCCATATTTCGGTCATTTCGACCATTTCGGTCGAAATTCGAATTTGATAGGATATCGATATTCGACAAAAATTCCATCGAATTTCGCTGAAATTTGAGGCCATGTTCACCTCCACCATCATCGCCACCACTGTCACCACCACCGCCGCCGCCACCTCCACCAAATCCTATGGTCCCAGTCCCACCATTGCTGCATCACCACCACCACCGCAATCACTACCACCACCACCTCCTCCACCAAATCCCATGATCCCAGTCCTACCATTGCCGCATCACTATACCCACTGGCCTGCTTCTGCTCATGGAAACCGCTCATCATCTAGTACGCATGAGGTATGTTCTGAATATACATTTTCTAACGATGGGTCTAATGGTCTACCTGAGCTGGGTTCTCTACATGGGACAAACATGGAGGTTGTTGATCTGGACTTGCCTATTGCGCTTCGGAAGTAGAAGCGTAGCTATGCATCATATCCTTTTGCATCCATGGTCTCCTTTGATTGCGTGCTGGGGAATTCAAGAATTCACAGTTGCATTGCCTGTTGTGGTCATTCTATGGAGTCATCAGGAGGCTTTGAAGGACGGTGGGTGGCGATTAGCTATGGAAGAAGAGACGGACGCCCTTCAATCAAGATGTACTTGGATCCTTATCCCAGCTCCCACTGGGGCGTTTATAATAAGTTGCAAATGGGCATTTACAGTGAACAAAATGCAGATGGTAGCATTGATAGGTACAAGGCCCGACTAGTTGCCTGTGGGTTTACTCAGACATACGGGGTGGATTATTTTGACATATTCTCCCCTTATTGCTCATCATTCTACCTTACAGATTATGTTATCTATTGTCGTGGTTCGAGATTGACCCATATTTCAGTTGGATGTCAAGAACGCCTTTCTATATGGTGATCTTCAGGAGGAAGTCTACATGCAATAGTCGTCGTGGTTTGTTGTTGAGGAGGAGTGTTCACATGTGTATAGACTTCATAAGGCGATATATGGCCTAAGCAAACCCCGAGAGCTTGGTTCAAGAAGCTCTCATATTTGTTTGAGAAACAAGGGTTTAAACAGTTGAATGCAAATCACTCTCTTTTTGTACAGAGGACATCCAGAGGTATGATTGCTATTACGATGTATGTTGATCATATACTCATTACAGGAGATGATATGCAGGGAATAAAGAGGGCGAAAGAATTTCTGAGTCATGAATTTGTTACCAAGGATCTAGGAGCTCTTAGATACTTTCTGGCATTGGAGTTTGCCAAAAATCAACAAGATGTGATGACTCAGAGAAAATATGTCACTGACTTGTTAAGTGACACGGGGATGCTTGGATGTTGACCTGCGACTACACCCATGGATCCAAGCATGAAGATCTATGATGATGATACTGATGAAGTTGATAGGAGAAAATACATGGAACTGGTGGGAAAGCTTCTTTACATGGAAGCTTCTTTATTACCATTACCAGACCCGATATCTCATTTGCAATCAATCGGGCGAGCCAATTCATGAAACAACCACGTCAGGTACATATGGATGATATACATATGATAGTAAGGTATCTTAAATCGTCTCCAGGTGCATGGCTGCTATTTAAAAGGGGTGACACTATTACTATCTTAGCATGTGCAGATGGAGACTATGCAGGGTGCCTCAAGGACAGGAAGTCCACATCAGGATTTGTTATATTTGTTGGAGATTCACTTGTCTGGTGGAAAAGTAAGAAGTTGTTGCTAGATTTAGTGATGAATCTAAGTATAGAGCTATAGCACAAGCACGTATAGAAATGATGTTGATATAGCTGTTCCTTTTCCCATGTCGCTGGAATGTGACAATCAAGATATCTTATTCATTCTTAATAATCTTGTTTTTCACGAGAGAACAAAGCGCATTGAGGTTGATTGCCATTATATACGTGACATGATCTAGAAGGGCTTCATTTTTACATACCACGTCAGCTCAGGGGACCAGACGGCAGACATCTTTACCAAGGTCCTACTTAGAGGGTCCTTCCAGAAATGTTCATCCAAGCTGAGCATGATAGATATATATGCTCTATCTTGAGGGAGAATGTAGAGATATCTTTCTTATTTATGTATCGTTTATATATTTTTCCTTCTATTCTGTCTCTTTATGTAATTTTCCCATAGGCATCTCCCTATATAAGACAGCCTAGGGTTCAAGAAATAAACTCTTTCTAATTTCCCAACAATAACTGAGTGAAGATTGAGAAATATCAAAAAGCAAATAATGGAATTCGTATAATAACAACATATAGAGTTAATCTTTCATAAAAATAAATGACCACGCATTATAAAAACAAGGAGATGCATCTAAATTAATAACAAAGTTGAAGATGTTCAATACCAAAAATTATGGCCTAGCCATATAAACTCTCCTTTGTGGTTATTCATGTTGCCATTACTTACTATATGTACTCACATTGATTCTCTCATGTTTTACATGAATGAATAACCTTGGAATCTATCAATGTTGCATGTATTTATATTCGTCCATGTCTAAAAGGATCCCAATGCGAGGATAAGCGACGACGGTACTGAAGTTGGAGCTCATATCAAGGGTAGCACGACATGAACATGAAGGAGCTTGGGAACCTCAAGATAATTATGATGAGGAGATTTGTAGACGATCTCTGTTCTGGGGTTGGTTGTTAGGGTAGAGGATGTACTATCGAGTAAAATTCATGAAATATTTCGTAACTAGCACCATCTAAAATGTTATCTCGCTCCCGTTCTGGGACTGAGGATCTGGGTAGTATTGATAGTGTTGATGGTTACCTTATTAGTTTTGACCACCACAATCATCTTTGCAGTCATAATGAAAGTATTAGGAAAAATTCAATGTGATATTTTATCATGTGATCCATATCCAACTAGAGGTATTGATGTTTCTCCATTGTTGTAATGTAAATCGCCTCCTACATCCATCCTCAATGAACCAACGAAAGATATTAAATCCTTCATGTAGTTCTAGTTTCCATAATTACGGTACCCTTCAAGACCCATAGACGTTATAAGATTGGAATTTGGATTTTAATGAATTGTCGGTGTGCATTTGAAAGTCATTCCATAAATTCCTGACATGATTGTACTCCTTTCTCGAATCACCTATCAGGTGATACATTATCATCTCCTCCTGAATAAGTGTCACCATCACCATCACCACCACCTGAAACATTTCATCTGCAACATCATCGTCATTTCCATTGTTATCTTTTGATCATTTTGCATTAGAAGTAGAAATTGCATCTCACCATCAACAACATTAAATTATAATCCTCTCGAAAGGTCTATCATCTGACCTAACATGTAATTGTCCACATTTGTCATCCAACCTAACATTTGCGCCTATTTGTTGACTTATACTTTGATTTTACCTTCCTCATGTCTCATCAAGTACATGAGCACCATTGGAATCCATACACTTCTAAAAGACATATTCCTCTACATTATAATCTTGCATTTTAAAAATATATGCAATGCTAATGGATCTATGTAGTCTTCTTTATCATGCCCTACTCTTGCATGTGTCATCTTCAATCTCAAGATGTAATGAATATATGGGGAAAGATGGGGAGTGGGAAAAATTATGACGGAAGGGGGATGACATCTGATCTCGTCGGAGAGGAGGCTACTTCAAATGTGATGAATCTAAACATATTGCTGCAATATGCTAAAATACAGTGTCGTGGTTCTTATGTAGAGGAATTGGACATCGTCAAAGTGTATGTATCCAAAGAAAATCGAAATTGTTGTACTTCCAAGAAGAGAAGATACTTACTCGCTCAATGAATGCCCTGCCTCGTTGTCCTCTAAATGAAGTCTTAGTAGGCAATTGTCTATTCCAGAGCACGGGTTGCAGGCCATGATGGTTGATATTGCAGTCAAGATTGGGCCAAGATTCAGGGGTGATGTGGTGTTTCATGAAGATTCGATGGTTTGTGCCTATGGATTATCTGATTTCAAGGTACAAATGCTAATGCAAGCACACCCACAGGACTTCGAGCATAGTTCATCTTCCGGTGTCAACCAACTCTTAGAGATGGTGTGACACATGAATTATTCTATAAGTGTTTGACATTGAAAGGTCTTCCTCTTCGTGCTCGAGACTTGAAGTCGATTGAAGATTTGATTGATGGCAGAACATGGTAAGGTTTTATCCGTACTCAGTGATGGTTTGTCGAAGGGTAGCGATGTCCACGTTAAGGTGGAGATGGTTGTTAGATCAAAGAAGATCCCTCACGAAGACCGTTTGAATATTGGAAAAGCATTTTTCCGCATCGAGGTTGAAGCAGATGACATTGTTGTACGTGACTGAGATGGTGGTGGAGTTCCGTTGGAAGCAGAATGGTCGTTATTCCTTGGCTGAGATCTTATTAAGGGGATCTGTCGTGGTTTGACAAAGGCTTCGGAAACCCTCGACCTTTTCTTTTCCCACCGAGTGGCTCTATGGCTTCGGATCCAAGTTTCTTAAAATCGGAACTTGGTGGCTTTATGGCTTCGGATCCATGTATCCTCAAATCATACCCATGATTTATCAAATCAAGCCCAGCCCACTGGGATTCGCCTCAGATCTCCTCGGGTACAATGTTACTGAGGATTTACTCGACCCGAACTATCTTAAGGCCCAGTTGCTATCGAAGTTCGAAGCAAGGCCCATCCTCGCCAACTGGCTTACAGTGGGATGTTGAAGGTTATTGAGGGAATCTTAAGCGCATCATAGAAGCGTGAAGATCGCATCGTATGCGATTGGAGCGACTAGTCGCACTAGTTGTTCAGAACAGCGAAATTTAAAAAAAATGATGAAACCACATGATTCAAGAACACTTCTCGAATCGTTTCATCTAAACTACAAAGTAGATATAAGAATACCTCTTGAAGCGTGGTTACGATCGAAGTCTCTAAACAAAGAGACCGCCTGTCTCAAGGTCGACCCGAGGGAGGAGACGCTTGCGAGCGCGTTGACGACACGCATTCTTCTCGCAATCTAAGATATTGATCCAAGCGACAGGTCTCCTAGTTTCATCACACAAAATCCGAAGTCTTCTTTGCATACTAGGAACATCGAGGAAGACGAAAATCCATGAGCGGTCGAAGCGACACCACGATGGCGTAGCGACGACGGTGATCCTCTCTAGGTCACAAAGTGGATGACCACTTAAGGAGAGAGAGGGGGCATGTATGATGAGAGAGAGAGAATCTTGTGAATTATATGTTATAAAAGAAGGGCTAGGGTTGCCTCTTCTTTTATAATATTTTGGAAGTCCATGGATCTCAATCCATGGACGACACAAATCCAATGGTGGAGATTGATTTGTGTTCTTTCAATGGCCATGATTTTGTTGTAAAAAACACACCAATAATTAATTTAAATAAATCAAATATATATTGAATAATCATAAATATAATTTAATTCATTCAAATCAATCATCATAGGAGAAACTAGAAGGAGGAAAGCCTCTTTCCAATAGGGGGTACACGGTCCTACAAGAAGTAGGGCTCATGGTGGTTGTCCACCCTCCCCTATTAAGAATGTAGATTCCTTCTCCTGTTTCATGAGATTACACATCCTATGATATTCTCCATAATTTACAACAACATTTGTTGTAAATTTATTCACATAAATAATTCAAAATATTTTGTGAATATTGTATTCATGCCATTGAAATTTGTGAATCATATTCACAACCCAAAAATAAAATGTAAATACATTTTCAACTAATTATCCAATGTGAATCCAATTCACATCAACACTTAAATTGTAAATGTTATTTACAAATATTTTTTCTTATATATTATAAATCACATTTATAATTGTGGAGAATAATGAAAAGATGAAAGAGTGTGTCTTATTCAAGAGGTCTAGGGGTCCTTAAATAGGATAAAACCATAGAGAGTTCAAAGTAGAAAATATATAAATACCCCTAACAGGGTTACAAGAATATACGTATTACTCCTAACATTGCCCCTCAAGTTGGAGCATATTTATCAGTCATGTCCAACTTGGAAACAATCTAGGAAAGTCGTTTCTTGGGTAGTGCCTTTGTGAAGACATCTACAAGCTGAAGGTCAGTGTTGATGTGAGAAGTAGTAATCCTTCCAAACCTGACAACATCACGAACAAAATGGCAGTTAACCTCTATATACTTGGTTCGCTCATGGAATACTGGATCCGTGGCAATATATCTAGCAGATTTGTTGTCACAATATAGTGGAATATGAATAGTGACAACAATACCAAGTTCTTGCAGAAAAGTTAATAGCCACGTGATCTCACAAGTAGCTTGAGACATCGCCTTGTACTCTGCTTCTGCTGCACTGGATCTAGATACAACAGTCTGCTTCTTCCTTCTCCAAGTAACAAGATTTCCTCCAACCATCATAGCATAACATGTGGTAGAGCGTCGATCCTCTGGTGAACGTGCATAATCAACATCAGCATACACAATAACATTGGTGTACCCATTTGCCCCATAGAAGAGGCCACATCTTGGTGATTCCTTCACGTATCGTAGAATCTGAAAAACATCCTGCCAGTGATTGTAACAAGGTTGCTCCATGTGTTCACTAGCTCTGCTCACTGCTAGGAAATATCTGGTCTGGTGACAGTAAGGTAAAGAAGTTTGCCAACCAGGCTCCTATATCAAGTAACATCTTCGAAGATAGGATCAGAGGATGTGAAGTGTTTCTTAGGATATGCAGGAATAACAACAGGCTTGCATCCAAGTAATCCGACTTCCGTAAGAATGTCCAGGCAGTATTTTCTTCGTGAGAGATGAAGACCCTCTGTAGTGCGTAGTACTTCTATACCAAAGAAATATCGTAGTGGACCAAGATCCTTGGTAACAAATACCTTTTGGAGGAAGGTCTTGATCTTTAATATACCTTTATCATCATCACTTGTGATAACGATATCATCCTCATATAGTGCAAGAATAAAAATACCAGTTGTTCGTCTTCTGACAAACAAAGAATAATCAAAGGTTGTTCTATAGAAGCCAAGAGTGTTGATCACTACAGTAAGTCTATCGAACCATGCTCTTGGCTCTGCTTTAGGCCATATATTGCTTTGTGAAGTCGACATACACACTCTACCTCGACTTCATAACCCGCAGGTTGCATCATGTACACTTCCTCATCCAGATCATGATATAGGAACGCATTTTTCACATCTAACTGAAAGATAGGCCATGTCTCATTAGGTGCCACAGAAAGGGTAGTCCTTATTGACTTCATGCGCAACTAGTGAGGATGTCTCAAAGTAATCTACTACATCTGTGTGAAACCCTTTGCTACAAGATGGGCTTTCAACTTGTCAATCGACCCATCTGATGATTGTTTGGTCGTGAAGACCCATTTACATACCATAGGTTTAGTCTCTTTGGGACATTGCACTAGATCCCATGTTCCCCTGGAAATAAGAGCAATCATCTCGTCATCCATGGCCTTTCGCCATTATGAATCTTGCAAAGCACTATGGTGGTCTCTCGGAATAGAAATAGTCATGAGAGCATCTGCATATCGTATGTCAGCGCAAGATAAACCAACAGTAGAGGTAAAATGAGATGGGATGAGAAGTACATTGCCTCTTAGTCCTACACAGACCAATTGGAAGATCTTGTGGATCATCTGGGATAGCATTGGAGGGAGCACTTGTAGAGAGCATATCATCATCCTAAAAAAGAGAAACATGTAAAGGAACATCTGGTGGTGAAGATATTTGTCTGCGTTTATAGACAATGGGTGGAGGTGGGAGATCCAGAGGGATATCTGTAACAGATTGAGTGAAGAAACTAATCTGTTAAAAAAGGTTACATCTGCAGAGATATAATGGCGACGTCCAGTTGGATCATAACACCTATAACCTTTTTTAGTACTAGAATAACCGAGGAAGACACATTTAGTTGCACGAGGAGAAAGCTTATCTGTAGTGTGAAAATTATGAACAAAAGACATACATCCAAAGATTCTTAACACAAGAGTAAATGGTGACTCAGTTGGGTAGAAGAGAGAAGGGGGTTGATCCATTTAGATTTGAAGATGGAATTCTGTTGATAAGATGAATAGCGGTCAGAACGGCATTACCCCAATAGGTCTTGGGAACCTTCATCTGAGTAAGAAGTAGCAAACAATATTTAAAAAGATGTTTGAGTTTTCTTTGTGCTATCTCGTCTTGTTGGGACTTATATGGACAAGAGGTTTAATGTCTGGTTCTGTGGGAGGCAAAGAAATCTGTTAGGTCATGTTGTGTGAATTCCAGGGCATTATCAAGAATGGAAAATTTTTATACCAGAGGAGAAGATATTCTTGACATAATGAAAGAAATTTTGACAATTTTATTAATCTTTGGATGCTCTTTTAGAAGATAGACCCAGGACGACCTACTATATCATCAACAAAAACAGCAAATACCTATGTCCACTCAGAGTACGGACCGAACAAGGTCCCCAAATATCACAATGGACTAAGGAGAAAGGAACTTCACGACGAGGCTCAATACGAGCGGGGAACGACACTCGATGATGTTTTCCAAACTGACACAACTCGCACTCAAAAGGCTTGAGCATAGAGAGTTCAGGGAACATTAAAGAGAGTTTTGGCAGACGGATGACCGAGACGAAGATGCCAGAGAAGAGGATCAACAGAGATGGACGAAGCACCAGCAAAGCCGGAGTCAGAGGGAATATCAAGATAATAAAGACAGTTCTTCTCATGTCCACCATCAAAGATCTGTCTCGTCCGGATGTCCTGAAAATAACAACAAAACTCATCAAATACAACTCGACAGTTGAGCTCAGTGCACAGCTTGTAAAAATAATAGACTAAAATGAAAGTCGGGAGCACAGTGAATGCCAGTAAGCCGAAGTTTGGAGGAAAACTCCATGGTGCCCATATTAGTAATAGGAGAATGGGCACCATTAGCAATCCGAATAGTCTTCACAATGGAAGGCGGTTGTAAGGAGGTGAGAAGACTACCTTCTCCCGTCAGATGAGTTGATGCACCCGAGTTGATGATCCATGCAGGAGTAGATGTAGAGGCAGAGCTGGCAATTGTACATGATGTAATGGCTAGACTAGCAGTAGGAATAAAAACAGGGTATCACTGGCAGAGTTTTGTAACAGTTGTTGAAGGAGAGCATACTCAAAAGCACTAAAGGAGGTCTGACTGTCACTGGAATGCTGAACAGGAGAGGTGTCCACAGTATCATAGGTATCATCGTAAGAGACAGTCTCCTTTGATCATCACAAAGGAAGTCGGGTACATGGGCTTGGATTCAGCAGATGCCATGATGGCCGCAAAGGTCAAGAAAAAATGACCTAGATAATCAATATAGTCTAAAGTACCATGTAGACCTAGCAGTACATCAAACGAAACTCCGACAGGCGGCGCAGCACGAGGGGTGGCACGGGGTTGCGTGAGGGTTAGACCGCTAGAGGCACGGGGTTGCTGATGGTGGCGACGCATAAGTATGAGGTTACTGAAGGTCGTGTGAGGGTGGCATGGGGCCGCTGGAGGCGGCCCAGGGCTACTGGAGCAGCACTGAGCGATGTGAGGACATGAGGATGGACGACGTTGAGCCGCCTGAGATGGCGCGAGACTGTTGAGGCAGCAAGGGGAGGCGCGGGGCCGCGAGGGTGGGCGGCATGGGGGTGCTAGGGCGGTTCAAGGCCACGAGGATGGGCGACGCGAGGTCGCTAGAGCAACATGGGCAGCGCAGAGCCCCGTGGGGGGCGGGGGGCGTTGCCATTGCGGTGGTGCAGGGCTGCATAGAGGGGGCAGCGCAAGGCCGCTGGAGGAGGGCCGGCGCAAGGCTTAGTGGTGATGGTAGGATTAGGTCAGAACACCGATGTAGGACTGTTGCTCTGATACTATGTGGAGGGTAATGAAAAGATGAAAGAGTGTCTTATTCAAGCGGTCTAGGGGTCCTTATATAGGATAAAACCCTAAAGAGCTCAAAGGAGAAAATACATAAATACCCCTAACATGGTTACAAGAATATACTCCTAACACATAGATTATACTCTTAACGTATATACTCCTAACAATATATATATAAGATTAATATGGATAGTACTATCCACATTGTTTATATCTATAATAATTAAATCATATTTAATTATATTGAATCATTATCCTTATGCATCTAAATAATATGAATCAAATTCACATTGTTCATGATAATTAAGTCTCATTTAATTATCCATTTCTTAACGCTTGGATATACATTACATTAATGGAATTATTCTTGAACTCTTTCAAGAATAATGTGTTTTCTCCATGAATACTTGGAGATAAGGACAGTGCGATTGTATGTTCCACGTATAGTGACTTGGATATTGATATTACATCTCAAATCCATATCTCAATGACCTCTCATAGATGCTTGATTAAGTCAAGGTTGTTAATCAAATCTTTTCATTGCATCTGAATCACATTCAGATCAATGTCCAAAATTTAGACTAAGATCAGATCACTTATCTGTTGAGAGTAGATAGTAAAATCCAGACATGTTTCATCACTCCCTCGGAATGGAAGCGTTATGGTTATACAATCATTTATGATCACATCACCCTCAGGTATTCAAATACATGTACATCCGACATACTGGAAGACCTAGAATAAACCTGAAGAAATAGATCTATTTTACATTGTCTTCTTCAGGGTTTTATCATCAAGTTTCTCATTCGACACTGAGAGTTGTTATTGATCATACGCTCTCCAAAAGCATATATCATACCTACAAATTCTTGTCATGCTTTCAAAGCAAGATGACCATGCATGGAATTTGATCGGTCCCAATACCTCATCAATGAGCACATATCCTGGTTCACAAGTGAACAAGTATAATCCCTTTGAGAGATCGTATTACTAATTTGCCCTCGTATGCACTCCAGTTTGCCAGTGTATAGACCTTAATTAAGTCATCAACCTATCAATCTACCAAATGTATATACTTAGAAATATAGCAATACACCTGTCTTCGGTCAAAGGATGCATACCTATATCGTGACAGTATACGCCATAGAACTTAGTTATCTCGATCTCATTAAGTCATCTCTTTGACCTAACTTATCTGACACCTTTGAATCTCTATTCTTATGCAGAGGACCTACATTAAGAGGTCGATCAGATATCAACCTATAGATGAGGATAGTCATCTCCTTCTCAGACTACAGATCATCTCTTAATAATCATTTGTCGGTGCTTGGTGAGTCCTCAATCTAACTCGTTAGATATTCATCCAAGCACCAGCCTCTATGATTCAACCATTGAATCAACAGTTGTATGATCATTAAGATGGTTATGGTACATAACCCTAATTGTACTAAGGGACCTTATAGTGCATTCATTCATTTACTCTCAAACAGAGAATGAAATAAACCAATAACTATTATTGATATATCAAAACATTATAATAACATTTATTGTAGGAATGGTTCGCCTCGGGCTCACATGGCAAACAGATGTCCCCCCAGTGTCTCGTGGCAAGGGCGACACGTCTTTGATGGGGCTCGATCGGAGCTTCCATGTCGACGACACTCTTTGACCTAACTTATCTGACGCTTCCGAATCTCTATTCCTGTGCAGAGGACATGCATCAAGAGGTCAGGAAAATATCAGCCTATAGAGGAGGATAGTCATCTCCTTCTCAGGCTAGAGATCACCTCTTAATAATCATTTGACAGTGCTTGATGAGTCATCAATCTAACTCATTAGATATTCATTCAAGCATCAGCATCTATGATTCAACCATTGAATCAATAGTTGTATGATCATTAAGATGGTCATAGTATATAACCCGAATAGTACTAAGGGACCTTATAGTGCATTCATTCACTTAATCTCAGACGAGGAGTGAAATAAACCAATATCTTTTATTGATATATTAAAAAATTACAAGAACATTTATTGTAGGAATGGTTCGCCTCGGGCTCACATGGCTAACAGATGTCCCCCCGGTGTCTCGCGGCAAGGGCGACATCTTTGGTGGGGCTCGATCGGAGATTCAATGTCGACGACCGGGGCGAGCTCCTTGTCACCCATGCTCTCCCCTGTGTGGCGTTTCAGAAAGCAATACTCGAGGTGGACCGCGAAAGATTACCAGTGATGTTTACGACTTGTGGTATGTGACGCATTAGAGCCCCTCAAGGCGAGCTTTAGTGGACAATAAGCGATGACTCATTATAAGTATGATGTAACGCTCTGATGAATATGTGATTCATCACTTCTAAAAGCTGAAAATAGAGCTATGTTTTCAAGTATTAAGTGCATTTAGGAATTAATAGTGTATTATTAGCATTCATACATGCAGAAATAATATACATATTTCATCATTCATATTAGCATTAATACAAAGTCAGATATATATGTATATAATCACCTGGATATTAACCTAGCTTCTGACATTTGTTATTATTTTATACTAACTCATTTTAAACTCTTTCTCTAACTTGTATATAAAGATATACATAAAAATACAAAATATAAAACAAATCTCATCTTAAATTAATGGTCCTAAATCTTGAATCGAAAAAACCATAAACTGAACTTCACGATTGAAAGCTTGCTACGTATGAACTCCAAATTTATTAACTCACTTTCAAAGTTTATGTTATAAAATTATCTATCCAATTAAAGCTATTTCAATAAAATCAAATCTTGTTTGCAAAATATCAATTTCATGACCTATTGTAACTTATGAATAATCAGTAACTATAACATTTAATTTCATGTATATAACTAACTCTTTTTTATTTTTTATTTTTCATTTATGTTCTTTATTTTATGTTTTAATTACATTAAAATTTGAAATAAAAAATCTAAAAATCAAAGAAAATGCAGCATTGTAATCATATATATATTGTACATATTCCTTGATTTTTCTTTTGGTTTTTTCTTAATTATTAAAAATCCCAAAAAATAGATTCGTGTATGATTTTATTTCTAGTATTTTAGTATATTTTCTTTGTTTATATTTTTAAAAACTAAAAAATATAAAACTGTGAAAGTTGGTGTTTTATATCTATAAAATACCACAAAAAACGTTATCTCAAATTTGGGGCCGAATCAACTCTCGTCTTCATGAAAGTTGTAGGAAATTTACATGTTTTAAGATTCAACACGCATCATGGTTTTATTTACGAATCTTTGAATTTTAAGTAATGGTCCAATTGAGATGTGACACGTGTCACCCCCACCATCTCTTTCAACCTCTAGCCACCAGCTGGAGAGGTGGAGAACGTGGGTAACGAGCCAATGTTAAGCACTTGTCCAGATCGTGATTCTTCATCAAAAATTAAACTCTCATCGTCAACGTGAAGATCACGCATCCTTCTATCTCGGAAAATCTGTTTCATGTTTTATGAACTTGTATTAGAAGAGATTTGGCTCAGAAAATGGTATTAAAAAATTTCTCCCTCACTTCGTGCAAAATGTGGACGAGTGATCTTTGAAGAATTCTCTTGATTGTGTTTCTCAACGGTTACTCACGACTCCAATTGCAAAGTTTGAGATCGTGGATTAATTTTTCCAATGAGCCATCTTACAACATCTCTCATTGCCTATATTAGGAGATAGCTGACATCAAAAATGGTTATCTGCCATTTTACAGAGAGAGGAGAGAGCCACTACCAACCTTAGGGGAAAACTAAGGTCCACCGCAGTTGAGCGACGACCCTCCCCACCTCCCGACGAGATCCAGACATCGATGAGCCTTGCTGCAGCCACCTCCAAGCGGTTGCTCAAGCTCTGTCTAGTTGCGACATCAAGCGAAGACCGAGAGGGCCTCAACCGAGCTTTCCTTCCCAGGTGACCCTTCTCCATCGTGAGGTAATCTCTGAAATTTCTTTTCTCCTTCCTTTTTTTTCCTTCTTCCTCCATTCTTCTTATTCTTCCTCATATTCTCTCCTTATTCCACCATCCATGCACCAAATCACAAAAGTTTTTACATTTCCATGGATAAACCACCTATTGCAGATCTAATGGTGATTTTTATTGAATTTTTCGAGTGGATTTCGTGAATAGATTTATAAAAATTTATAATTGCTAAACAAGTGCAGAAGAATCCCCTATTGCAGGGGATCCTTGTTTGTAGAAGAACATCCCCATGTATCTCTCTCCTTTCTCTTCTCTTCTTCTTCTTCCCACTTCTTAATACACACCCAAAAGACTCGCCTCCTTTGTCTCCCACCATCCCTGCCCATAAACAATTGTCTCCTTCCTTCCATCTTCCACACAATGCTCACATTGTTGCACCTTTCCTCAGTCCATCTACCTTCCACCCATCATACACTTAACAAACACTCGTTGCTCATTCTCATCTCTCATACAGCTTGGTCATGAATCTGTCGAGTAGTCATAGCTCGAGCCTCACTGCATAATTTGCAGGTTATCAACCACATATTCTAGTTGAGTAGGAACTTCGTAGCTTAGGTTTGCCTCGACAGAGCTGGTTCAGATATGATGTACATCAACTGAGTTACATCCTCAACAGAACTTCTTGCACCAAGAAAAGGAGTAGCTCATCGAACCACGATCATCACATATCTACAAAGGGCGCAACTCAAACCTAGAGTGATGCAACAATAATTGCGTATCTTGTCAGTCGATCAGAAATTCGCTGCTCCTGAGCCAAAGCATCGAGGGGTACCCATTAACATCTCTGCCTCTCCCCTTGGATTCCAGCCTCGCGAGCTGCCATTAAGGATCGTAGGTCGATCATTCCAGCCAAATATCCTCCATGTTGTGCCGGTGCCCTCCATCTAACGTCAACAACTCATACGCAGATCATGTATGCAAGAAATTTGCACAAGAACCCCTGCAAGTTTTGGTAATTGCAAGAAAAGCTTTATGTGCATCTCTTAATTTCAATCTCGTTTTGTATTTACAATGTGAACCTGTCTTTGGGCACTATTTTTAGCTTTCATATTTCATCATTTTGCAGAAATAAAAATATCATGATAATCAACATATTATTTTTGCGATTATGTTTTTCTGATATTTGGTTGACTAACTAAAATTCTGATAGTGCAATCTGTGTTAAATTACCCATTTAAGATATGAAAACACTATTAAATCACCACTTGCTCCGAAAAATCCCCAAAAATCAAAGATCATGTGTGTGTTTATGCTTTAACTTCTATCCAAATTTCATTAAAAATGGAGAAGTCAAGTTCCTGGGATAAATTGTAGTGTGTCATTTGTAATTGATTTATAATTTGATCCACATATTAGATTTTGCCAAGATTTCAACTCTGTATTCTACACTTAAATGACTACTTCGAATAATCTTGGTGTGGAATGAATTGATATTGTGGATTAATTAGATCAACTTCAGAAGAATATTCATAAAAAATAAAAAAGAGTCAGAAAATTATAAAAATATTGTAGTAAGTTCATTCTATCATATTAATTCCACTTCGATTTTCATAATTTTTGCATATTGTTTGCATTTAAAAATTGAATTTTCATGCATGCATATTAAAATTACACAAAAATATTCTTCATGTGCATCATAGGTTTCTAGGAAAAATAGTGGTTGGATAATTTGGATTCATTTAACATCAAAATTAATTAGCTAAGTGGCTCGATTTGCTTAAGGAATCTTGTTCATTAGCATTTTTGCACTTGCATTCATATTGCATAAAAAATACCAAAAAAATTCTTCTCATGAAAATCAAACATCAAGTGATCTGAATTGAATCTAAGTTGTTGGGGCGTGTCCAAGTTAAATAAACACTAAACCACACATTCACTTTAACTTGATTGATTTATTCATGTGGTTTATTTTTGATTGATCTCAGATTTCCCGACAACAACAATAAATTGACATAATTAACTTAGGGTGATTTTGGGATCGTCACACTCCAAGATGTTGCAGCTTGAGAAATAAAGAACGAGAATGGTTTGATTCACAATGGGGAGATCACTGTTGATGGGGGAACCTGATGCCGAGTTCCTTGAGGTTACAAGAGGGTTTAGTTGAAGAAATTGTGCAAGCAGCGATTGCAAAGGTGGACCATGATCTTGTGAACTATTTGGTTGTGATCTCGCCTGGGAGAACTAAGACGGTTTCCAAATAAATTCTTAGTTGGAATGTCAGAGGTCTGGGAAGATTGGAGAAGAGAATGGTTGTGAGGGATCTTATCATGAATGTGAAGGTTGTAAGGTATCTTATCGTGAATGTGAAGGCTGAAATTGCTATATTGCAGGAGACCGAAATATCTCAGGGATGGATGTGATCTGATGAAGCATTGGGGCTCTACTTTGACGGAGTTTCATACGTTGGATTCGATTGGAGCATCGGGTGGACTGGTCATTGGATGTAACAATGACAAATTTGTTTTGATTGATGAGGCACTACTTGGTCGACACACGATTACTTTGGCACTTCGGCGGAAGGCAAGCGGGTTGGGGTTTGTCATACTAATACATACGGTCCCATTAATGGTGAGGATATTGTGGTGTTGCTTGACGACATGCGTACACTCTAAATACTATTCTATCATTTGGATCATTGTGGCAAGGCCCTAAATGTCGGTTTCGGTCACCATTTCGGTACCGTCCAAAACAGAATTTCGATGGAATTTCGGCCGAAATTTCGGTCATTTCGGTCATTTTTTGTACTAGGACCCCCATATTTCGGTCATTTCGGTCGAATTTCGATTTCGACTGGATATCGATATTCGACAAAAATTCGATCGAATTTCGTTGAAATTTGAGGCCATGCATTATGGCGACTTCAATGCCATGCTTCACCCTGAAGATCGGTCGACATTTCGTGGTGATGCTAATAGTGGTTCTGGGGATATTTCTTTATTCATTAGCGACCATGGGATGATGAGAGTAGATGTTGGTGGTTGTCAGTTTACTTGGAGAAGCTCCATATCTAGATCTCGCATTGATTGTTTTTTGACCTCTATGGAGACATCTATTCTTTTTTCTTTGGCTCGGGCATGGACCCTTCCTCATGCTCATTCGAATCGTACTCCCCCCTTCTTTAATCGTTGGGAAAGGAGTCATACCCGAAGACTTTCTTTCGATTCAAAGAAGCATGCCTTCTTGAGGATGGTTTCCATGAGTTTGCTGGAGATTTATGTCGTCAACCATAGTGTTCGACTGCAATTTGTCAAGCTAAAAAACTATCTCTTCTCCATAGACACCTCATGGAGTACAATAGAGGAATACGTAAATAGCATCAAGACAAAAGGTCAGTTGCTCAAACTGAGATTGTCTACTTGGATGCTGTAGAAGATGAGCATGATTTAACTACGGTTGGATTGGCATGCGGACCAAGTTCCTGGATGAAATTGGCTTGGAAGACCAAAAGAAAGAGAACAAATGGAAGTAGAGATTGAGACAGCAATGGTTAAAGGAGGGTGACAACAATACATACTTCTTCCATTATGTTGCTAGCGGTATATAATGCAGGAATTATATCCACCATATTGAGGTGGATGGGTCGGTGGTATAGGGAGATCAGAAGTTGGATGTGCACTTCGAAACCACTTCTTTGGGGTTACTAAGAGGATCTCCTGAACTGGTTGGGGATGGTGGGGATAGGGAGTGAAGAGGATTTCCATGGCCCAAGGGGAGGCACTTGTGATGTCTTTCAGTAAGGTTGAGATTAGATCGGTTGTATTTCAATTAAATACGAGTGGCACACATGGTCCAAATGGTTTCTCGATATCCTTTCATAGTGAATTTTGGGACATAGTAATAAATGAAATTATCAGTTCTGCAAGAGTTCTGAGGAGGCAATTACGGGTAAGGTTCAGAAAGTCGGTATGCGGTATTCGTTCGGTCAGGCGGTCTGGAGCGAGTAAGCAGGTAGGCGGAAGTATATGCGGATTATGCGATTTCTATTATTTTAATTAAAAATAATTAAAAATATAATAATAATTTCAAACATTAGATATTTATGTTTAAAAAATATAACATGGAAGAAATATGAAGTGAAGACTTTATTGTACAATTTGATATCAACCAAAGCATTTTCAAAGGTCATCCATTTCCAAGAGACAAAAATGTTAAGTTAATGGTGGAGAAAAAAATGTTGTAAATTAATTGAAGAAAGAAAAAAATGGTTGATATCCTTGTCCGAATTGGAAGGAAACCTTTTTTTGAAGTGTAACATTGTTAGTAAACACGACCATGAACGTTCATATTTTAGTAAATGGTGTATTTGTCTACTCAAAGTCAAATATTAAAAAAATTCAACCATTTAAATTAAATATATGTAATTTGTTCCGTGCAGTTAAAAATTCCATGCAAATCTGGCATCTATATTAATTTTATCCTAAAAAGATCTAAGATACACATGTAATTTATTCGATATTAATGCAGTTATGAGATAATGTAGAAGTTAGAGCTGTCGTGTAGTCTGTAGAATCTAAAAAATAGAGATTTGTTGATGTTAAATTTAAAAAATAGAGAAATTTAGAGCTAAATAGATCAATCAACAAACCTTGACATAGGAGAAAAAGATGGAGGAGCAACCCGTGTGGAAGTCGAGAAGATAGTGGAGAAGCAAATAGTTACCTCTATTACATATGCAGCCGCATATGCGGCCGCATATGTGGTTTACTCGATCGAGTATACCCCCAGACCCGCATATTGACCGAGTATAGCATACTCGGTGCGGTAGGGGGTCCGCCTACGCATATGCGGTCGCATAGACCGACTTTCTGAACACAGATTACGGGTTGAAGCGTCTGAACAAGGCCTTATATTTCTTGTTTCCTAAGCATGATGTGCCGACCAGAATAGAGGATTCCGGGCCCATAGCTCTTGTCTAATGGGATTTATCTCATCATTGAGAAAGTCTTGGCCAACCGATTGTGTGGGATTTATCTCGTCATTGACAAAGTCATGTCCGACCGATTGTGTGGTGTTCTTAATGATATTATATATCCTAAGCAGCCAGCATTTGTACCCGAGAGAGTTATGACTGACGAATGGGTGCTTGCATACAAGATGGTGCTTGAGTGGAAGAGATCACAAGATGGTGCTTCCTCTTCTCTTTGTGATAGTGGTCGATGCCTTGACGGTCATGATGAATTTGGCTTCAAATGGAGGCTCATGCACAAGATTTGTGAAGGATGATGTATCATGTATTTACTCTCATTCTCCAATATGTGGATGATACCGTGATCTTCCTCAATGGTGAGATGGAACATATACGACATGCATCAACCATTATGGATATTTTTAGAGACATTTCGGGATTACGTCTTGAAGGGAGAAGTCCACTTTTATTCCTTTTGGTCTCACTCAACCGAAGATTCGGAAGGTTGCTAGCATACTGCAATGTCTGTGTGGGAGCCTCCTGGTGACATACTTAAGTCTTCCACTTGTGGTTGGACGACTTTGTTCATCTGATTGGAGGATAGTCTTCAAGAGGTTGGCTTGCAGGTTGGAAGGCAAGAATGCTACCTAAAGGAGGGAAGTTGATTCTCCTTAAATATATGCCTTCTTCCATCCCCATTTTCTTATGTTCCACCAGGTTGCTTCCGCAAGGAGTACATGGGAAGATTGAGGCTTTAATTAGGCTTTTTTTTATCTGACGGTAAACAAGAGCAAGGCCTCAAATTTCGATTTCGATCACCATTTCGGTGATTGACTAAAATGAAATTCCAGACGAATTTCAATAGAAATTCGACCGAAATTTTGGTCATTTCGGTCAGTTTTTGAACAGGGACCCCCAAATTTCTGTCGATATGCCATATCAGACGAATTTTGATCACCCACCGAAATCGAAACTCGACTGAAAATCGGTAGAATTTCTCCGAAATTTGATCCTGTGAACAAGAGGGATATATATCTTATTAATCGAGAAGTGGTTATGAATCGTAAGAAGGTTGGTAGGCTGGGAGTTTGGAAGCTTGAATGCATGAATAAGGCCCTCCTGACCAAGACCAAGTACATTGCTAAGGTTGTGGGGTGATAATAAGGATATGGTTTGCAGGTTGTTGTGGAATATATATGTCATCTAAGGCTCTTTAGTTGGAACCGCTTGTCGTCTATCCTCATCTCTTTGGCACGGCATCACCTATATCCTTCCTGAGTTGAGGGCAACTTTGCATCTAGTGGTCAGACTTGTTCATATTTTGGCCGGATGATTGAACTTGATTAGGCATTCTGGTTGAACAATATCAGCGCCTTTTTACCCTCACAAACATGGTGTTAAAAAACACACCTCGAGGCAATCAAGGCATACACCTCAAGGCAATGCAGTCCTTTTTAGCCTCAAGGCGTGCGCCTCGACCCTGTCCAGTGAGGTATGCGCCTCAAGTGGCTGAGGCATAGCCTCGAGGCGTTCCGCCTCAAGGCAGTCGAGGCATTTTCTGAAGTATTTTTGCTTTTTTGAAATATTTTTTATGATTTTAATGGCTTACATGGTGGTTTGAGAAGCTTATAAATATATACTTGTTTAGGATAATGATTATACAAATTAAATGCCTAAATCCAGCGTTTTTTTTGTGCACATAACTTCGTATTTACTATTAACTATGTCTAACTATTTAAGCAAAATGCTTCATATTTACTATTAATTATGCCTAAATCTGATGTTTCTTTTGTCTCCAAAATAGAAGGATCCATATACCCGAATACAAATAGAACCGCTCTTGAAAGTATTCACCAAGGGTATGGTACGGCAGGAGGGGTGCATACACACTTCTTCAACAATAATGGTCAAATGATTAGGATTCAAGGCATATCAACAATTCGACATATATTTAATCGTGCTTTTATTAAAATAATATTTCAAAGATTTGTTCGAAAAGGATAGAATTCACGGTTTCTCACGCGATCATATATTATATATTAGACACATAACATAGATTTCTTCTATGTATATTTAATCGTACTTTTAATTACAATAATATTTAAAATAGATATGTATTTTTTAATTCTTCACAATGACGATGAATTCATTTTTTGATTGGATGAAAATGTGTAGAAAGGGACATGATGTTATTCTATCTTATATTTTGGGTTCTGATCTCTATTATTTCATCATATTTTATAGAGTTAAGTATTATATGTTCGGCAGAGAACATATAATTACATTGACATATATATAGTTTTATGCATAGTTTTCTCTATAAACTAAGGCTTACACCTCGAGGCTATGCCTCGCCTCGATTCCGAGGAAAATGCCTCATTCCGCCTTTAGTTTTTCAAACCTTGCTCACAGACAATCAGAATACCACATTAGCATGCGGATCCTGGAACCCTTGTTTCAACACAGCTCCTCATAGTAGAGGCTTACAAAGTATACTACATTGAGCAGGGATCTGTCAAATATTGGGGGGTTGTCAAATTGTTAAGATCATTTCAGCTAGGTAGATAGAAGATTTATTGTTTAAAAGGTATACCTCTTTGTCATGCATACTCAAGGCTCTGATGCATGGTACTGTTGATTTTGACTGGAGAATCATCTGGCGTTGTAAAATTCCACAAAGGATAAAGATATTCCTCTGGATTACCAAACATGGTCATCTTTGTCATGAAAGGAAATATCAAGATATATCGGCGATACATCGCCAATATATCGATATCGAGATGTGACCGATATGGGTACCGATACGGCGATATTTCCTCCTATTCAGGCATTTCCTTTACAAGAAAGCGTCGATATGGGTGATATTTCAACGATACATCACCGAAATGTCGTCGAAATATCGTATCAACACGATATCGAAATCGATATGGCCTTCCATGGTCTTTGTACCAAGGTGCAGAGAGATAGAATTCTTCGTACGAGAGACTTGATTTGCAGCCAATGCAGTGATGAACGGGAAGATATGGACCACTTATTTTTTGGATGTCAAACCTCACTTCCAATTTGAGCAAGAGCTTATATTTCTAGGCTGAAGACTGACAAAGGCATGTCATTTTATGCCTCAATCAGACAGGTTTATGGAAACTCTCAAGGAGGATGCTTCACCTGCTTTTGCTCTTCTCATAGCCATTTGGTGGGAATATCTTTAGGAGCCAATGCTTTAATGCAGAAAATGTAGTTGGGCATTATAGGGCCCTCATTTCGTCCTAGCAACTTGTATAATTTTTAAGTTATAATACATTTTTGTGGTGCGTCCCATCTCAGGATCTCACCCTTTTCTTATAAAAAAAGATGTAATGCATATATACAAGATCATATAACTTGTCATATCCCAAATTGTTCCTTTTTGGATGGACGAGGTTAAATGTGATAGAATTCCTCCCACATCCACAACCACAAGTTGATGTCACGATAGTAAAATCAATTTAACAAAGAACAATCTTCTCGAGACCAGGGAGAGTATTGCTCCATCCATTGATCACTACAATTCTTCTGAATATTCCTAATGAATATAAAGAATTTAATCTGCATTATAATAAGAAATAGTCATTGAATGAAACATTCCTTGAATAACATATGCATTATTACAATCTTAAAGTCATACTTCATTCATGCACATTCTGCATTTTCCATCCTTTGCAAGCACTTCTCCACTACGATCTGAATGACTTTTAAAAGATATGCATTAGTGTCATGCTTGTGCATGTAAATGTACCTTGGGTTGAATATAAGTTGGAACATACAAACACATGTATTTCAGAATCTAAAAGAATATACATCATTCATTAATCAGTGTAAGTGTATCTTAGACCAACATTCATCGATGATTCGTGTTCACACCTTAAATCCTTTACCATATTTTCTTTCACATTTCCCATATTTTCGTTCACATTCTCCCACATGCAAAGCATTAATCTCATAGTTTATTTTTAGTAGCTAAAATACTTAATGCCGACACAACCAGCTCCATAGTTTTCATGATATATGTCACAGTATACAAGTGGAGATCATTGATAATGGTTCCACTTCATGTGTTTGTTCCTTTCGAGTGTCGAGTATCTCGAACCAATTTATTTTGTGTTGTTTCAAGCTTTATCACACTGTAAAATTCCTTGTTACAATTGTGATCTCAATCCTGAAGTTCCTCATTGCACATCCTCATCACCAATGTTAAAACTTTAACATGATTGTAATTAAATGTGCCAATCATACGTTCTTGAATTACCACTTTGCTATAATTTTCCTATTGTCAAAATCTTTCAAGATCAAGTCAAGCCAATGAGCAGGCAACACAGAACATCCTTTAAACATGAACTCCTTGAAATCATCACTTCTTACCTTTAGTTTATCTTTGTCCTTCCCCTCCATGTTGACCTTTACAAGCTCCTAACATCCTTTGAGAAACATTACACTTGGTGACATTCTTATAACTGCCAAGGAGATGATATTTCAATCTAGCCATTCCCCCTTCGAGTTTTTTTCCTGCAAAAGTTGCAATTATACTTTTTTGTCAGGTGCAATGGCATACTCCATCCTACTTAAAAGTGTCATGGGACTCACATGTGGAGGCAGAGTGCGAACCCTTGTTCTTGATTCTCAAACAAACCCTATGAGAACACACATAAAACACAAATGGATATAGAGTTATAGACTACTTAGTAGTACTATTAATTACTGTTGAGATATTTGCTATCTTTCTTATCATTTTCTTATTATCTATTTATTTTGTTTTCTTTATGAATTTGCCCAATTAGTTCCTCTCCTATATAAGAAAACTCAAGGGTCTCTTATAAATGCAATTCATTCTTTCTCCTTTTACATGGTATCGGAGAAACAGTCCTAGAACCCTCACCCTACCCCCCCCCCCCCCCCGGGCCACCGCCGACAGACCCTCCCACCAAAGCCCAGGCAGCACCCAACCACCCAGGGTGCCGCCCTCAGCCGTTGCCAGGACATAACCCATGCTGTCTAGGGCACAGCCAGGCTGACCTCGACCGCTCAGGTTGCTGCCCAACCGCCTCTGACCGCCACCAAGGGCACAGCCAGGCCCTTCCAGCCGTTGCCCCGGTCGGCCACAAGTCGCCCAGGCCCCTCCTCCGCCCTCTCGGGTCGCCATCAGCTCTCCCGTGCGTCTCCTCGCACCCCTACGGCTTGATATGAAGTTTGATCCGGTCTGATTTTGACCGGAGAATGCGATTTCAGACCTAAAATCGTGTTTATCGATCCTAGAGAGTATTGAAGATTGATGAGGATGGTTGTATGAGTTTACACGTACAACCAATCCGCCTTATGATCGTGTAGACTTGTTTATATCAATCTACTCCCCAATTGAGTTTCATTGTTCAGTCGCTTGTTCGTCGTGTCAGAGAACAAGGGTGATATTTTTTCATCCAGAGCCTTCAAGGGCTCGGCTTCCGGGATGGGACCAACTATGACTTGTGGTCCATGTAGTTTCTCACCATCATGCAGTGCAACAATAAGGAGCACATACTGACAGATCCAAAGCCAACGGATAAGATTGCGACAAATGCTTCTAGGAAGCAAGATAAAGAGTATGCGCGAGTTTGGCTTTGTGGGACCCTCACCACAGAAATAACGAATGATATTCTGACTCAGCCCACCGCTAAGGCGATGTGGGATATTTTGGCATCCACCTATGATCAAGCGAAGAATAGGCCAAGATTCTTCAGCTACAGTTCGATATCTACAATGCCAAGCAGAATGGTCATCCTCTGCACGTGTACTACTCTTTGCTTCATGGCATGTTAGAGAAGCTTTATAGCTACATGCATATTACGACATCTACTGAGAAGCAGAAGATGTATAAGAACTTCACGATAGTTGGAGCCTTCATGGCTGGACTTGATATATAGTATGATGTTGTGCATACTCAGCTTCCTACCAGAGCTATCATACCTTACATAGAGGAGGCCTATAGCCATCTCAGCGAGATTATCAAGCCTTCTACAACCACTTCTCCGCCTTCTTCAGCAATGGTCACTCATGGTCGAGGAGGGACGATCCAGTCCAGAGGACGCATCCCTCGTTGCAGAGACGATGGACGCCAGCATGGCTCTTGCACTTACTGTCGTAAGCCTGGACATGCAGAGGATACATGTTACAAGAAGCATGAATATCCTGCTTCTAGTCGAGTAACGGAACAGATTGTGTTTTCAGAGACTCCAGCTTTCCAGGTTGATTGTCGCCTGGATGATTGTCTCCCGTATTCGAGAGATCATGACCCCTATTGTTGGTACCACCACTACAGATACCGCAGCTGCAACCAGAGCCTCTTCGAACTCTTCAGGTATCGCTATGCTTTTACTGGTAGTACTGGTGTAGACATAACAGAGTGGATTATAGATTCGGGTGCTTCTCACCACCTGTGTGGAGACAGAGCACAAGTGAGGTCCTATAAAGCCATACTACCTAGCATATGGGTTGTCATTGCCAATGACAATCACTTACCCCTTACATGACAGGGGGAGGTGCATTTGACACCGTCCATGCGGCTTCAGAATGTTCCATATGCTCCTGACTTTCAGATGAGTTTACTTTCTATTAGTCAGATTACTAAAGATCTACGTTATCGTGCCATTTTTTATCCTTTATCTCTTGTGTTCAGGACATATTTACAAGCAGGGTGATTGTATGTGGCTGTGAGCAGCGGAGACTCTACAGACTGGCCTAACTAACATCCTCATGCTAGTGTTTGTACTATACCTAATGGACATGTCTCTCCATATTTGTGGCACCTTCAATTTGGCCACCTTCTTCTGCAGAAGATGCGTCATGTTCTCCCTCAAATTTCTACGAGATCCTCCTTTCAGTGTAAGGCATGTCGGCTTGGGAAGCACCATTGTTCCTCCTTTCCATCCTGTCAGAGTTGAAGCAATTCTCAGTTATTTGAACTCCTTCATTTAGGCATTTGGGGTCCGAGTCGTGTTCATGATTACCAGGAACACCGTTTTATCTAGTTACAGTCGATGATTTTTCTAGACTTTCTTGGGTCTTTTATTGAAGAAGAAGTTTGAGGATAGATCTATGATCAAATATTTTATTAATGAGATAAAGAATATCTTTTCTACCAATGATAAATATCTTCGTTCTGATAATGCCTTAGAATTCGACACCGTACAACTCTCTGAATTTCTTAGATCTCTTGGCATTGTTCACCAGACCTCTTATGCTTGTACTTCCCAACAGAACGGTGTTGCCGCGCGCAAACACCGTCACTTACTTGATGTGACCAGAACCTTATTGATATAGAGTCATGCTCCTTACGCTTACAAGGGTGATGTTGTCCTTATTGCTTGCTATTTGGTGAACAACATACCCTCGTCTATGTTGGGAAAGAGTATTCCTTTATCGATTGTGTTTCCCTAATCTTTTTTCATTACACCTCATGTATTCGGATATGTTGCTTTTGTTCATGATGTCTCTCCATGGTGTGACAAGCTCTCTCCCAGAGCTATCAAGTGCGCTTTTGTCGGCTACTCTTGTACCCAGAAGGGGTATCGTTGCTTTGATCCGCCAAAATGGAAATACCTTTTCAGTGATGACGTTATTTTCTTTGAGTATGTTATGTATTTTTCTCCTACAGGTGACAGACTAGACCCATCTAACTCCGACGATGAGATCTGCATGCCTCCACCTCCTACTATTGTTCTGATACCTCCCTCTATTTCTTCTCTACCATCACCTCCTCAGCCACCACCACCTACTCCTACTTTTACATCTGCTCTCGTGGTTCCACCTTCTATTGTGACTCAGTTTTGCCACGTGTTTTTACTCGCAGGCCTCACTCGATTCCCCCTACTCACAGATCTTGCACATCATCCAACACATCTCAGGTATGTAAAGAGCACATTGTTTCTACTGATGGCACTACTAAGTTGTCAGTGCAGTAGAATTCCGTATAAGATGAGCATGTGACCTCTCCAAAAGGGAACTTACAGGCTCAGGACTTGGCAGATGACCTTGATGTGTCGATTGCTCTGTGAAAACAGAAATGTACGTGTGTTATCCTTTTGTAGCCCAGGTTTCCTTGAGCAGATTATCAGAGGACTTCAGGAGATTTACCTTCGCACTATCAGCCGTAGAGACACCACGGACATATCAGGAGGTTCTTCAGGACAATTAGTGGAGGTTGGTCATGGAAGAGGAGATGGTCGCGCTACAATCATGTGGTACATGGAGTCTTGTTTCTGCTTTAGTTGACGCATTCGTTGTGGGATGCAATGGGTGTTCACTATGAAACACCATACAGATGGCAGTGTGGATCGCTATAAGGCGAGACTTGTGGCACGTGGGTTCACCAGACATATTGGGTAGACTATGAGGATACTTTCTCTCCAGTTACCAGACATTCTACTCTACGTTTCTACTTTCTGTTGTTGTAACACAAGATCGACCCTTTTACCAACTTGATATGAAGAATGCATTCCTCTATGGTGATCTACAGGAAGAGATCAACATGCAGCAGCCACCCAGGTTTGCTGCTGAGGGGGAGTGTCAGAAGGTTTGCATGCTTCATAAGGCTATTTATGGCCTTAAGCAGAGTCCAAATATGGTTCTAGAAGCTCTTAGACTTGATAGAGCAGTACGACTTTGTGAGATCGACTGTCGATCACTCTTTATTTGTGCACAGGATCCAGAGAGGTACTATTATCATTCTTGTTTACATCAAGGCCCTAAATGTCGGTTTCGGTCACCATTTCGGTACCGACCGAAATTGAATTTCAATGGAATTTTGATGGACTTTCAGTGGAATTTCGACCGAAATTTCGGTCATTTCAAACGCTTTTTGTATTAGGACCCCTGTATTTCGGTCATTTCAGTCATTTCGATCGAATTTCGATTTCGACTAGATATCGATATTCGACAGAAATTCGACCAAATTTCGCTGAAATTTGAGGCCATGGTTTACATTGATGACATTATTGTTACAGAGGATGACGAGCAGAGCATTCAGGGTGCCAAGGACTTCCTAGGTCAGTAGTTTGTCACCAAAGACCTTGGTAATTTACGTTACTTCCTTGGACTGGAGTTTACAAGGAACCAATGAGGTCTTGTGATGACCCAAAGAAGTATGTTACATATCTTCTTTCAGATATAGGCATGGCAGATTGCAGACCTGTGACTACTCTTATTGACCCAAGCAT
The DNA here is from genome assembly GCA_037367405.1 of Ottelia alismoides. Lineage (NCBI taxonomy): Eukaryota > Viridiplantae > Streptophyta > Magnoliopsida > Alismatales > Hydrocharitaceae > Ottelia > Ottelia alismoides. Next base: position 194,866 of record JAZKJV010004782.1, on the reverse strand, counting down.
GAAACTCTATGATGATGACACTGAGGAGGTCGACAAGAGGAGGTATAGGGAGCTTGTTGGCAAGCTATTGTAACTATTACCAACCCGACATATGCTTTGTCGTGAGCAAAGTGAGTCAGTTTATGGAGCAATCTAGATAGGCACATATGGATGCAGTACATATGATTCTGAGATATCTGAAGACATCATCAGGTACGGGACTTCTTTTCAATAGAGGCGCATCTATCTCAATTACAGCATCTGCAGATGCAGATTATGATGGGTGTCTAAAGGATAGGAAGTCTACTTCAGGCTTCGTTATGTTCATAGGGAATTCCCTAGTTTCATGTAAGAGCAAGAAGCAGACTGTGGTTGCTAGATCGAGTGCCAAGTTAGAATACGATGTCATGGCACTGGCTAGCGCAGAGATGATGTCGGCCAGATATGTTCTTACTGTCCTGACTATAGAGGTGCCTCTCCCCCATGCACCTCTAATGTGATAATCAGGCTGCTCTTTTCATTGCCAACGACTCAATTTTCCATGAGAGGACCAAGCACATAGGGGTGAACTATCACTACACTCGTGAAATGATACGGAAGGGTCTTATCGCCACTACACATGTCAGCTCTGAAGACTAAACAACAGATGTTCTTACTAAGACTCTAGCCAGAGGACCTCATCAGAGATGTTGTTCCAAGATGAGTCCAATCGATATCATGCTCCACCTTGTTGGGGAGTGTTAAGATATTTGTTATATTTCTTACCATTTTCTTATTATCTATTTATTTTATCTTCTTTATGTAATTTTCCCAATTGATTCCTCTCTTATATAAGAGAACTCAAGATAGATTGAGCTCTAGTTACTGAGAAAAGAGAAAAAGGGAGGGGCATTACGGGGCATTATTGGGTTGTATTCAAGAAAAGAAAAAAAAGGAGGAAGGCTAATGGGAAAAAGGCATGCTAAAAAAAGATTTAAAAGGAGAAAAAAATAAAAAAAGGAAGAAACTACTTTAAAAAGGGGGTCGATTGTGAAAAAGGGGAGAAAAGCTGGAAAAAAGAAGACAGTTTATTGGAAAAGGAGAGATTTTGGTTCTTATTTCCCTCATCAGTTTTTCTTCCAACTTGGTCGAGCGTAAGAAAGGGGGGAGTATTGTGTAGAGATTTTCAGATTCAGACTCTACCATGTCAAGGCACTCCATGCTCGAGTGACCCAATTTCTCATAGTTCTCGGACGAGGAGACTCATTCGAGTTTCGTTGACTTTGACTGATGCAGTGCATGTGTTCTCCAACGATGAGACTTAGTTCAGGTCTAGTGACTCTAGCAGACGCATTATAGAACACATATTCTCTAACGAAGAGACTCATTCCACGCAAGCCCTTCAATTAATCCTCATCAGCACAACATGAGAAGCAATGTCCTCAATAGGCAGTATCGAACTATGTGTCGAGTTGATATTATCTGTAATGTCTTGTATTCAGCAAGTGTGTACTTTCTTTCTATGTGTCCAAGCTGAGCATTGCATGCTCCAACTTAAGGGGGGGGGATGTTAGAGTACCATAAGTGGATAATTGGATGATGGATCCCTATAGGATCCAGTTACCACATGCACCTATGTTAGCCCATATCATCAATTAATGGGGCTTGATCATTGTGATAGGGATATATAAGAAGCTCCATGCCTTCTGTATTCAATAAGAGAGATTGATACATACTTCAGCCCTCTGAGATGGTTCTCCCGTGATTTCATCACGCTCCTTATGGAATAGGGTTCCATGTAAATCTTGATGTTTTCTATGTACTTTTTATTATTATTATCTCTAATTACACTTCCGCATTATCATGTTCTACAACAATAAATGACAAATATAAAAGTCGCAACAAAAGCAAATACATAATTATAACATAAATTACTCATTTCAACAATAACAGCAACCATTTTTCACTTATAAAAATTCACATCACAACAAACTCACCCGACATTAAAGTTACCATCCAAATACCAAAATATACAAAAAAAAATCTACAAGTTTGTCCCGCCAAAAACAGCTTACATCAATGTCATCTTACTCGTATCCAAAAACAATCTTACATATCTCCACCAGGGTACAATACGATCAAATTTGTGTGATATATTGGAACTCAATGCCATGTGTCAAACTGTGTACTTCACAAAACAATTGAGATTTTAAGAGGGAAGGCTTTGATTATAAGCATTTCTCATTTGGCATTAAAATAAAACATTAATGTGATAGCTCCTAAGATTTCAAGCTAATGTATACGAAGATAGCTAGAATCTCTGTAGCAGTAGTGTGGGCCTTGTGGTTGGCCAGAATCAGGTGATGTTCCGTAAGATAGATTTTATATGGGAGAATGTAATTCATGTACTTGAAATATAGTGTATTAATGGTGATTTTTTAGGCGTGCATCTTAGCGGTGAACACTCTTTTTCCTTTAAAAAACAAACAAACAGTAGATGAAGCAAAGTCTCTTTTAAAGTATGTATCCACATTGTTGTTAATGATTTTTTATTTTAGGCCCATTTTGTGGAAGAATTGAGATAGGAATCGGGTTTAATACTACATTAAATTAATCAAAGAGATAGCTACTTCATTAAAAAATGTGATTAGTATATTATCTACGCAACTATTTAAAAAATAAGAAAACAACATCAAATATTAGAACATGAAAATTGTTAAGAATATTGGAAAACTAATTCAAAAATAACTCCAAATATTCAGAAGAAACTCACTGACAATATGCAAATATAAAAGTCACATCAAAGAAAAATACATATTTTAATATCAAATACTCATTCCAATCATTATAAAATAATGACAAACCAAACGAATCATTTTTCTAAACTCCGAAAAGTCATATCACAACAAACCCACCCAACAACAAATCCACCATCCAAATACCAAATAATATCAAAAGGTTATCCACCATTTATCCCACCAAAATGTTTTTACCTCAAAGCCATCATGACCACGTATTCAAACACAACCTTACATATCTCACCATGTACAGTTTGATTAATTTGTGCGGTATATCCTGAATATATTGTTGGGAGAAAAACTTAGATAATTCATTCAGAGAAACCCTAGGCTCTCTTATATAGGGAGAGACCTTAAGGGTAAAGTACCCAGTAGTCCATAAACGACAAAGAAATAACGAAGAGGTACATAACATAATAATAATAATAGCTATCTCTACACTCCCCCTCAAGGTGGAGCATAGATGTCTATCATGCTCAGCTTGGATGAACATCTCTGAAAAGATCCTCTGAGCAATGGCTTGGTGAATACATCTGCAGTCTGATCTCCTGAGCTCACATGCGTAGTAGATATCAATCCTCTCTGGATCAAGTCTCTAGTGTAATGGCAGTCAACTTTAATATGCTTGATTCTTTCATGAAAAGCTGGATTGTTGGCAATGAACAAGGTTGCCTGATTGTCACACTGAAGCTTCATGGGTAGAGGCACAGCTACATGTAGATCTTCTAGTACGGATCGAACCCACATCATTTCCGTGCTGGCTTGAGCCATGGCCCTATATTCGGATTCGGCACTGGACATTGCCACAACGGTTTGTTTCTTGCTTTTCCAAGAAACCAGAGAGCCTCCAACAAAAACTGTAAATCCTGAGGTTGATTTTCGATCCTTAGGGCATCCTGCATAATCGGCGTCTGCACACGCTGAGATAGATAAATCTGTGCCCTTTCTGAACAGCAACCCTGAACCTGGAGAAGACTTCAGATACCTCAGTATCATGTATATAGCATCCATGTGAACTTGTCTTGGCTGCTCCACAAATTGACTCACCCTGCTTACTACAAATGCAATATCCAGACGAGTTGTGGTAATATAAAGGAGTTTTCCCACCATTTCTCTAGATCTCCTCTTATCCACTTCATCAGTATCACCATCATACAACTTCATGCTAGGGTCCATGGGAATACTTGATGGTTTGCATCCATCCATGCATGTCTCAATCAGGAAGTCTGTAATGTACTTCCATTGGGTCATCACCAAGCCCTGTGCATTTCTTGCAAATTCCAACCCCAGAAAATATCTTAGGGTTCCAAGATCCTTTGTAACAAACTGAGGGCCTAGGAATGCCTTCGCCCTTTCTATGCCCTGAACATCATCTCCTGTAACAAGGATATCATCAACATAGACCATGATAACAACCGTACCTGCCGATGACTTCTGGACAAACAACAAGTGGTCTGCATTTGACCTCTTGAATCCCTGTTGCTCAATAAGGTTGGAAAGCTTCTGGAACCATGCTCTTGGACTCTGTTTAAGGCCATATATTGCCTTGTGAAGTCTACAGACCATATGCTTCTCCCCCTCAGCAGTAAACCCAGGTGGCTGCTGCATGTAGACTTCCTCCTGTAGATCCCCATACAGAAATGCATTCTTGACATCCAGTTGAGATATACTCCATTCACGAACCACAGCCACAGATAAAAGAATGCGAAGGGTAGAATGTCTAGCCACTAGAGAGAAAGTATCCATGTAATCTACGCCATAGGTTTATGTAAACCCACGCGCAACCAAACGTGCTTTATACCGATCCAAAGTGCCATCTGCCTGATATTTAACTGTGAAGACCCACTTACAGCTCACAATAAAAGCATCAGGAGGAGCAGGAACCAAAGACCATGTGCCACGGGACTGCAATGCACGCATCCCTTCTTCCATAGCTAATCTCCAGCAATCACTCTTCAAAGCTTCCTGATAGGTCTGTGGTATATCCACGGAAGACAAGGCTGAAGCAAATCTCTGAAAGTCACCAGTGAGACAGTGAAACGAAACCTGTGACGCAAATGGATAAGAGGCACACATCCGCTTCTGCTTCCGAATAGCAATCGGAATATCAAGATCATCATCTGCTGCACTGGATGGTCTAGTGTCTTCCTGTACTGAAGAATCCTGCACATGTACCAAATCTGACCCGTCAGTAGTAATACTATCTGAACATACCTGAGGCGTGATGGGTGGCAGACGTGTAGCCTGAACTATCGCGATTAGAAAAGGGATTATAGGGGCTGGTCTCTTCTTTAATAAGTCCTCCCCGCCGGCTGCAGCTAAGCAGGACCTGACCGACGTGTATAGAATTTTGGTATAGGTGAAATGGGAGGTCGTGGAAGAGGTGGAGGAGGAGGTGGTGGTGGTGGTGGAGCTGACGTGGAGGCAGGAACAGGAGGAGACTCAGGTGAACTCCAAGTAGGTGGTGGAGGAACGTAAACATCATCATTGGTAGTGGATGGTACCAGTCTGTCACCTGCAGGAGAAAAATACATGACAGACTCAAAGAAAGTGACATCAGCACTCACGAAGTACTTCTTATTTATAGGATCATAACACCGGTAGCCCTTCTGAGTCCTGGAATAACCAACAAAGACACACTTGACTGCTCTAGGAGAGAGTTTGTCAAGTCCGGAAGACAGAAGATGAACAAATGCCACAATACCAAAGACACGTGAAGTCAGTGAGAATAATTCCTTGTCAGGAAAAATGAGAGAAATAGGTATCTTCTCACCAAGAACAGAGGATGGCATTCGATTGACCAGATAACATGCAATAAGAACAGCATCCCCCCAGAAAGAAATAGGAGCAGAACTCTGAATCAACAGAGTTCGAGTAATATCCAGGAGATGGCGATGCTTTCTTTCCGCCATACCATTCTGCTGAGATGTATATGCACAAGTGGTTTGGTGAATAATGCCCTTTGATGAAAGAAATTGAGAAAGTGACCGTGTGCAAAATTCAAGGGCATTATCCGTCCGAACATATTTGACTGAAGAAGAGAAAACATTGTGCACTTCATTAATTAAATTCTTGATCACATCTCCTGCTTCAGATTTATTTTTCAAAAGAAAGACCCATGATACACGAGAGAAATCATCCACTACCACAAGATAAAATATGTGACCCTGATGATCGGGTACATGACTCGGACCCCATATATCTATATGTAACAACTCGAATGGGGAGCTACTGCTCCGACTCTGACGACTAGGAAAGCTCGACCGATGATGCTTTCCCAACTGACATGCTTCACAGCGAAAGGACGAACTAGGAGAGATCTGGGGCAGAAGATGGCGCATTTTCTAGAGCGGAAGGTGACCAAAACGGAGATGCCAGATGTACGGAGTACCTGATCCGGCAGAATGAGAGGAGACGCCAGCATAGTAATCCCGAACCAGCCGATATAGACCATTCTGCTCAGAGCCACAGCCAATCACCCTGCCCGTTAGTATGTCCTGAAAAATAAGAGAAGACGGGTCAAATATAGCACGACAATGCAAATCCTTCGTAATCTGACTAATAGACAACAGATTCATCGAGAACTCAGGAGCATGTAGGACATTCTGTAGATGCATAGTGGAGGATAGGAAGACCTCCGCCTGTCCAACAAGAGGGGAATGAGTACCATCCACGATCTGCACTGAGCGGCCGTGAGGGATGTCCATGTAGGACTGTAGTCTGACTCTATCTCGACAGATATGATGTGTGGCTCCCGAATGTATAACCCAATCAGAGATATCATGAGACGGTGTAAATGCAGTAGATCTACCTGAGGTACTAACAGCAGCAGATGAACTGGCGGAGGCTGTAGCAGCCACATCTGAAGGTCCACCAGACGAATCACCAGATGAATGTGGCATAATATCTCAAAGACATGCCACAAGTTCCTCAAAACGATTATCTGCAGTAGAAGGCAACGTGGACTGAGAATGCTCTGCAACACGCGTCGATGCTGGGAACTCATGCTTAGAATAGCATGTCTCCTCCGAGTGTCATGTGCGGTGACAATAGGAACATGTCTGACTGAAGCGACCACCCCTTCCCTGGGGTCCACGTCCACGTCCACGACCAGAAGACGGGCCACCTCTCCCACGCGAGACTGCCATCGCTGACGGGGGTGGAGTAGAAGAGCTGGAAGAAACTGTAATGCGACTGCGTCTCCTGTAAACATCCTCCACTGGAGGAATAACTGCATCGGCTAGGATCTGAGACCGGGCGGCGTCATATTCAGGATCAAGGGCCGCAAGTAGAACACCCACCATGGTGGCATTCCGACAATGTCTTCTGTTGTTCAGGAGTAGCTGTGAGTGGGATAGTAATGTATAACTTCTCAAACATCCCTCTCAGGGATGTGTATAAGGAGTGAAGAGGTCTGTCGCTCTGCTTCATTGTGAAAATGTCATGCTGAAGATGTAACATCTTGGTCTCATTTCGCACCTGCGAATATGTAGCGGCGAGAATATCCCACATCGCCTTGGCAGTGGGCTGATGGAGGACATCATTAGCAATCTCCATCGTCAATGTACCAGACAACCAGACCTTTGCATAGGAGTCATCAGCCTCCCATGAGGCATATATCCCTGTCTTCTCTGCGGGCTCATCCTCGGTAAGAATGTGCTTCTTACCATTTGACTTCATGAGGCTCATGAACTGCATTGCCCAGAGCTCATAATTCGACCCGTCCATCTTCACTATTGGCGCGGGACCTTTGAATGCGCCGGTGGAGGGCATATCGACCTTTGATTCTGACATATTGTTGCTGAAGAACTAGGGTTTGTAGACAAGGTAATGACTGTCTACACAAACTGCATTGGATTCGAGTGCATATGTAGACATTACGTACTCAAATCCATCGATCCGGTGGAAGAAACGAGGGTGGCTAGGGCACGCCGGAGATGAGGCTGCGTAAGGGGCTAACGGCGGGACAGGAAGCCGCCTATAGGCCTGGCGGCTGGAGTGGAGTACCGTCCAAGTGGTGGCGGCGCGGCAAGGAGGCCGCCTGGGGAGGGCGGTGAGGATCGGCGGCGGGAGGGGGTCCGCCTGGGGACTGGTGGCGGCGGGCTGGGGTCCGCCTGGGGACTGGTGGCGGCGGGCTGGGGGCTAGTTGGCGGCAGGGAGGGGCCCGCTGGGGAGGGAGGGGCGATAGGAACGCCGGGGAGGGCCGGGGATCGGCATGAGAGGAGAGGGCGGCGGGTGGGGGAGAGGGAGAGAGCCCTAGGGCGACTCTGATACCATGTTGGGAGAAAAACTTAGATAATTCATTCAGACAAACCCTAGGCTCTCTTATATAGGGAGAGACCTTAAGGGTAAAGTACACAGTAGTCCATAAACGACAAAGAAATAACGAAGAGGTACATAACATAATAATAATAACTATCTCTACATATATCATGGAATGCATCAAAGTGTATGCCTCCGCCTCAAGCACAGTTGAGCCATTAAGGAGGCATTGGCCAAAAGCAATTCCTATTTAGCATTAAAACAAACCTCGGCAACCATGGCAAAGCCTCTTTTAAAGGATGCATCCACAACGATGATGATTTTCGATTTCTGATTTATTTTGGAGGAAGAATAAAGATGGGAAAGGGATCTAATACAACCTTAATTAATCAAAGAGATAAGTACTTAGAGAATGAATTTAGTATATTACCTTATTAAATATGAAAATCAAAATAAGATTTGAAAGTTAACAAAAATGTGAATTCATTATGTGGCTATTCAGGAGGGGAAACTGTTGACTAGAGACATATTTGCTCAGTTTGTTTGGTCTGCAGACCCTGTTTGCTCGCAGTGTTCGGATGAGGCGGAGGATACAGACTATCTATTCTTCAGGTGTAGGATCTCTCGCAATGCACGGGAAATATTTTTATTATTTAAAATTTTAATAAAAATACCAACTAAATCCAATTTCGGATACCTATATCCTTTACACCGCCCTAAATGTCAATTTCAATAGCATTTTGCTAACATGTGGAAATGAAATATCACCGACCAAGTCGGACAAAAATAGGAGAATGCACATAAATTTTGATTTTTTTCGAAATTAAGGTTTCTAATGTTTGATCAATAAAAAAGATATAAATACCCACTTATTTTCTAAAATAGTGTACTTGATACAAGTACTTTAGTAGTATTATCATCATAATCACCGACGTAGCACAAGCTAATATGTTGGTATCAAAGGAATAGATGCAGTTAGAAGTTTAATCATGTAAAAACTGGTAGAGCCTTCCCCCACTTTATGTAGGGACAACTACATGGATTCTTGCTCAAACCCATGTTGAAAGATCCAAGTGTTTTTTTGCGCTAGTTGTAAGCTACCTAGCGTAACGCCCACAATAGGGGATTTGAACCATGGTCTTTTAAGTAGTAGGCATATTGCACTACCACCAGATCATTGAAGTGGGTACAAGTTTAGTCATGTAAATTGCATAAATAAGTTGGAATGACAAATATCACAATCTCATAAACCTAAATTTCATAATATACCAATGCGATGGTACGAATATTTACCACATAAATAAGTTGAAGAAATTTATCACTCGTTAAAAGTCAGAATTAAGACTCATTTAAACATCAAAACACCTAAATAAAAAAACATATATTAAACACATTATATACTATATTAACCATACAATATGGCAAGAACTTTGTTGTTGAGAACCTAGAGAAACCTTGAATCCAAACATATCTATTCAATCCGCCATGTTATAGTGTTTATAGTACAACCTCCTTGAATGATGAAAAGCGAAACTCATTGTCTAGAAGAGGGTCTCGTTGCCTATTCAACATCAATAAGATATAAATATATAAGAAGCTTGATAAAAAAAATGGCGAAGCCTTCTCCCACTATAAGTGGGATCGGCTACATGGATTCTTGCTCAAATCCATGTTGAAAGATTCGACTACTTTTTATGTTGGTTGTCGACAACCTAACACAACCCCCACAAGGGAGATTTGAACCCTAATCTTTTGGGTGGTAGACACACTGCACTACCATCAGACCATCTAAGTGGGTTATATAAGATACTTGATACTTAACTTAAATTTGATTGGTAGTGTTATCAAATTAAATGATGATATTATGTGTATTAAACATATTTTATATATTTAAAATAATGAAAAAATACATAATCGAATAGTTCTAAATAGTCATTCAAAACCATTTATTCTTTATTCACCAAAAACCATTTATTCTTTATTCACCGACCCATCATACTAGATACTTATACCAACTATTAAAACACTAAGTTTGTGGATTGTTGTTGCAATAATCTGCTGGAAAACTCAATAATTTTGATCTAGAGTATAGGACGATAGAGTTGATACAAATCACAATGCAGATGGAAGAGGGTTGTGAGAAGAGTGGTAGGAGAAGGGGAGGAGTGACAATGGAGTTCGGTTATATTGGTGGAGGAAAGAAAGTGGGGGAAGATGGCAGTAGGAGGAGAAGAAAGTGAAAATCAATGATATAAGTAGGAGAAAGCGGGAGATAAGAGAAGAGAAAGAAGAGGTGGAAAGAAAGAGAGAGCAAGAAGAAACGTGAGAGTGGTAGAGGTGAGAGAGAGAGAGAGAGAGATTTCCTTTGAGAGATCCTAATGCTTCTTATTCTTATGAACCTTTGACCAAAGGCCCTCATTGTAGATGAGCCCTACAACATCATAGAGGATGTATCACTATTATTAATCATTCAATGCATGTATACAGGAAAGGAGAAAAGATGAGAAATCTAGAGGCTCCTAAACAAGAGGAGGAGCCTGATTTTAGATTTGTCTCTCCCCTTTAGCAATTAAAAAATACAATTTTGAATACGATCCTTTTACATTTGCATTTAACATTTTTTAAGTTTGTCTAGAAATCTGCGGCATCAAATGGGCTGTAAGTTTAAGTGATAAAGGGTTGCATCAATTTCAATTAGGCCTTTGATCGAAAAGGTTTGGTGATGGGGAATTCAAAGAAGAAAGCATTCCAAGTTTTGTTCCCACGCCGTTCTTCAATGGAATGCAGAAAATTCCAACCATTGTCGTTGTCTGAGCCCCTGCAAGAACATAATTCACTGTCTCTATTCACTCCATCATTTATGCCTTCAGCTAGTCAGTGAGGATAAGTCCAAATCCCCTCTAGCAGCCAACCCACTTCTACATAAGAGTTCGCATGGTATATCTCTTGCAATCAGCAATATCTCAACCTTCCTCTTGGCTTAATGGTGTATTCGGTTCTGAGAGGCTGGCACCATTTGGACCAGGAGTACAACCATCTAGGCAACAAATGCAGTATGAATGTATGGTGGTTATGCAAATATTAAATACAGACCAATACACTTGGCTTGTGATGGGTTGCAAATAATGATTCAAAGAGGACACCATGAGTAAGATTGTAAGTGCAACCAACTAATCAGATGAGAAGTATCCAAAAACCATGGCAACCCAAAGCCATGGGAGAAGACAAGTATACCAGTGCCTCGTGATTAGTGACAAGCAGCAGCAAGTGGAGGGGCAAAGAATGCTCCGTAGAAGCGCTGATGGACCTATCATGGGTTAAATGAAATATTTATTGAAAGGAGGGTATCCTTTTGCTTAGAATATCCAAGCATAAGTCATAGTTCATGTGTTTTCAATACTAGTACATGTCCCTTGCAATTGTCCTGTCACAAGATCTCTTAATTTTATGAAGTTATCTTGACTTCTATATCTTAATTGGGAACAGGAGATCATTGGCAGTTAGTCATGTACGATAAAGAAAACCATGCCTCAGATTTAATCAGGAAGTTATTAACAGGAGGTTTCCCCAGATATAACTACTTTGTTCTTTTTTATGAATTGAACAATTGAAGACATTTGGTGAAAGAAGAGATCGCTGTGTTATTATTTATACAAGAGAAGATTCTGATCTAGATACATGAAACACGTGATACAAATAACATTTTCTCAACGTAATCCTAAATGATCAGGCTTGTATATTGGAGGAGATTAAAATATAGTCAGAAAAGATTCAATGATTACAAAAGGTATTTAACGATTTTCATTGCAGTAATCATATAAAATAATCTGAAATTGGTGATTTAATGGCAAGACAACTGTTCATCAGGGAGAGCTCAAACGATAAATGTCATTTTGCAATCAATCGGGGTGCGCATTATACTCTGACAATGACAATATTGCATGTCTAGCATAACAACCGAAAAGAAGCCAGTTTTGCAACGAAGAATGCGAAAATATAGTTGTTCATTAAAAAGATATTCTCAAGTTTGAGAAGGATGAGTTTAATTCCGTGAAACGTTCGATGTAATATCTTCTGAGATAAACCATGCTGTTAGGTTGTTGTTGGAAAGAATACGTTGTGAACCAATCACCGATGCAACATAAGATAACAAAGAAGATGCTCACTCGAGTTGTGCAAATTCATAGAGAACACTGATCAGAAAATCAAACCGAAAAAACTTACTTTTAAAAACTCACCTATATCTCGAGATCATCAGAGAACCCTCCTCCTCCATCTCCCATTCACCTCTTCCCTTCCCGCTCCCTCGGGCAGGCGCCACCTCTCCTCCCCGATCACCGCAACTATGGGCTCCTCGATCAACCCTTCCACCTCAAAAGCCACGTCGTCATCCTCTTCCAATCTCCTCCCACGCCGCCTGAACTCGACTCCGACCCCATCCGTCCTCCTCAATAACTCCGGCCACGCCACCTGGCCCCGTTTTGCCATCCTCCTCGCTCGCGGCCTCGCGGGCACCGCCCCGGCCGCCTCCCTCCCACTCCCGCCCTCTGCCCCGCGGCCATAGATTGGGACTACGTTTCCGTCGGCTCCGATATCCACCTCGCTGCCGCAGACGAGGCAGGGACCCGTGCAGCATCCCCCAACGCGGCGCACGGTGCGAAAGAGGCACGGCCAGCAGAAGAGGTGGCCACAGGGGGTCGCCACGGGATCCGCGGCCACCTCAAAGCAAAGGTTGCAGGAGAAGACGGCGTCGGAGGACGTCGAACTCCGCCTCTCATCGTCGCGGTCGTCGGCATCCAAGGAAGAGGGGATGTCGACCTCGACGAGGGTGGGGATGCCGAGGGCTTTGGCGACGAGGTGCTCGCAGTAGGAAGGGGGGCAGGAGGAAGAGGAGGATAAGGGGACGGGGAGGATGAAAGCGTGGGAGGGGACATGCGGTTCCATTGGATTGGATTTTATCAAGTGGAAATGGAGAACCGGCGGCTGTCCGCGCCCTGGGGTCTCTCGTTGCGCGTGGAAACCGTTTTCAAGGAGCACCGGGGGAAATGTGGGAGGATCTGGATCCTCGGAAGTGGGGCATGCGTCCATTTGCAGTTGAAGTTGTTGGAGTTTTTTGTTTTTGAAGTAGGATTTACCTATGAGTGTCTGAATTTTCTGTGGGTTCCAAATTGCCATTGTGACATTTTTTAATCGAATGTGACCAGAAGTTCATGTCATTGTAGGGAGGATTAGGTGGAGGGAAGAAAGGGAGGATGGGAAGTTGGAGTGACTGGGGTGTTTGTTTTTAGGGATATTTACACCTATAACCCTGAGTAATATGGTAATTACCCCAGGAACCTTGCGTAATAACGAATTACATCCAGAACCCCGAATAATGGCTAACCTTTACATGACATAATCCTGTGTCAACTTCCGTCTTATTTCTCCGTTAACTCTAACGGAAATAGTCAATTTTGCCCTTCCAAATCCATCATATTTACAACATGATGCCATTCCCCCCTCCCCCCCTCCCCCAACCCATCGCCCGCACCGCCACAGGTGCTCCCTCCCACTCCCCAGGCGTCTCCATCACCAGCACAAGAGCAGTAGCACCGACACTCGTCGTCGGAGGAGGAGAAGAGCAAGCGAAGTTCGCCTGCACTGGCCCACTCCACGACTCCAGCACCCCCTTCCCGGTGCGCCTCCCAGATCCATCCCTGCTCCCGGCGCCCGCCTCCGCCCTGCAACCCATGCCCCCACGCGCGGCGCCGTCACACCCCCCTCCCTCCGCCACCTTGCCCGAGCCCGCAACCCCCAAGCCCCGCCCCACCCCCGCCGCTGCCCCCCTCCCCTGCCCCCGCGCGCGCCGCCCCCACCCTCCCCAACCTGCATGAGCTCGCAAGACCCCTCCCCACTCCCGCCGCTCCCCCTCGCACCCGACCCCCCAGCCCCCACCCTACTCCGCCCCTCCCCTTACCCCACGTGTGCCGCCACCAACCCCCCGGCCACCCTCCCCACTCCCGCACCCGACCCACCCAGCCCCCACCCTACTCTGCCCCTCCCCAGACCCCGCGCGTGCCGCCACCAACCCCCTCCCCCCCCAGAGCCCTCGCACCCGACGCCCCCAACCCCCACCCTACTCCGCCCCTCCCCTGACCCCACGCGTGCTGCCACCAACCCCATCGGCCACCCTCCCCACCCTACCCGAGCCCGCAAGGCCCCAGCTCCCGCCGCTACCCCACTCCCCCTGAGCCCTCGCACCCCTCCCGCACCCCCCTCTCCCAGGCACCTTCAAACCCCAGCCCCGTCCCACAAGCCCTTCCCGCCAGCTCGCCTCCCCCCGCGCCCGCAAGCTCCAGCGGGTCCCTGTCAGCTGCTCCAGGCCAAGCTCCTCTACCCCGTGCCCACCATTCCAGGCTAAACCCGTCAAGCTCCAGCAGCTCCCTCCTCTTATCCTCTCTTTTCTTTTTTATTAATCTCAGCCGTTAGATCTCTGATTGAGCTAGATTAACTCAGCCATTTGGTTGAGTTAGTGAACTAAAGTAACTGAAGGTTATGAGTGTAAAACGGAGTGGTTATTTAGGGTCATGGGTGTAATTCGTGATTACTGAGGGTTTCTGGGGTAATTACCATATTACTCAGGGTTATGGGTGTAAATAACCCTTGTTTTTAAGCATTTTCCGTTTCCTACTGAGATATCAACACAATGGATGTATCGATATATTTTAGGATACCTTTTCCAATATATCAACCGATATCTTGTGATATATCAACAAGATATTTATTTATCGTGTCGTCTCACTTAAAATTAGAGGATTTTAATGTATTTTTCTTGGATATCGACTGATATCATCATTTTTTGCCAAATATTGATGGTGTATCATCGATATCAATCATGTTGCTTGATTTCACTGGTTGTTTTTGTGAGTAAAGAATCTTTGTTTTAATTTATCTTCTTATTCAAATTTATAAGAATCGTTGTTTTAATTTATCTTCTTATTTCAAATTTCTTGTAGGTATAAACTATGTTATGTATAATCTGTATGTTACTATGTTTGTTTGCTTGTATGTTCTATTTAAGATATAGCATGGCATTTTTATTTGTACATTTTATGTGGTGTAATATAAATTATATTATGATTTGGTGCTAAATATACATCCCTTTATGTTTATAAGTTATTATATATGAAGTTTTTTATGTTGCTTCTAATATCTCTGAGCTATCACCACAATCAGAATGGTATTATATATGCACTATGTGTGATATTATGTGTATTAATGTGTTAAATACACCACCCTTTTGCATATATGAGTGCATTGTATGTTGCATATTGTTCTAAGAACTAGGGTGTTCTTAATTTGTGGAGAAGTCTCTTTTTGAGCTATTTTCGAAACCTTCACCGATATCACTGATATCTCTTGATATACCATTTTCCATAGTTATCGATAGATATCAGTATCTCGAACCTTGCATATTTTATGGGATTTGGAAACAAACGAGTTGTTTTATTCACCTGATATTTTCTTTTATACTATGACATGTTATTAAAGAAGACTTGAATTACAAATATGTTGAAAAAAGGGTGTATCTCAATTTTTTTTGGTTCTTATGTTGAAATGTGTGACATTACAATGTATATGATATAATATTGGAATTTTTACACCCATAACCCTGAGTAATCTTGCAATTACATTCATAACCCTATCTAACCGTGAATTACACCGTCGAAGGCTCTCCTCCTCTACCGTTGCCCATGACCTGGAAGCCCTCCCTTCCTATCACAACCCTCCCCCCCAACCACCCTGATTGAAAGCCCCCTGCCCACTCGTCGGTCGCCATCCACACATCCCCCCACCCCCCCCCCCCCCCCCCCCCGGTCGCCATCCACCCATCTCCCCGTCGTGCCCCCCACCCCGACCTGGAAGCCCTCCCCTTGTATCGCAACCCTTCCCCCAACCGCCCAGTCTCCCCCCTGCCCACTAGTCGGTTGCCCCCCCCCGGTCGCCCTCCACCCATCTCCTTGTCGTGCCCCCCACCCTAACCTGGAAGCCTGGAAGCCAAAGTCTCCCCCAACCCCCACCCCCAGGGTCGCCCTCCACCCATCTCCCCATCGTGCCCCCCACCCCGACCTGGATGCCTGGAAGCCAAAGTCTCCCCCCCACCCCCGGGGTCGCCCTCCACCCATCTCCCCCGGCCCATTCTCCCCCCAACCGCCATGTCCCCCACCCCCACTCCGATCACCCTCCACCCCATCTCCCTGTCGTGCCCCCCACCCCGACCTAGATGCCTGGAAGCCAAAGTCTCTCCCCCACCCCCACCCCGGGGTCGCCCTCCACCCATCTCTCTGTCGTGCCCCCCACCCCGACCTGGACTCCCGGAAGCCAAAGACTCCCCCCACCCCCCATCCCCGAGGTCGCCCTCCACCCATCTCCCCGGGCCCGTTCTCCCCCCACCCGACATGGACGCAATTGTGGAGATCTAGAGTACGAGAAGGGAAGGGGGCAAGATGGTGGAGGAGGAAGAAAGAGAGGGGGCAAGCTGGAGGAGGAAAAAGGGGAGGGACGTTGAAGAAGGAAGGGATGGGTGTTAGGGGTATTTTCTATTTTTGTTTTAATTTTTTAGCAGCGGTTGGATGGAATAAAGATTAGATTAACTCAATGATATGGTTTAGTTAAAAGGAAAACTAACGGAGGGTTATGAATGTGAGACGGAGTGACTATCTGGGGTTTCTCGTGTAATTCGCTATTATGCAGGGTTATGAATGTAATTGCGAGATTACTCAGGGTTATGGGTGTAAAAATCCTTATAATATTTCTTACCATCTTCCACGAGTATACCAACAACAAATTCTATAGTTGTGAAACTATGTGATGGAAGCACAACATGTTGTTGAGTTGTTAATAAGCAGTTCATTTGCATGCACAATGTATAGATAGCATGTAATAGTAACATTGCATTTAGATTGTATTATTTAAAATCTGATCTCATTATTGGAACTCGAAAAAGTGCTAGAGGGAGAAGATTTGCAATAATAATCCTTTTGTCTTACTAAAGAATGGAGTTTATTAAAGATATTTGGAAATTCAATTAATGCAATTTAAAAAAACCAATCTTCGATTTTAACACATCAATATTTGACATAGGGAGAAGTACCCATAAGGAGGCATGTGTTTCCTAGATACTAAGAGGAGGGAAGTTGTAGAATAGAATAAATCTAAGCATGGTAAAAAATTCAACATTTTAGCATGATTCTCGCAAGGGGTTGGTGTACAACCATGACATTCAAAGTTCCACTTTGAAGGTAAGATAGTGTTGAATACCCATACTACTTTTAGAAAGTAAGGTTCGATCCTTGAATGTATATAGTCGTAAGCATTTTTTCTCTATCTTTCATGGATGTATATAATTTAGCCTCTATTGTCATTCTATATTGTGCATGAGAATCAACTTTGACCTCATCAAATCTTGTTCGAAACTTTGTTGAATCAAATGATTTGTGTCTTTAATTGGACGTTCGTTTACAACAATTTTCAATTAGTGACCTCAATTTAATGATCAAGACTCAAATACTACCTCGATTTTAATCTCGAATTCATAAAAATCATGTTTCAAGGCTACACACCCTTTTAATCCTAAATCCTTTATCAACCACTATATCAAAGATGTTTGTCTAATGGTCGACATTTATTAATGAGTAAATTAAAAAAATGTCCTCGAGTTATATCTATGATTTCAATGTCATACCCGAGCTTTAAAAGGTGACAATGTGGTGTCTGAACTTAAAGATTTATCTCAACTGGTCCTTGATTATTGAAATTTAAGGTTGGAAAATACAAAATGATCAACTAAATTTCAATAGTGAAGGACTATATTGAGACAAATCTTAAAGATTGAGTATTACAGTGTTACCTTTTAAAGTTCGGGTATGATATCAAAATTGGTTGTCTAGTTCAGATGTAAACCATTGATGAATTATGCTTGATCTCAACAATGCATCAATTCATCTTCATAACACCATGCGACATCCTTTTGTTGGCTACCGCTTAGCGATGATGAACATCCATAGCCTCATTTCAAGGCTTAGACTCCCAAGTCTCTAACCCCATACTAAAGTCTAAAATCCTCGAGTCCAAGCCTACTTTAGTTGTTGATGTTGTATGACATCGTCTCTCCTTCTTCTTTGTTGTTCTTCTGCTTATGCTTTGTTGCAAACCCACCAAGAAACCCCCGCTCCTTATTGACATATATTCTTAATCTCCAACCATTCCTTAGGGTGTGTTTGGTTGGCGGGTTACTTCGGGGTAAACTGAGGGAGGGTTTTTGTGTTTTGATGTTTGGATAGAGGTTTTGGGGTTGAGTGGGTTTGTTGTGATGTGATTGTATTGAAGTTTGAAAAAATGAGTAGTTGTTGTGATGTGATTGTATTGAAGTTTGGAAAAGTGAGCAGAAGTTGAGTAGTTTATAATTTTTTGATGATATAATAGTATAATATATTATTTTTTGATGGAATGGATGAAAGAAAAATGATTTATTTAATGTTTTAAAAAAGAAAGGGAGAATGGGCCCACATGAGAGTGGAAGTGTGGGTTTTGGGGGGTAACCCCCAAAAAGAGAGTAACCCCCTACACAAACGACCCCTTATAGTTAGTCACTTCCTCTATCTATGGTATATGCACCAAGAACAAGAAAACCACCCACCACTTCACCCTTCAATCTTAAGTTCGCATGTAAACTTGCATTCTCTCTATGTTATATGCTATAAGCTTCTTCAACACATTATCTCCCCGTTCTTTCTTCATTTCCATGCAACTTCCTTCTTTCCTATCTTCTCCACCATTGCCATTATTATGCCTCAAATGTCACGACAAGCCTTGAAACCTTGTCTCTCTCACCATATCCAGCCTTCTTCTCATTTATTACAAGCAATGCTTAAGGCCTCCACTTTACTCATATCCATGCCCAGACTGATAATAAGCACTAATCCAGTTATCCGTCAATTCATCGTACCTCGTGAATGAAGCATGTCGGTCGTATCTCATCATCCACACTACTAATGCAAATATTATATCCCTATATGTAATGATGAATACAAGTTTCATTAACCTAAGACATGAATATTGAACTAAATACTTTAACAAACACACTTATGCATACATTAAAATTTTCAACTTTATAAAAACATATTTTCTAAATAAGAAGTGTGAATTAACATTTAAAAATGCACAAAAAATGCAAAGAAGAAACATAAAAAGAAATGAAAAGAGGACATAATTTATACATGCATATTTGTGTGGACAAAAAATAGAATTTATAAGCCCACGATGTTTATTTATAACCCTTACCTGAAGACCAAAGTCATAGGTCTCGTTCGACTCAATAAAAAGCATGAAAAAAGGAAGTATGTAAAAAGATACAATATTGTACATACAATCTTAGAACACACTTTCCTGAATACGCGCAAACTATAAAGTGACATATCTATTTTATAAATCTTTAATAACAAAATTCTTATTGCATTTATTCAATAAAATGTATATAAAAATATCACAAAACTATACATATGTCAATAGAATAGAAAATCCTATTTCAAATGTTTACATTCGATATTTTATATCTGGAGCATTTGAACTCCAAATTAACAAAATTCACCTTTGATGTTCTTTCTATTAGATTCATGATTCGGAGTCAAAATCCATGTCCTCTTAAGTCTTAATCGTCTAGGTCGATTCTTTGGAGCAGAGTCATTATTTTTAGAAGGAGCGGATCGAGGAGCTTCTTCATCAACCATTGAAGACCTCATTCACCTTCGACATCAAAATCGACGCAATGCAAAGAACAACAATCATCCAAAAATCTAAATGTACGAGTAGCTATTTCGTTAATCCTGCAACAGCTTCAACCTGACTTCCACGAACTAGCTGAGAATGTCTTGAAGATGCTATGTTCTACATCGTCATCCCGTAGTTCAACCGACAGGATGAAAGCAAAATCTTCGCCCTCTGATATGGAGCATCTTTATCATCGAGTACATGACACCACCATACTTGGAGCACCTCAGCTTGGAGTCCTTTGTACTGGCCTGATCTTCCTCACCCTTAGGCTAGCCGAGGAGGGAGGAGCCCTCCTCTGGCCCTAGCCATCCTCGTCACCCATAGCCCACATGCCTCGACTTCTCAAGAATCGGGGAAGCACCCCCATGTTCACAGTCTTGTGACACGTGGCCTAAATCAATGGCCCAGATCACATCTCATCATTCTAATACAAGTCGTTAGATGAAAGGTTATGGATAATTGCCTATTAAGCCCCACCAAGTTCTAGACTCTTTCATGTGTTTCCAACAATTCTCATATTTACAATTTAGTCCCTTTGTATGGCTCTAATTGTAAAATGCTTTATTACTTTCACAAACTTTTAATTTTTTTTCGTTCATCTGTACCCCTATATTGTTTTAGACCTTTAGACATTATTGTGTAGTAGTCTTTCTTTGATTTTTCTATGGTAGTTACACAACTACATGATGATCACAAATCAGATCTGACAAATCGGACAATCAAGTTGTTGTGTGACAGATCAATGCAATTAATAAAAAATTAACCCATGATTAATTAAATTAATAAAATGTGCGCAGGCTAAGATTTATTATAACTCTATGAAATATGTTATAGGGTGACAAGTCCTGCCTATTTGATGATCGAAAAAACCTTCTATGTATATGTATAGAGAAGGATTTCCCGCGGTTCTTCCATACACTTCTTAATATGTAGAGTGTCGAACACTGTGAGAAATGTACGGGTATTAATTATTTTTAATCACTACTAATTATATTAATTAATTTTGTCTTCTTCTACTTCTTCTTGTTGTTATGTGGAGTTTTAACTATATTTATTTTTTTGAATTTTTAATTATTTTTTATAGTTTTTTTATTTTTTGTTCTTAATTTTAAATTTTAGATTCTTAAATTTTGCAAATTTTAATTCCTTCTTTATTTTAAAATAATATATATTAATATAAAATAATATAGACATTATAGTTTATTTATATTTATGTAATACAACTATTTATATTTTTAAATAAGTCAAAATATAGTGTAATTATAGAAAATAAATTGTTTTTTATTTTTTATATTTTCTATTCTTGGTAATTTTTGGATATTTTTCTGATTTTTATCGATTTTCAAAGTGATTAAATATAAAATAGTGAATAAGTTAAATATTTGAGATAGTTTATGGTTTAATAAATATGAATAATTCCAAAATAAATTCTAAAGTATTTTTAATATATAGTATATATAATAAGAAAAAATCAGAAATATGTAGATATTTTATGATTTTTCTTTAATATTTGTTAATTTTTATAAGAATTTTAGTGCTCTATGATTTTTATGTTTTATATTTTGTATTTATTGGTGATTTTTGGGTATGTTAAAAAATACAATATAATATAGATTATATTGATTTTTGGATTTTTTGGAGAAGGTTTTATATTTTTTGGATTTTTATTAAACATGTAAAAAGCATGTTTTTGGATTCTTAGGAAATTAGAAATGAGTTAAAATACCAAATAAAATTCTAAGCGTGCACAAGCATGGTATCCATTAATATATGCGAGGATAGGGGTACTAGGATCCGGTCTTGAAGGGCATATGGTGTCCAACTAATCAGATCCAACAATCACTATATTGGCCGCTCTCACGGCGCACGACACCCAATCCAAGGAAATTATTATCAACAATTAACCCACAAATGATATATAAATCAAATAAAATGACTGTAACCTAAAATTTATTATAACTCTACAAATATGTATAGTGACAAGCAATGTAAAAGTCGAACACATGGAGCAAATTATGTATAGTGTAATTATTAATTAATTATTTCTAGTTAGTAATTACTATTTTATATATTTTCCTTCTTTTTCTTATTTTATGTCGATTTTAATTATATTTGATTTTATGGATTTTATTTTATTTTATATACTTTTATATTTTAAATTTATATTTTCTCTTTAGTTTTGCAAAATTTTCATTTCTTTTTATTTTTAAAATAAAATATATATTTACATATCATAATAATAGTAATATAGATAGTATAATTAATATATAATGTATATAGTATATATAGAATATTATATTTATAAATATATAAATATAGTCAAAACACAAAAAAATGTTTTTAAGATTTCTATGTTTTCTCTATTTTTGGTAGTTTTATAGATTTTATGATATTTTTATGTATTTTTAAAGTATCGAATATATCAAAATGGTGTACATAATAATTAGGGTAACTTATTTTGGATTTAACAAAGATAAATAAGTCCAAAATTAACCTAAAACTATTTTTAATATATTGTATATATAATACAGAAAATTCACAAATATATAGATATATTTTTATATTTTTCATTAATTTTTGTTTATTTCTATAAGTTTTTCGAATTTTGTAATTTTTCGGTTTTAGTTTTTATAATTTTAAGAGATTTTTGGATACGTGGTAGATGTTATCGTAATATAGATAATATTTTTTTTGGAAATTTTGAGATATATTTTTCTAATTTTTATGGGTTTTAATATTTAGACAGGGAAGTGAAGCATTTCAGATTTTTAATAAATAGGAAAATCAAATAAAATGCTAAATAAAAATTATATGAGCAAAAGCATTATGTCTAACACCCAAATTAATTTTTCTATAATTTTTATAGAAATTAAAATATTTAAAATGATGAATATATACGAAAATAAAATGTTACATGTTCAGGGTCCTTTTTGCAATTTATAAAAATATTCAATCCATTGAATAACAGGTCCCATAAATCTAAGTGTATACATATAAATTTACAAGGCTTCATGTGTGGCTACATGCGAGGGAGGAGGAATATTTAACAAATATAATAAAGCGTGAGGTCCAAGTTGCAAAAATACCACAAATTATTACACATAGTATCTAATTTACAATACCAAAGAGTAAAATAAAATACATGGGGGCGTAGATGAAATTACCCATGCAGGTGCGCATGATAGATTTGTACGGTCTGATCTTGTGACGGAGGGTTTGCCATGCGTCTTCCACTTATAATGGATGACCAAAGGCTGGCATCGCTTCAAGTTGATTAGCTAGATTAGATATGGAGTGTCGCATTCGTCCAACGGTGCAGAAGCTAGGAGGGAGAACAAGGAAGAACTTTTTCCCTGACCTCCTTCGATCTATGATTCCTCTCGACTCCAGCCATCTCTCGCCTTGTTGATTAGCTCAAATGCCTCCCAGGGCCTCAATGCACCTATAGGAGCACTTAACCAAGTCCATGCCTCAATATGAAGAGGCTTGGAGGTCATTTTGTGTCCATCCACCTGGGAGTCGGTTCTTCAATTGATTCCCCTTCATATGCGTGCTTTGAGGGCTAGGTCCTATATAAAATGACTAAAGGGCTTGAGAGCTAAACTCTCGACCCATTTTGAAGTTGATCGCATAATGGTGCAGTGGATGGTGAAGACCTTTAACGATGTGATGGAGTAGAGATCAGACTCTCTGATCTGGGCATATCAAGATGATCTGGGTGGATTGCGAGGTGTAGAAGATGAAGTGGAATTGATGGGGGTATTGGATGGTCAGAACAAAGGGGAGTATCATGGTGGATGATGGGCAGAGCTCTAAGCTTCGATGTAATTGATGAGCCGTCAATAGTCAATATTAATATGCTCTCGATGTAACACGAGCCAATTGACAATCAACAGAATCGATGAAAGATCTCCATGAAGAGTTCTATGCTTTAATTTATACCTAGGTAAGTCCACGGTCGAACACAGGGACACGAACAACTATTTAATTAAACTTAATGGTCAATTAAATTATTTAGGTAATTCTTGATATTTTAGGTTAAGCACAATGCATAAAACACAAAATAGAGATTTTCAACATATTTTTTTTATGAAAGTATTTAATATGAAAGACAATAATACAACATACAAAAAAGTATATACAATACAAAATTATGCTCATGATGTGATAAATCTAATACTTGAGAAATTAATTAATTAATTAAGGAGAAATCAATGCCAAGTAAAACAAATTCAACTTATTTGTAATTCATTTTAATTCAATATGAAGGATGAATAAAGAAAATTAATCTCTAAAATTCAATGCGCGAAATATAAATCAAAATTGTGATTTAAATGCATTACATTGAAGAGTGTGAAGTAAGCTTTCCAATGACACCAATTTCATTTAAAACTGATTAATGGTTTACAAGTTATTGACAAAAAAACTATAGGGGCATAAATGCATGAAAATATATTTTTATTTTATTAAAATAAGTCCAAAATGGACTGAAATGCAAATACAAAAACATGCGTGAGTATTTATGCAAATTTTCCAAAGCGGTGAAATTTATCTACACTTATGAAGAATTCTCAGGATTCATTACAATTTTTCTAGACACACGTGCATTGAGCACGTGACCTGGTCTAGGTTGGGTATGCGATGGTGCACTCCTGTCGTTCAGTGTAGCGTCAGAAGCTCCAAGCCATATAAATGAACTATTGCCTCGGTAGGAGGTTTTAATATAATATGGACCATCAGATCTGATATGGGGGATAAGATCATACGATAATTGCTTGCTCTGTTCTCCCCCTCCTTCATGGGAGGTGATGAATCTCCGATTCTCACTCTTTATTCTTTTGTTTTAGCTATTTATCTTAGCAAATCAACATATAAATAGGTGTAATTACAGTAACATAGCAATTTGCATGCATATGTTAATATTGCATAATTAGCATGTATTTGTGCAAAAACAAAAGAATAAAGGAAAAGAAAATGGAAGGAGGTATTTAGGATAAATACAGAGTGACTCGAACCCCAAGAGAAGGTCAAGCCTTGACCTGATCACCCAATAAAATTAGTAGAGACAATAGGACCTATTTTGTATTATACATACGAACTATCATTGTAAATAAATTGACCAAAATAAAATTAAAATATTCTTTTTACCTTATATTTATTTCTAATTGTAATGCAAAAAAATCAGAAAATAATTTAAAAATAAAAATAAAATCCATTCTCCTTGTACAAAGCACATGTGTATATACAACATCCCCTATTTATTTTAAACCTATAAATAACTCATAAAAATAAAATAAAATAAAATTTATTTTCTACTCCTCAAATCATGTTGAAAATTAATAAAAATATAAAATTTTGGGTATTTATGTAAAAATAATAAAATAAAAATTATTATACATAATACATAGGTATATTATACCTGTATATAATCCTATATACTGTATAAACACATTTATTTATCATAAAATTAACTAAAAAATATAGAAAAATAGTTTGAAAATAATATTGTTTTATTTTGAACATATCTTATTTTGAAATCATTCATTATTTTTTATTAATTTTATAAATAATTTTTAAATTTAGATTTTCTAATTGGTCCATAACAGTTGTTGACCTGCGGTCAATGCCGCTCCCTTCCTGGGTCGGACCCTTATTGTGTTCGCCGGAGCCATTTCTCCGCATTTCCCTGACCGAACCCGATCACATCTGGCTCCAATTTTTCACCTGAGCATTGATGAATCCCTATTCATCACTCTTTATTCTTTTATTTTAGCTAAATATTTTGGCAAAACACCATGTACATAGTTGTAAATATAATAAGTTACAAATAAGCATGCATTTGTAAATATCAACAATTAGCATGTATTTGTGCAAAAATAAAAGAATAAAGAATAAAAGGAAAAGAGAAAAATATTTAGAATAAATATTGAGTGACCTAATCCCAAGAGAGGGCCCAACATGGGCATGATCGCCAAAAAAAATAAGTAGAGAGAGATAGGGCCACTCAACATTGTACACTTCCCCTTCTATGTGTGTATATATATATATTATTTTCACAAAAAATCAAAATAAAATGTGTTCATATTACCTTGTATATATTCTGAAAAATAAAATAAAATTAGAAAAATAAAAATAAAATAAAAATATTTTCTCTCTACAACCATGTACATAATACATGTATATATGTTTGATATCCATATTTATTTAACACTTGTAAATAGCTCATAAAAATAAAATAAAAACAATTTTATACTCCAAATTTTATGTTATAAATAAATAAAATACAAAAATTGGGCTATTTGTACAAAAATAAACAAAATAAAATTTAAAATAAATAAATATTCAATACATGTACATAATGTAACATAATGTATATACCTTAATTTATTTTTCAAAAAAATGAATAAAAATCACAAAAAAACATCTTGGAAAATAAGGAACATTTTTCATGTTGAACATATTTTAAAATAAAATCGTTTTCTATTTTTATTCATTTTACAAATAATTTTGACCATCGAATTTTCTGATTTGTCCTGGAGGGATGTTGACCCCGGTCAACTCCCCTCTTGGACCATTCTTCGCCCGAATCCGATTTTTGCCTCCTCTTCTCGAAATTTTCTCGATCGGATCTGATTGCCTCCTGCCCCGATTTCTTCACCCGCTCCTTCCCCTTGGATTCACGATCCTCGCGGATCCCTAGGGAAGGCTGGATCTTCCTCGGTTCGCGTGCGGGCTCCGATTCTTCTTCGCCACCTGGGTCTTGTTATAAAAGCTCCACTCTTCTCCCAGACCTTCAGCTCGCGCCGCACACCTTCCTTTTACCCTAGAAACCTTCCCCTTGATGACAGCAATCGGAGGAGCTCTTTGGTGATCGTAAAGAGTTACTGCAGCCGACGCTCTCTTCACGTGGCCGGAGATCCGTCGCGTTTGAGCCTCCCCGCCTTCCGCACAATGGTAGAGGCGAAGACCCAGACCGATCTCATCCCCTGGAGCTCAGGATCTTGTTAGGACCATCAAGTATACCTCATTTCGATCCTAGTTCTCGTATATGTCGAATCTTTCATTTTCCCTCCGCCGGCTCCGACCCGACAGTCGGAGCTCTATCAATCACAACCACCCACTTAGATTTACAACACAGACCATCATCATCCCTCTTCTGTGGCCAGATCACCCAAATCTTGGCTATCCGAGCCAAGATTAGGCTTAGGTTCCCTCTACCGCTTCGCCGTAATCTCCTTTCGCCACCCATCGTCTCTTCCCCGTATTTTAGGTCCAATAACCTTGGCCGGAGAACTCCTCCGAGCAAGAGCTTTACCCCGCAAGTCGTCGTACGCAAGGATACACTCCAGACCACCCCATTCCAGCTTCACCGAAGGTCGCCCAGGTCACGTACCCCGTCCAGGAGATCCGACCAGTGGCTAGCTCATCCGACCATGCCACCCGACATAGAGGAGTGCCGCGAGTCGAACCCCGTTACCCGATCGTCCATCGGAGCGTCGAATCACTGCCAGTTCTCTGGTGAACTTCGCCCAGGCGGAGTTCCTCCAACATCCTTCTCCACCGTCGGATGATCGCCAGCCTCCAGTTCATATCCGCTCCATCCATCGCCTTCCCCTGTCAGGTCGTTAGTTCTGACATCTAACGGCCCCGTACGCTCCACGTTCGCCTCTTTGCCAGACCGTTGGATCCGCCACGTGTCATCATCAGAGCCGGACGTCGCCAGCCATTCAGAGCGTGCCATCTGTCCACCCACATGAGCCGCACGCCCTGCCTGGGTAATTTGCTCCATTTCCCTTGCGTTATTCCTTTTTATAGTTTAGTTTGTAAAATAAAAGTTGTACTGTGGACTATTTGCATTTGTGCCCCTGCAATTTTTTGTATTTACAGTTTAGTCCCTCTGTTGTGGTTGCACGTGCATCGTCACGTGTCTTTTTGGGATATTTGCATGTATGGACTTGGGTTTAATAAGTGTTATGCTTTGATAATATAGTTTCATTATTTGCACTTATACCCCTGTGCGTGCTGAGATTTAACATGTGCTAAATATTGTGTGAAAATTGCAGTAAGCCGCTTGGACTTTTGATGCATGCTATCATTTAGTCCCTAGAAGTTATTTTCTTTTCATCTAGGTCCCTATGTGATGTGCTTCTTCGATTGGCTTGAATAAATAGCAAATCTCGTTCAAATTTCATGAAATTTAAATACATGGCTCCTGCCATGGTGTAAACATTTCTTTGAATTTTTGGGCTCATTTTGTTTGCATTTGGTATTTTAAAAATTTAAAAACCTTAAAATTTGCTTTTTTCTAGTTTCAAAAATCAACTAAAAATACTAAGAAGCCTCCAAAATATCCAAAAAATTATTGATTGTTTGTTTTATTGAGTTTTCACTTCTGTCCGATTTTCATCACATTTGGATTTATAAAAACATTAAAATAAAAAAATTTGAATAACTTAGAAAAATCATTAAAAATTCCTAAAAATTCAAAAAAAATGGATTTCCAGTTTCTCTAGTTAGAGTTTTATTTTTAGTTTATAATAAAATTATTGCTCAAATTTTATAGGCACTTTAGGTATTTTTAAAGTTCCTTTAGATTCTGGCTGCACACTATTTTGGAGTTTTAGCCATGTTTCATTTTTATAAAATTAACTAAAGATCAGAAAAATCCAAGAAATATACCAAAAACATCTGAATATTCCCAAAATCCAAAAATATTTTTCTTTGAATTTCTTAAATATTTTTTATGTGCTTAATAATTATTTAATTGAGATTTTGTGAGTGTCTTGACCCTTTTTCCTAATATTAAAAATTCCAAAAAAAATTTAAAAATATAAAATCCACCAAAAATAGTTATTTTTAGATCTCAGACTACTTCGTAGGTTTACCATACCGTGCTCCTTGTGTTCGACCCTGGTAGCTATACCAAGTAAAATAAAATAACGAGACCGCTATCTGTTTGCTTGCTTGCTTGATTTTTATATTGGCGGTCTTCCTTGATTTTCTTGATTGACTTAGCCTCACGGTTCGGGTCGCAACGACCCTGATTATTTACACCTTGACCCGATAGTGAGACACTGAGTCATCAGAATGGTGCCGTTGTCGGGCAGCACGGCTTAGTAGTCGGTTTTCCCATTCTTTTTCGGCTTTTATTTTTTTACTTGCACTTTTTTTCAGCATTTATTTCCATTCCAGTCCATTTGATTTTCTAATAACTGTTTGATTAACACATTTCTTGGTTTCTGACTTTCTTGCAAGGGCCCAACGATCGAGGGCAGCTTTCCTCGGAGAGCTGAGGCACCCGCGGGATTTAGAGGCGGTGCGTTTCTGCATTGAGCCGCAGGAGGACGTAGGAGAGCCGAAGCAAGAGTGTGGGGAGTCGTAGTTTAGCCGTAGTTTAGTTTTCATTTCCTGCACATTATTATAATACATGACAGATAGACTTTCGGACTTGGTAGTTATCTCGAGGTCTGTTTCGCCGAGCACCGGTGTGCTCGAGGGACCTCACCGCAGATTTCTCATCGGTTTTGGTTTTGATTGCTTTATTTACTGCTTATCTGATTTTCAAGGATTTAACCCTTAGACTTAGGATTTTCTGTGATTGTGACGTAATTAATTAAGGCCAAACCCTAATTATCTGCCTTCTCCTATAGATCGATAATTGGACTTAATTAATTAATTCATAAAGAAAAAGTCAGATTAATTAGACTTGAGTCCACGTGTTGTGAGGAACCACATACATCGCGTGCAGGATCCATTGTGGCAGACACTGAGTGGTTCCCAAGATCAGACTCAGGACTTAGTTTGATTATCTGACTATTGTGCTTATCGTGTAGAACTTGCTTCGTCTAAGGCCGTTTTCCTCGTGCATCATATCGGTAGTTTACTTTCAGTCTTTATTTTATGTGTGGATCACCCTGCATGTAGAGAGCTGGAGTCAGGTATGCATTTCGTACTCTGCATGCATCATCGTGTTTGATCGCGCATCAATTTTTTCGTCTTCTCCCCCAGTTTTTGGACTTACAATAACCAGGTGAAAATTGAGACTGCTAAACACACTTGACCCTAAAAGGCACTTCATCGAAAAAAATGTCTTGGGAGTGTAATCCCCTCATTGTCTGGTTTGGATGAGCGAGAGAGTGACCCGCACACTAGGCTAGAGCCATATCCGATTTCTTGATAGACTACCGGCCTATTATACGAGACAGTCTATTGAGAGTATTGGATTCCTATCAGCTCGCTTAATCGCTTTGAAAGACTGTCTGATCACTGAAGGATATTGTGAATCCTTAAGCGCATCACAGAAGCGTGTCGATCGCATCGTATGCAATCGGAGCAACTACTCGTACTAGATGCTAGATGCAGCGGAAATTAAAAATTTTAACTTTAAAGATGAAACCACATGATCACGAGAATACTTCTCGGATCGTTTCATCAAACCAAAAAGTACAAGGAATACCTCTTGAAGCGTGGTTGTGATCGCGAGATCCCAAAGTAGAGATCCTCCTATCTTAAGTCCGATCCACGAAGAACGCACTTGCGGGCGTGATGATGAGTCACGTTCCTTCCCGCAATCCTCGATGAAGATCCAAGCATCGAAGAAGAAGCCGAGAGTCTCTCTTTTCTCAACACAAAGCGGACGTCCACTTGATGAAGAAGAGAAAGAGAGAGGGCGAGAATGAGAAAGAGAGAGAGAGAGTTGTAACTTTGCACAACTCTTAATGATGTACCATGGAAGGCTACCCTAGCCCTCTATTTATATTAGTTTAGGATCCAATGGATCTCAATCCATGGGACACATGGATCTAAAGGCTATGCTTGGTCCATGCTAAATCAATGGCTATGATTGTTGTTGGTTAAAACCAACAACATTAATTTAAATTAAAAAATGTTGCAACATTATCAACATAATTTAATTTAACTTTAACTAATTAAGAGATAATGTGATAATGTGATAAACTTTAACTAATTTAACTTTAACCAACCTCCCTAAAAATGGGGTTATTTTGTCTCCTTTTATTTTATCTTATTATTTCTTAATAAATTGCAATAACTATTATTGCAATAATATCCACCAAATTAATTCCAAATTAATTTGTGAATATTTCAATGATGCCATTGATCATTATGTGAATCATATTCACAACCCAAACTAATTAGTAAATTGCATTTCCAATTAATTAATAAATGTGAATCCAATCCACATTATTAATTAACAAATGCTATTTACATAAATTCTCTCTCTTATATATGTATATTATAAATCATATTTATAACACACATATATCATGGATAGTGTTATCCACATTCTCTTAATCCTTGATAATTAAATCCCATTTAATTATCTTAGATAATCAATTTCATAATATGAATCATATTCATATTTAAGCTTGATAATTAAATCTCATTTAATCAACAAGTCCTTGCTTGGATATTTCATCAAATGAATTATTCTTGAATCCCTTCAAGAATAATGTGCTTTCTCCGCGGATACTTGGAGATAAGGACAGGGCGATTGTATTATTCCACGTATAGTGACTTGGATATTGAGATCTTATCTCAAATCCAGATCTTACGAACCTCCCATAGATGCTTGATTAAATCAAGACCGCAAATCCAATCTTCTCATTTAATCTGAATCTCATTCAGATCAATGTCCAACACTTGGACTAAGATCGGATTGCTTCTCTATTGAAAGGAGTCACTAAAATCCAGACCTGTTTCATCACTCCCTCAGAATGGAAGCGTCATGGATATACAATCGTTTATGATCACATCACCCTTCAGGTATTCCCAATACCTGTACATCCTGCATACTGGAAGACCCATGGTCAACCCGAAGATCAAGATCTATTTTTCACTGTCTTCTTCAGGGTTTGATCACCAAGTTTCTCATTTGATCATTGGGATTTGGTATCGATCATATACTTTCCAAAAGCATATATCATACCTAGGTCTTGATCATATACTTTCCAAAAGTATATATCAAACCTACAAATTCAGTCAAGCTTCCAAGCGAGACGACCGTGCACGGAATTTGATTCCTCCCAATATCTCATGAGTGAGCTCATGTCTTCCGGTTCAGTAGTGAACCTGTATGATCCCTTTGAGAGATCGTATTACTCATATGCCCTTATATGTACACCAACGCGCCGGTGTATAGACCTTGGTTAGGTCATCAACCTATTGGTCTGTCAAATGTACATACTTAGACATATAGCGATACATCTGTCTCCGGTCAGAGGATGCGTGCCTATGCTGTGACAGCATTCAACATAGGACTTAGGTTATCTCGATCTTGTTAAGTCAACCCATTGACCTAACTAATCTGACACCTCCGAATCTCTATTCCTATGCAGAGGACCTGCATCAAGAGGTCGGTCAGATATCAGCCTATGTGAGAAAGGATTGCCATCTCCTACTCAGGCTGGAGATCACATCTTAACAATCATTTGACGGTGCTTGATGAGTCCTCAATCTAACTCTTTAGATATTCATCCAAGCACCAGCCTCTATGATTCAATAATTGAATCAACAGCTGTATGATCATTAAGATAGCCATGGTACATAACCCTAATTGTACAGAGGGACCTATTATGCAAATTATTTATTCTTCATTTCAGATCAGGGAATGATATTTGCAATAACATTTATTGCATAATGGCTCGCCGTGGGCTCACATGTCCAACAATCACCTAATAAAATTGATAAGATAACCGATCGAGCCTTTGGTCTTCAGCTCAGTGTCGAGTAGGTGAATCGGGGGTTTGCTTTCTCATCTTGTGTGTTTTTTAGATCTCATCTGCATTCACTCGCCACATGAAGATGATGGGCAGGAGGTCTCTTAGGCAGCCCATGGCTGCACCGCTTTATAGCACTCCAACCCGCTCATCTAGGTTGGTTCGTGAGAGCCGAGACGCACTCTCCGAACCCAAGTTTGATTCTGCCCTGTTCCCCCTCGACCACCCTTCTTCTAGTCCTGAGGTGCCTGAGCAGAGACCGCAGCGGATATCAGATGATTTATCGGCACCTGAGTTTGGGTCTTTTTCTTTGTAGAGACCATGTCCAACAGCGAGGAGCGCACTGATGGACCCCGTGTTACAGAGACATACGTATTGGATCAGGGTGCCATCAACATCACCTTGTTAGCCTCTCTGGAGACCATGCAACATCAGATCAGAGACCAGGGGGCTTTCATGGTAGATATGCGCCGTGAGATGGAGCAGTTGCAAGCCGACAGAGATCACCGCAGAGCCGCAGGAGGAGGAGGAGAAAATTGAGACTGCTAAACACACTTGACCTTAAAAGACACTTCACCAAAAAAATTGTCTTGGGAGAGTAATCCCCTCATTGTCTGGTTTGGATGAGCGAGAGAGTGACCCGCACACTAGGCTAGAGCCATATCCGATTTCTTGATAGACTACCGACCTTTTATATGGGACATCAAAAGCTTAATCGCTCTGAAAGACTGTCTGATCACCTAATAAAATTGATAAGATAACCGACCGAGCCTTTGGTCTTCAGCTCAACGTCGAGAGTGAATCGGGTGTTTGCTTTCTCATCTTTTGTGTTTTCTAGATCTCATCCGCATTCACTCGCCACATCAAGATGATGGGCAGGAGGTCTCTTAGGTAGCCCCTGGCTGCACCGCTTTATAGCACTCCAGCCCGCTCATCTAGGTTGGTTCGTGAGAGCTGAGACGCACTCTCCGAACCCAAGTTTGATTCTGCCCTGTTCTCCCTCGACCACCCTTCTTCTAGTCTTGAGGTGCCTGAGCAGAGACCAGAGCAAATATCAGATGATTTATCAGCACCTGAGTTTGGGTCTTTTGCCTTTGCAGAGACCATGACCATCAGCGAGGAGCGTACTGATGGACCCGTGTTACAGAGACATACGTATTGGATCAGGGTGCCATTAACAACACCTTGTTAGCCTCTCTGGAGACCATGCAACATCAGATCAGAGACCATGGAGGTCTCATGGTAGATATGCGCCGTTAGATGGAGCAGTTGCAAGCTGACAGAGATCACCACAGAGCCGCAGGAGGAGGATGAGGACATATTCCGGATGACAGAGAGCCTGAGGAGCCAGTACATCCAGCACCACCAGCACGACCAATGAGGGAGCTGCACAACCCCGGTTCGACTCTCACCCATAGATGGATATTGTTGCCAGCTATTGTGGAGGACTTTAAGTTCCCTCCTCAAACGATTCAGCTTCTTCCCCGCTTCCATGGGCTCGCCACTGAGGAGCCATACCTCCATCTCCAGGAGTTCGAGATGATCTGCGGTACTGTCCACGATCTCCATGTGGACGAGGACGCCATTCGGATGATAGCCTTTCCTTTCTCCCTCGTAGATAGAGCAGCCAACTAGCCGAAGCATCTAGGGAGATTTGTTACTACATGGGAACAGCTCTGAACCGAGTACTTGAACAAGTACTATCCACTCGGTCGGACCAATGCAGCCAGGGCCCTGATCAGCAACTTTTCCATGCTCCCCAATGAGCAGTTTCACGAGGCATGAGAGAGGTTCAGGGAGCTAACAGACCGGTGTCCACACCATGATATATCAAATCCCAACCTTGTCCAGAGTTTCTTCTGCGGGCTTACACCGAAGTTGCAGGGGCTAGTGAATGCTTCCTGTGGGGGTTCCTACTTCACCAAGGATGAGGATCAGGTCTGGACCATCTACGAGGAGATGGTCGATAACTATACTGTGATGTCCCAGACCAGATTGTACAGTCAGGGGAAGTCCCACCCACCAGTCGTGTCCTATCAGAGGATAGCATGAGTTGAGGTTGGTCCTTCTACATCCGTAGCAGCAGCAACGCAGGAAGAGTCTACAGCTGCTGATATGGGGATTATCAGCGAGAAGTTGGACCGGATAGAGCTGATAGAGAAGAAGCAATGCCATGGCATGCCACAGATTGATCAGATGGCACAGATACTGAGTGACCTGAAAACCCATATCATGTCCCTCCAGGAGGCACAGACGGCTTCTCAGCCCCGTCTCAGGTCACGACAGATCCAATCAGCAACGACAATTCATCCCAGCACTCCAGCCAGGCTAGACAGGTTCACCATGTTCAGGCAGAGTCGTACCAGCATCCGCAGCAGTACTACCAATCGCCACCATCTCAGGAGACTCAGATGGTGGTCTATCAGCTGGATCAGCCCCTAGCGGTTCTCCCCCAGCCACTTACGAGCAGGAGCCATTGATGGATTTCAACGGGATTTGGTATGCCCGACCTCAGCCTGGGATCCAACGAGACCATCCCGGATTCCGTTGGTCGACCGGAGGTACCAGCTCCCAGCAGCAGCCTCCAGTTTAGGGTGGCTAGTACGACTAACAGCGAGAGCAGCCCTAGTTCCCACAGCAGCAGCATGCACATCCACAACAGCAGTACCAATATCACGATCCTCGTCCCTATCAACAGAGACAGTCTTGGAGGAAACAACAGCAACCTCAACAATATCACTCCTAGTACCCCTCTCACTCTCATCAGCAGCAACATCCTCAGTTTCAGAGAGGCAATCCGTCAGGTTCTCATGGGCCCACCTACGAGAACCCCGCTTTGGACGATCTAGCTGAAGGATATTGAGTATCCTCAAGCGCATCACGGAAGCGTGTTGATCGCATCGTATGCGATCGGGGAAACTAGTCGCACTAGTCGCTAGATGAAGCGGAAATTAAAATTTTTAAAAATTAAAGATGAAACCACATGATCACGAGAACACTTCTCGGATCGTTTCATCTAACCACAAGTATAAGGAATACCTCTTGAAGCGTGGTTGTGATCGCGAGATCCCAAAGTAGAGATCCTACTGTCTTAAGTCCGATCCACGAAGAACGCACTTGCGGACGCGATGATGAGTCACGTTCCTCCTGGCAATCCTCGATGAAGATCCAAGCATGGCTCCCCCGATTTCGTCAAACGAAATCCGTCGTCTTCCTTTAGAGCAAGTAGCCCCAATGAAGAAGGAGATCCTCGAGTCGTCGAAGGCGAAGCCAAGAATCTCTCCTTTCTCACATAAGATGGACGGCCATCCTTTTGGAGGAGAGAAAGAGAGAGAGAGAGAGACGAGAATATGAGAGAGAGAGAGTTGTAACATTGCACAACTCTTAATAATCTTGTACCTTGGAAGGCTACCCTAGCCCTCCTTTTATATTAGTTTAGGATCCAATGGATCTCAATCCAAGGGACACATGGATTCAACGGCCAGGCTTGGTCCATGTAAAATTAATGGCTATGATTGTTGTTGGTTAAAACCAACAACATTAATTTAAATTAAAATATGTTGCAACATTATCAACATAATTTAATTTAACTAATTAAGAGATAATGTGACAACAAAAAGGGAGTCAACCAACCACCCTAAATTATAGGGGTTATTTTGTCTCCTTTTATTTTATCTTATTATTTCTTAATAAATTGCAATAACTATTATTGCAATAATATCCACCAAATTAATTCCAAATCAATTTGTGAATATTTCAATCATGCCATTGATCATTATGTGAATCATGTTCACAACCCAAACTAATTTAGTAAATTGCATTTCCAATTAATTAATAAATGTGAATCCAATCCACATTATTAATTAACAAATGCTATTTACATAAATTCTCTCTCTTATATATGTATATTATAAATCATATTTATAACACACATATATCATGGATAGTGTTATCCACATTCTCTTAATCCTTGATAATTAAATCCCATTTAATTATCTTAGATACTCATTTTCACAATATGAATTATATTCATATTAAGCTTGATAATTAAATCTCATTTAATCATCAAGTCCTTGCTTGGATATTTCATAAAATGAATTATTCTTGAACTCTTTCAAGAATAATGTGCTTTCTCCGCAGATACTTGGAGATAAGGACAGGGCGATTGTATTATTCCATGTATAGCGACTTGGATATTGAGATATTATCTCAAATCCAGATCTTACAAACCTCCCATAGATGCTTGATTAAATCAAGACCGCAACTCTAATCTTCTCATTACATCTGAATCTCATTCAGATCAATGTCCAACACTTGGACTAAGATCAGATTGCTTCTCTACTGAAAGGAGTCACTAAAATCCAGACCTGTTTCATCACTCCCTCGGAATGGAAGCGTCATGGATATACAATCGTTTATGATCACATCACCCTCAGGTATTCCCAATACCTGTACATCCTGCATACTGGAAGACCCATGGTCAACCCGAAGATCAAGATCAATTTTACACTGTCTTCTTCAGGGTTTGATCACTAAGTTTCTCATTTGATCATTGGGATTTGGTATCGATCATATACTTTCCAAAAGCATATATCATACCTAGGTCTTGATCATATACTTTCCAAAAGTATATATCAAACCTACAAATTCAGTCAAGCTTCCAAAGCAAGACGACCGTGCACGGAATTTGATTCTTCCCAATATCTCATGAGTGAGCTCATGTCTTCCGGTTCAGTAGTGAACCTGTATGATCCCTTTGAGAGATCGTATTACTCATATACCCTTATATGCACACCAACGCGCATGTGTATAGACCTTGGTTAGGTCATCAACCTATTGGTCTGTCAAATGTACATACTCAGATATATAGCAATACATCTGTCTCCGGTCAGAGGATGCGTGCCTATGCTGTGACAGCATTCAACATAGGACTTAGGTTATCTCGATCTCGTTAAGTCAACCCATTGACCTAACTAATCTAACACCTCCGAATCTCTATTCCTATGCAGAGGACCTGCATCAAGAGGTCGGTTAGATATCAGCCTATGTGAGAAAGGATTGACATCTCTTACTCAGGCTGGAGATCACATCTTAACAATCATTTGACAGTGCTTGATGAATCCTCAATCTAACCCTTTAGATATTCATCCAAGCACCAGCCTCTATGATTCAATAATTGAATCAACAGCTGTATGATCATTAAGATAGCCATGGTACATAACCCTAATTGTACTAAGGGACCTATTATGCAAATTATTTATTCTTCATTTCAGATCAGGGAATGATATGTGCAATAACATTTATTGCATAATGGCTCGCCGTGGGCTCACATGTCCAACAATCTCCCACTAGCCCAAAGAGCCATTAATGGGCTAATCATTTAAACCCACACTCATGTGACAATCATAGGCTATTTAGAAAAAAGCTAGGTAAGCTGATCAGTCACTCTGTTCCCAAAAGACTGTGCCAAGTCCTTTTACGGCACTTGCATATCCCTAGGTAACAGTGCTCGCATCCAATGCGAATGTTGCATCTAATGCAACCAATACTCAATCTTGACAAAGAAATTATAGTGTCCTTGACACTATTGCTCAGTAATTGTTATAACAGTATATCCATAATCCTTATCAGAATACCCTTATTCCGGGAGATCACTATCTCTCAAGTTATCCACAGTTAAGACCTTTTAGATCTCTATCTATAAAGTCTTAACTTCTTGAAAATAAGACATAGAGATCACCATCTCTAAAGCCTTGTCATCTTTGAAGATATTGTTATTACTGCAATCAAGTGTTTTATCTCCATAATAGGATTAGTAAGAGTTTACTACTCCCACTGCATGGCAGATATCTGGCTTTTATACACATTTAGTATACATTTAGCTTCTCGTAACTGATGCACAGGTGCAAGCAGTTCTAGCATTCACTTCCTCAACTCTGTGAGGTGCTGTCCCTTTAGATAGGTCAGTACCAAATCTCAAAGGAAGGAAGCCTTTCTTGGAATTTCCAAGAATGGAATATGTCCAAGGTGTACTATAAATGTGACAGTCCCAATACCCTCTTTTCTTTGTTTCTGAACAACTTCAGAACTAAGATCCAAGAGGCATCTTTGAGATCATATCTCAAGGTATGGAATAGCCAGTCTATAAAACACTTATTATCATCCTTATATCATTCCAAATGATTAGGATATTATCTACATTTAGCACGATGAACACAATGACACTCCCACTAAGCTTCACATGGTTCATCAAGATTCTATTTGAAATCATAACATTTATAATTTCATCAAATCTTATGTTCCAACAACAAGAAGCTTATTTGAGTCCACAGATGGATTTCTTTAGCTTTCACACCTTACTTTCCAAAATCATGAAGCCCTGGGGCTACTTCATGTGAATATCCTTAGAGAGGTATTCTTTAGAGGAATGCAATCTTGAATTACATCTTGAAGATGCAACAGTCAAGTTGTGTAGCTAGGGTTAGCAATATTCTGATGAGTTTAAGCACGATTACCGAAGAGAAAGTCACATTGCAAGCAATGTCTTTTCTTACAGTGTGTAGCTCATGGCTACGAACCGAGCTTTGAAGGTCTCTACCTTTTCATCAGGTTCCCTTTCTCTTGAAGATCCATTTACACCTTAATGGGTCTAACCCTTATAGGTGGATCCTCGAGGGTCCATATACAACACTTGTATATGAAGTCTACTTTAGACTTTATTGCTAATATCCATCATTCCATGTCATGATCCTTAGGAGCTTCATCACATGAATTCCGATCATTGTCAGACTTGGCTGACACATGGAATACATCCTCAAACTCATTTGAAGAGGTATTAATGTTTCATCTTTAATTGTCCTTTTAGTTTCCGATTTCAGGAGCCTCATTATCTTCTCAAGATTAAATGGGTTCCTCTACTTCATTTTCATCTTGATTCTCAAGAGTCTCAATCCTCCAAGAATCACATTCTCAAGATGAGATCTTTTAAGAATCTCAAGGTCATAAAGTACGTATCCAATACCATACTTTATTTCCTAATGAAGTAGCACTCTCAAGTGCTAGATTCCAGCTTACATCCATGAAATCTTATTAAGGATATATATTGTAGTCTCTACTATACATATATACCTGTAAACTAAGGGGATAATTATGCTAAAATTCATCATTGATCAAATCATGTCACACATGATCCAATTGTATCTCCCTACAACTCTATTGAGTTCAGGTTTATCAGAAGGAGTGAGATAGAAATGATATTCATATCTCCATAAGGTATTCTTTGAATTTTATCTAATAGGTACAAGCTACCTAGGTTAGATCAAATTCATTTTATTTTTCTTCAAATTTTTGGTTCTAAACCAAAATTGTGAAATCTTTGAACATTTCAAAGGTTTCTCAGGTGAAGAGAAGAAATCTCATATCATACATAATCATCAATAGATATCACATATCCATAATGTTTACTATGATATAGATGATCTACATACATCAATATGTATGAGATCTTGAATACCTTGACATCTAACACCATTCCCAGAGAAGGGTGTATTGGACATTTTACTTTGAATACAATATTCAGAAGAATGTAAGATTTGAAATTTTAGACATTCTAAAGTTTCATATCTTACTAGTCTATTGATCTCATCAGCAGACAAATGTCCAAGGTTTGATGCCAGATCATTGTCAAATGATCTTCATCCTCCTATTGATCTTATAAGGTTTGATTTTCAGTATTAGAAATCTTAATGAACCATTCATTAATTTTCTAATTTTATGGAGTCCACTATATGTTAGATTACTATCTGAAATATATCCATCATAACTCTTTATGATAGTTCTATCTCAGAATTCATGTTTATTTCCAACATTTAGAAACAAACAATGGGGGTATTATAATATCTAGGTCATAGAGACATTCTCTAAGACTAAGGGCTCTCCCACTGAGAATATGAAGTCTATCTATCCAATAGCGATTGCTGCAACAATTACAGTAATATCCATGTAGATGACTACTAAACCTTAAGATCAAATTTCTAATCTTCTAATATATATGCAACCAATTGCAAATGTCATTAGAAGATTGGGATACAATTGTCAGACTTTATCTTATGAAATAATAAAGTCAGAGTCAATGATTATATGTAGATTATTCTGATGCTCTATCTGAGTCCTTCACTAAGGATTTTAGACAGACTTGATAGTCATACTATCAACACATCAACATATTGCAGTATTGGCATTCATCCAACTCTTTGGATGTCATATGGAAGTTACAGAAGTAGGTCAACTCTTTGACTTTCCTTCTTACTCGGGTCCGACCCATGCTTCCACTGCGCTCTCTCCATCTATAAACAACCATTGTTCAAGACAAAGAATCTCTTATGTTGAATTCAAAGATTTCAATACAAGAGCATTTCAACATTTATACATGCTTCATTAAATTCATACAATATGAATATTATGAAGCTTCATGAATGACTAGAGTATAGATAATAGAATGGTGACACTCATCATATCTACATACATCTTATCTCTTAGAGACTTAGGTTCAGTTAGGTATTCAAACATTTTGAATACATCATCTCTTTCGAGCCACCATTCTGCATAATGCAGAGAACCATGTCATTCATGATTAAATGTCTAGAGCATATATGTATGCCAAAATATCTTCTTTTATTTTATAAGGATTATTCGAAAATTACGATCACCATCGACATGTCACTTCCAAAGTACACTCGATGAAAGGTCAAGACTATAGAGACATACAAACCCTAAGGTGATGTCTTATTGTCTTATTTAATTGTCATTCCTCATTATGTTGAGGAAACTTGCACATTGCAACCACATACATTATGTGTCCAATTGCAAGTACAATATCTGGATCAAGAGTCAATCCATGATATTTTACTGGTTATTATTGAGTATAACATTGAGTGGGTTTAATGAAGGATTATCTGAAATAAGAAATTTGCATAAGGGTATATATATTATATACATATTTTACTTTGATTTAGGAATTTTTATATCAAAGTTGTCTTGCCTTGGTCGAACACTGAAAGTTCATTCCCTTAATCACTTTCAATGTAAGAGATATTCTTACCATTATATCTCTAGCAAGATCTGGGATCTCCTTTCCTATCTTTGTTGCATCCCAATAATATGAGAACCTACAACTCGGATAAAAAGAAGCGGGAACACATTCCGCCTTGCAAGTCCAACTTGCATCTCCCAATTCGGTCTTTAACACCCGGGCCCACCACCCCTAAGATGATATTGACCCGTCATTAATTGAACCAACCGTCAACAGGCTTAATACTCTCTATACGCAATCCAATATCGCCCCAATAATATGAGGACCCGATATTGGGGTCACTACGTATACGGCCTTACTCTTTCGAAAAGAAAAGAACCCGATCCAATTAAATCATATATAGGATCTGTCACTTCGGACAGGCGTCTCTATATACAACAACTGGCGACAGAATCCTTTGCCTTGACGGGAGACCATGAATGTCACTTATGTGATCCTCCACCTCATATTCAAATTGTAATTAATTATCGTGAATCATATTCACATAATTAATTCTTTCAAGGGAAATACACATCTATTCATAATAGAGTGTTTATTGGATATAATTAATTTAATCACATTAAATTAATCATCAATCAATCATCAATCAACAAACATGTCTTTTACTTGAATAGTAGGTATTATCTCAAAATACGTATTATTCAAATTTTAATAATTAGAAAAATACACAGTGACTTTCTCCGGTATTATACAGTCCCTACCCGCTGTCATGGCCAGTACCGACGAGAGTGGGACGGACCACATACGTTGCAAATCCGCTACCCCAATGCTCTCCGACTAGGCACCACATCCGCTTCGGGGAAAGGATAAGACACAGATAGATCATCATGTACTTTGAGATGCTCATCGGTTTTCACCGAAATTATACCATATAATATACATCAAAACATTTTTGATTATAAGGAGATTTGCTAGACAAATCCCCAATCCTATTCAAGCAAAAAGAGTTTTTCATGTAAAAGTTGTCCTACAACAATGTAGGATAAACTATGGTTTTCATGAAAGCAATGTTTGTTGATGAACCAATGATCAAGATCTAATATCTTATCATTGTGGTTTAGGCAAATGTCATTCAATGAATAATTATTTATTTAAATATTTCACAAATATTTATCACTAATTATTCCAGAAAATTAACAATTAATTTTCATCATGATAATTGAATGACATATCACTAGGTTCAAGATCAAATTGTTAATTTCCAGCAGTGACCCCCAATCACCAAAATTAACTTATCTTGATCAATTTAAATCCAAGAAATGCAAACTCAGTTTCCAAAGATTGCCTATTTGATTTTATTAAAGAACCAAGTGAT
Source organism: Ottelia alismoides (assembly GCA_037367405.1). Lineage (NCBI taxonomy): Eukaryota > Viridiplantae > Streptophyta > Magnoliopsida > Alismatales > Hydrocharitaceae > Ottelia > Ottelia alismoides. The sequence continues at coordinate 151,894 of JAZKJV010004782.1, read as the reverse complement.
AATTCACACATTTCAATGCGGATTAAAACGTAATTATCTCATTAATCACGTTCAAATCCGTAGTTCCCGCAACAGTGAATATAGTCATATTCAAAAAGCCATGGTCTTGAGCAAATGAAGTCCAAATTTAGTAAACTCAAGTTCTATGGTTTCCTTTTTTAATGGAGAACAAAATCCAATTGAAAATTTCGTGTTTAAACATTTTAAACAGTACAGAAAAATTCAATTAGACAGAAGTGCGAAAATTGAAATGCAGTAAAAATTTCGCAGCCCTTTCAAGATTCCAAATCGTCTAAGGTCTATGGATCATATCCAAAACCTTATTCGACCTATGGCTCTGATACCACTTGAAGGATATTGAGTATCCTCAAGCGCATCACGGAAGCGTGTTGATCGCATCGTATGCGATCGGGGCAACTAGTCGCCTAGTCGCTAGAAGCAGCGGAAAATTAAAATTTTTAAAAATTAAAGATGAAACCACATGATCACGAGAACACTTCTCGGATCGTTTCATCTAACACAAGTATAAGGAATATCTCTTGAAGCGTGGTTGTGATCGCGAGATCCCAAAGTAGATATCCTCCTGTCTTAAGTCCGATCCACGAAGAACGCACTTGCGAGCGCGATGATGAGTCACGTTCCTCCCCGCAATCCTCGATGAAGATCCAAGCATGGCTCCCCCGATTTCGTCAAACGAAATCCATCGTCTTCCTTTAGAGCAAGTAGCCCCAATGAAGAAGGAGATCCTCGAGTCGTCGAAGGCGAAGCCAAGAATCTCTCCTTTCTCACATAAGATGGACGACCATCCTTTTGGAGGAGAGAAAGGGAGAGAGAGACGAGAATATGAGAGAGAGAGAGAGAGAGAGTTGTAACATTGCACAACTCATAATAATCTTGTACCTTGGAAGGCTACCCTAGCCCTCCTTTTATATTAGTTTAGGATCCAATGGATCTCAAACCATGGGACACATGGATCCAACGACCAGGCTTGGTCCATGTAAAATCAATGGCTATGATTGTTGTTGGTTAAAACCAACAACATTAATTTAAATTAAAATATGTTGCAACATTATCAACATAATTTAATTTAACTAATTAAGAGATAATGTGACAACAAAAAGGGAGTCAACCAACCACCCTAAATTATAGGGGTTATTTTGTCTCCTTTTATTTTATCTTATTATTTCTTAATAAATTGCAATAACTATTATTGCAATAATATCCACCAAATTAATTCCAAATCAATTTGTGAATATTTCAATCATGCCATTGATCATTATGTGAATCATGTTCACAACCCAAACTAATTTAGTAAATTGCATTTCCAATTAATTAATAAATGTGAATCCAATCCACATTATTAATTAACAAATGCTATTTACATAAATTCTCTCTCTTATATATGTATATTATAAATCATATTTATAATACACATATATCATGGATAGTGTTATCCACATTCTCTTAATCCTTGATAATTAAATCCCATTTAATTATCTTAGATACTCATTTTCACAATATGAATTATATTCATATTAAGCTTGATAATTAAATCTCATTTAATCATCAAGTCCTTGCTTGGATATTTCATCAAATGAATTATTCTTGAACTCTTTCAAGAATAATGTGCTTTCTCCGCAGATACTTGGAGATAAGGACAGGGCGATTGTATTATTCCATGTATAGCGACTTGGATATTGAGATATTATCTCAAATCCAGATCTTACAAACCTTCCATAGATGCTTGATTAAATCAAGACCGCAAATCTAATCTTCTCATTACATCTGAATCTCATTCAGATCAATGTCCAACACTTGGACTAAGATCGGATTGCTTCTCTACTGAAAGGAGTCACTAAAATCCAGACCTGTTTCATCACTCCCTCGGAATGGAAGCGTCATGGATATACAATCGTTTATGATCACATCACCCTCAGGTATTCCCAATACCTATACATCCTGCATACTGGAAGACCCATGGTCAACCTGAAGATCAAGATCAATTTTACACTGTCTTCTTCAGGGTTTGATCACTAAGTTTCTCATTTGATCATTGGGATTCGGTATCGATCATATACTTTCCAAAAGCATATATCATACCTAGGTCTTGATCATATACTTTCCAAAAGTATATATCAAACCTACAAATTCAGTCAATCTTCCAAAGCAAGACGACCGTGCACGGAATTTGATTCTTCCCAATATCTCATGAGTGAGTTCATGTCTTCCGAGTCAGTAGTGAACCTGTATGATCCCTTTGAGAGATCGTATTACTCATATACCCTTATATGCACACCAACGCGCCGGTGTATAGACCTTGGTTAGGTCATCAACCTATTGGTCTGTCAAATGTACATACTCAGATATATAGCAATACATCTGTCTCCGGTCAGAGGATGCGTGCCTATGCTGTGACAGCATTAACCATAGGACTTAGGTTATCTCGATCTCGTTAAGTCAACCTATTGACCTAACTAATCTAACACCTCCGAATCTCTATTCCTATGCAGAGGACCTGCATCAAGAGGTCGGTTAGATATCAGCCTATGTGAGAAAGGATTGCCATCTCCTACTCAGGCTGGAGATCACATCTTAACAATCATTTGATGGTGCTTGATGAATCCTCAATCTAACCCTTTAGATATTCATCCAAGCACCAGCCTCTATGATTCAATAATTGAATCAACAGCTGTATGATCATTAAGATAGCCATGGTACATAACCCTAATTGTACTAAGGGACCTATTATGCAAATTATTTATTCTTCATTTCAGATCAGGGAATGATATGTGCAATAACATTTATTGCATAATGGCTCGCCGTGGGCTCACATGTCCATCACTAGCCCGTCTCATGTCCGAGTAGCATGCCACCTTCTGACGGGAGATGGACGAGTTTAGACAAGAGATGGGAGAGATTGTAAGAGGGAAGGCCACCATTCCTGTACAGATTGAGCCGAACCCGAACAACCTGAAGAGGATGTCTAATCAGGTAGAGTTTACAGAGGTTACCACTCCTAGTGATTCACTTGGTGATGTTTCTGCATATCATTTTGATGCTGACTTTGTTACACTTAGGAGAGGTAAGATGCCATCCAGCAGCGCCTCATCTGAGCGACGACCACTCGCAGATTCAGGAGTGCCAGATGAGGAGGAGAACAGTGTTGATGCTACTCGTGATGATGATGATGACGACGGTGGTGTTGACGCCACCAAGGACATTGATCCAGCTGGGACTGAGGCTGTCGTTTCACCAGATTCAGGAGGAGGTGTTGCTGATGCCACCAGTTTTTATGCTGAGCCAGAGTACGGTACTGACGCCACGAACCCAGATGCCGTAGGTGGTACTGAGGCCACCATTTCAGTTCCTGTTGCATTTCCATCTATTTGTGTATCTCAGGACAATTCTAGAAATAAAGGAAAGGGCTATTCAATTGTGAGTCCATCTGTTTTGCTTAGAGATATGTGTATGGATTCTATCTTGCCACAGCAGCAACGACCCGATCCTAGCGCTCCATTTGAGGAGGGCCCATCCATCCCCTTCCCCCAATCACTCGGCTTGGCTAAGGGGACCAAAAAAGAAAATCCAAAAAAATCCCATCAGCTAGAGTTCAACCAGCAGATGATAGAAATATTCCAGATACAATTGAATCTACAGGAAGCCTTGGAGCACATCCCCCTCTTCTAGAGGAACCTTAGCGAGAGGACCACCATTCGCAGGAAGAGGAGGAACCACCACTCAGAGATCCATGTGCTCACTCGTGCCACCTGCTTCGCCATCCAGAACCGTCTGCCATCCAAGAGACCAGATGCAGGAGCTCCCTATGTTAGGTGCCACATACACGAGCAGAGGTTCGACCGGACTCTATTAGACAGTGGTTCTTCGATTAACCTACTTCTGGCAGCCTTACTCGACCGCTTCGAGTTTGTCCCTCTTAGACAGAGCAGGACGGTCCTTCAGTTTGCTGATCGATCTATCAAGAGGTTAAAGGGGTTACTGAAGGACGTGGTCATCACAATTCAAGGCCTGTAATTCCTCGTGGACTTCGTAGTGTTGGACATGGAGATCCCTGAGTCTGTGACCGATACCCCCATCATTTTAGGATGCCCGTTATTGGCCACAGCTAAGGCAGTGTCCGACCATGATATCGGGAAGGTATACTTTCGCATCGAGGGCGAGAGTATACAAATAGAGACGATCGATGAGACTAGAGAGAGATTTAGCTTGCTCAGAGCTGCTCACAAATTCAGAGCAGATGACAGAGGCAGAGCGAGACGTCCACCAGGAGTGTGATTTTGTGATTACAGACGACGAGGCAGTTTGGGCAGACCTCGTTTCGCAAGCCATCCTCTTAGATTCAGACCCCGCTGATGCACATATTCCAGTAGAGGAGAGCTTGGAGAGCGCATTCCTGGCAGAGGACACCTTTGAGGCAGCAGACCATGTTCCCAATAGAGAGGCAGTTGATTTGTTTGATTCAGATCCCTCGGAGTCAGACATTGATTAGACAGAGTTCGATGATATGATTTCGTGTCTGATTTCCACAGAGCCAACAGCTAGGGTGGAGACCGAGCCGATTCATAGTACAGATACACTAGCAGAGCAGTCTTCATCAGATCTTCAGATTCAACGAGAGTTCTCCCACACGGATTTGGTTGCGTTCATTCAGACCTTTCAGAGACCAGATCCGCCAGTTCCTAGTTGTCCAGAGCAGAAGACCTTGCCGCAGTTGCTGAAGTATAGGTTCCTTGCGGGTGAGCATGAGATGCACCCAGTCATTATCTCAGCGAATTTGACTGGAGAGCAAGAATCTCGTCTAATGGAGTTTCTTGAAAAGAACTGCAAGGCCATAGGATGGAGCATAGCCGATCTCCAAGGGATAAATCCGGCCCTTTGCTCCCACCATATCTATCTCGAGGAGGACGTGAAGCCGTCGTGTGGGTTCTAGCGATGGCTAAACCCGAATCTTCAAGAGGTTGTCTTGAAGGAAATCTCGAAATGGTGGAGTGCCGATTTTATCTACCCCATCTCCGACTCCAAGTGGGTTAGTCCATTACATGTGGTGCCCAAGAAGACGGGCATCGCTACAATTGTGAGTGAGTCTGGAGAGGAGATCGCTACCCGGGTACCCACTTCTTGGAGGGGTTGTGTGGACTACAGAAGATTGAATCAAGCCACTAAGAAGGATCATTTCCCACTGCCTTTTATTGATCAGATTATAGAGAGGCTAGTAGGGAAGAGTCATTATTGCTTTCTTGACGGGTACTCCAGATATAATAAGGTGACCATTGCGCCAGAGGACCAGGACAAGACCACATTCACCTGTCCCTTTGGGACATATGCTTTCAGACGCATGACCTTTGGTCTATGCAACGCTCCGGCGACATTCCAGAGGTGCATGTTGTCCATCTTTTCGGACATGGTGGGTGAGTGCTTGGAGGTCTTCATGGACGACTTTTCGGTCTATGGCGATGGGTTCAATGCTTGTCTTGAGTGCCTAGAGCACGCCCTACAATGATGCATCGAGGTCAACCTTGTATTATCATGGGAGAAGAGTCACTTCATGGTGACTCAAGGGACGGTGCTTGGTCATATCATCTCCAACAGGGGCATGGAGGTTGATCCAGCCAAAATGGATATCATTAGAAAAATCAATCCACCGTCCAACTTACGACATTTACTGTCTTTTCTGGGGCACGTCGGTTTCTACCGACGATTCATTCATGATTTCAGTAGGATTGCCTGGCCGTTGACTCATTTATTGACCAAAGACACCAAGTTCATAGTCGATGATAAGTGTCTTGTGTCATTTGAGACTCTCAAGAGTCTAGTTGTCGAGCCTCCCGTCCTCCAACCGTCTGATTGGTCTCTCTCATTCGAGATCATGATGGATGCCTCCGATTTTGTCGTAGGGGCCGTGCTGGGACAAAGGAGGGATGGAGTACCATTTACCATTCACTACGCTAGCTGTACATTGGATGCCACACAACGGAACTACACAGTCACAGAGAAGGAGATGCTAGCCGTAGTCTTTGTCCTAGATAAATTCATATCGTACATCATTGGATCTAGAGTGACCATTTTTACTGATCATACCGCCATCAGGTACCTCATGGCAAAGAAGGATGCCAAAGCGAGACTGACTAGATGGATCCTTCTACTCCAGGACTTTGATATTGAGATTAGATTGATCCTATATGTGAGACCATCCCAGATGAGGCGATCCTTGCTATCGCCTCACTCCCGTGGTATGCTGACATTGTGAACTATCTTGTTGCCAAGAAAGTTCCACAAGGTTGGCCCGGGCAGAGACTTGAGACCTTCCTAGTGAAGGCCAAGTCTTACCATTGGGAGGATCCCATCCTTTACCATGAGGGAGGGGATAGTGTCTGGCGACGGTGCATTCCTCAGGAGGAGCATCGTAGCGTCCTCACCTACTGCCACAAGCTGGAGGCAGGAGGACATCACTCTGGGAGGAGAACGACACATAAAGTTCTCCAATCCGGCCTATGGTGGCCTACTCTCTTCAAGGATTCTGATGAATTCGTGAAGAGATGTACTGACTGTCAGAGGATGGGTACTTGTGGACATCGTGACATGATGCCGATGCAGCCCATTCACTTCTGTGAGGTTTTTTACGCACGGGGCATCGATTTCATGGGTCCATTCCCTAAGAATCAGGGATTCGATTACATTCTGTTGGCCGTTGATTATGTGAGTCATTGGGCTGAGGCCATCCCCGCCCGAACCACAGATGCTAGGAATGTATGCAGATTTTTGAGGAAGAATATCATTTCACGGTTCGGGGTACCTCGAGTGTTGATATCTGACGGGGGGGGGGGGTCTCATTTCGTCAATGACAAGGTAAAGGCCCTTGCTAGCGAGTTCAACATAGACCATCGAGTAGCCACTCCATACCATCCTCAGACCAATGGTCTTGCTGAAGTATCGAATAGGGAGATCAAGACTATATTGCAGAAGGTCGTCCACCGTGACCGAAAGTATTGGTCACAGCTTTTGGACTCGGTCTTGTGGGCATATAAGACGTCCTTCAAGATGCCTTTGAGTACTTCTCCCTTTCGCTTTGTTTATGGCAAGCCCTGCCATTTACCTGTTGAGCTTAGACATAAGTTACTTTGGGCTGTTACCGAGATACTTTTGGATCCAGTAAGTGTAGGAGACCAGAGGAGGGCAAAATTGGCAGCCCTGGAGGATCTTAGAGATGAAGCCTTTTCAAGCAGCGTACATTATAAGGAGAGAGTGAAGGAGTGGCATGATTCTTATATCTGCCACAAGCAGTTTGAGCCAGATCAGACAGTATGGTTGTTTGATGCCAGGCTTAGATTATTTCCAGGGAAGTTATAGAGCAAGTGGAAGGACCATACCTGGTCCGAAAGGTACATGACAATGGGAGTATCGACATATCTGAGATGTCATCTGAGTCTACCTTTCGTGTTAACGGGTAGCGGCTCAAACCATATCTAGATCATGAGTCACTGGTCGTTAACATCGCCCCTATTCATTTTGCGTGAGATGTGGTCTTTGACTCACATCTATTGCATCTCACGCCTGATTATCACTGTCTTCCACCTTGTATAGATCCAGTTGTCCATATCATTCCATTATTTAGTCCCACACTCCATCTCCATCCTATGATTATGCTATACTTAGGGTGTACTTTACCCTAAGTATGGGGGGGTGTAGGACTCTTGAGTATTCTTTTGATTCTTTCTGCCTATGTTTTGCTGCCTATACTTAGGGATATTTTGCCCTAAGTATAGGGGAGGTAGACCTTGTACATTCTTCCACTCGGATTCCCCTTCATGTACAGCTTGCTATACTTAGGATTACTTGATCCTATGTATAGGGGAAACACCGAGTCCATTCATTCTATTCTTTGATTCGTCCTTATAGTATACTATTCCTTTTCACTTCCCTATACTAAGCACGAGTTATGTCTTTTTCATCGCTCTTGATTCATTCTGAGGACATCGTTCGAGCTAAGTATAGGGGGGTGTCGTATATATTTCATATATATTTTACTCATAACTTGTACTTTGTGTGCGTGTGTTAATAAATAAAATGGCTAAAAATCTTTTATCCAAAAACCATAAAAATTTAAAATTTTTCATTGTACATTGAAATTCTTTATTGCACATACATGGCTATTTATAAAAATTATTTTTGTACAAATGTTTGTAAAAATGATTTTGTGTAAAGAGTTTGTAAATATTTTGATATCAAAATTATGTATATAGTACAAAATTTTTGTAAAATGTTTATAAAACAAAAGTTTGCAAAAACCCTTGTGTAAATACTTGTAAATATTTTGCAAAACTCCATGCATGCATTCATTCATTCAAACATTTTCGAAAATTTTGCACATTTTCAAAAACTTGCATAAAAACATTTTTGTATATATTTGTACAGTTTTCTAAATCATGATTGACATTTAAACTAACCCGGAATTAAATTGAAAAATGGAGCTTGGTTAAGACCTTAATCCACCTAGTTCTAAGAGGAACCTTATAGGGCTTAGGGTTTAGACTTTTCAGGTCCATTTGGAACTTAATTCTTTGAGTCCACTAGGCTATGATCATATGTCATCTTGATGAGCCTAAGTAGAACACTTAACAACACACACATGACTCTCAGAGACAATGGTTTTACTTGCACCAACACATTACACATAGCTCTCCACGGATGAGGCGGTGAGGAGGCAGTTTCCTTTGGCTTGGGGTAGCATATGAGGGTAGTACTTCTAGGCGGAACCTCTCTTCTTCTTATAGTGAAGGAAGTGCGTCTCAACTTGGTCTGATGGTGTTGAAGTCTAAAGACAGGAGTTGTGGGTTGCAAAAAATCTTCAAAAGAGGGATAGTCTACTGGTTCAATAGGAAAAATTCCTTATGTATATATGCTGCACCATGTAGATATGTTGTACATATGCACATCGAAAAAAAAGTGTGCAAAGAAAGAAAAACTACAAAAAAGTGGTGGGTCTGATTGAAAATAAAATACCCACCGGAGTGTATATAGTCAAATAAAGCAAAGCTTATGTGACATATGCTCATCTCATGAAGCTTGCAGCGGGAGACCTAGCTACATTGGTTGGGATCCCAAGGATACATGGCTACACTGGTCATGGTCCATTCTCTTCTTCCTCCTCTTCTTGAGCCGGTTGAACTTGAACTTAGAAGGGAATACCCCACTCCTCGAGAAAAGAGCTACCAGACTGAGGCATTAGAGTTACCTTGTTAAGGGGGGTTGTCACTTTGTCTTTTCTGAGGTGGGGAGCTACATATCACTTACACAATACAAGGAAAGATTCATGGTCATTAGAGTTTGTGTATGTAGACTTGTTCTAACCTGGATTATTGAGGAGTCTTGACCATAGATTGGTGGAACTTAGAGGCTGATAAGTTTTAAGCATAAGTTCAAATAAGGTTCCGACAAATTAATAATCCAATGGCCTGACTGAGGACCATACTTCAATTTAATAAAGGCAAGTTTAATAACCAACCTTGATTTCCCTTCTTTTTCTTTCTCTTTTTCACTTCTTTTTCAAATAAGTGTTTGCTAAGGGACTAGCAAAAGTAAAGTATAGGGGGGGGGGGGGGTGATGAATCCCTATTCATCACTCTTTATCCTTTTATTTTAGCTAAATATTTTGGTAAACTCCCCCTCCCGGACCATCGAATTTTCTAATTGGTCCAGGAGGGATGTTGACCCTGGTCAACTCCCCCTCCCGGACCCTTCTTCGCCCGAATCCGATTTTTACCTCCTCTTCTCGAAATTTTCTCGATCGGATCTGATTGCCTCTTGCCCTGATTTCTTCGCCCGCTCCTTCCCTTTGGATCCACGATCCTCGTGGATCCCTAGGGAAGGCCGGATCTTCCTCAGTTCACCACGGGCTCCGATTCTTCTTCGCCACCTGGGACTTGCTATAAAAGTTTCACTCTTCTCCCTAGACCTTCAGCTCGTGCCACACACCTTCCTTTTACCCTAGAAACCTTCCCCTTGATGACAACAATCGGAGGAGCTCTTTGGTGATCGAAAAGAGTTGCTGCAGCCGACGCTCTCTTCATGTGGCTGGAGATCCGCCACGTTTGAGCCTCCCCGCCTTCCGCAACGTGGTAGAGGCGAAGACCCAGACCGACCTCACCCCCTAGAGCTCAGGATCTTGTTAGGACCATCAGTTATACCTCATTTCGATCATAGTTCCCGTATATCTCGAATCTTTCATTTGCCCTCCGCCGGCTCCGACCCAATGGTCAGAGCTCTATCAGTCACATCCACATGCTTAGATCTACACCGCGGACCATCGTCATCCCTCTTTCATGGCCTGATCACCCAAATCTTGACTATCCGAGCCAAGATTAGGCTTAGGTTCCCTCCACCGCTTTGCCGGAACCTCCCTTCGCCACCCATCGTCGCTTCCCCGTATTTTAGGTTCAATAACCTTGGCCGGAGAACTCCTCTGAGCAAGAGCTTTACCCCACAGGTTGACGCGCGCAAGCATACACTCCAGACCACCCCATTCCAGCTTCGCTAGAGGTCGCCCAGGTCACGTACCCCGTCCAGGAGATCCGACCATTGGCTATCTCATCAGACCCGACCACCCAACGCAGAGGAGCATTGCGAGTCAAACCCTGTTGCCCAATCATCCATCGGAGCACCGGATCACTGCCGGTTCTCCGGTGAACTTCGCCCAGGAGAAGTTCCTCCAGCATCCTTCTCCACCTTCGGTTCATCGCCAGCCTCCAGTTCATATTTGAGCCATCCACCGTCTGCCCATGTCAGGCCGTTAGATCTGACATCTAACGGCCATGTACACCCCACGTTCTCCTCTTCGCCAGACCGTTGGATCCACCAGGTATCAGCGTCAGAGCTGCACGTCGCCAACCATTCAAAGCGTACCACCCGTCCCCCCCGTGAGCCGCACACCCTGCTTGGGTAATTTGCTCCATTTCCCTTGCATTATTTCTTTTTATAGTTTAGTTTGTAAAATATAAGTTTCACTGTGGATTATTTGCATTTGTGTCCCTACAGTTTTTCGTATTTACAGATTAGTCCCTCCGTTGTGGTTACACGTGCATCGTCACGTGTCTTTCTAGGATATTTGCATGTATGGACTTGGTTTTAATGAGTGTTATGCTTTGATAATATAGTTTCATTATTTGCACTTATACCCTGTGCATGCTGCGATTTAACATGTGCTGAATATTGTGTGAAAATTATAGTGGGCCCCTTGGACTTTTGACACGTGTTATCATTTAGTCCATGGAAGTTATTTTCTTTGCATCTAGGTCCCTGTGTGCTATGCTTCTTTGATTGGTTTGAATAAATAGCAAATCTCGTCCAAATTTCATAAATTTGGACACATAGCTCCTGCCATGGTGAAAAATTTTCTATGAATTTCTAGGCTCATTTTGTTTGCATTTGATATTTTTGAAAATTCAAAAACCTTAAAATTTGCTTCTGTCCAGTTTCAAAAATCAACTAAAAATATTAAAAATCCTCCAAAAAATCCAAAAACTTACTGATTGTTTGTTTTGTTGAGTTTTCACTTCAACCCAATTTTCATCGTATTTGGATTTATAAAAACCATAAAAATTAAAAACATTGAATAACTTAGGAAAATCATTAAAATTCCTAAAAGTTCAAAAACAAAATGCATTTCCAGTTTCTGTAGTTAGAGTTTTATTTTTATTTTATAATAAAATTGTTTCTCAAATTTTATAGGCACTTTAAGTATTTTTAAAGTGCCTTTAGATTCTGACTGCACACTGTTTTGGATTTTCAGCATTGTTTCATTTTTATAAAATTAACTAAAAATCAGAAAAATCCAAGAAATATAACAAAAACATTTGAATATTCCCAAAATCTAAAAATATTTTTATTTGAATTTTCTGAGTATTTTTTATGTGCTTAATAATTGTTTGATTGAGATTTTGTGAGTGTCTTTACCCTTTTGCTAATATTAAAAATTCCAAAAAAAATTAAAAATATAAAATCCACCAAAAATAGTTGTTTTTGGATCTCCGACTATTTCGTAGGTTTACCATACCGTGCTCCTTGTGTTCGACCCTGGTAGCTATACCAGGTAAAATAAAATAGCGAGACCACTATATGTTTGCTTGCTTGCTTGATTTTTTTATTGGTGGTCTTCCTTGATTTTCTTGATTGACTTAGCCTCGTGGTTTGGGTCGCAACGACCCTGATTATTTACACCTTGACCTGATAGCGAGACATTGAGTCATTAAGCCTTCCCCTAGGATCCACGACCCTTGCGGATCCCTAAGAAGGTGCGGATCTTCATAGGGTTGCTTTCTCTCGCCCGATCCTTCCAGCCTCCTAGGAAGCCTATAAAGCATCGCCTCCACCTCCACAGTCCAGTAGCTCATCCCTCGTGTCTCATTTCCACCCTAGCCATCTTCATTGAAGTGAGAACCACCGAGAAAGCATCTTAGGATCCTCAGGGAGTCGCCAGGAGGCTCGTAGCTCGATGTAGACGGACTTCTCCGCTGCGTGCAACCTCCCCACCTGTCGCAGCGTAGCCGAGGCTATTACCTTGACGACCATCTCCGCCTGAAGCGTAGGATCACCTCTAAACCGTCAGCTGCTTACTCTATCCTTCACACCTTCACTTTTGCTTCGATTTTTCCATCTTCCTCTGTCGTACGTACGCTGCTCTGACCACCCAGTGAGAGTGCCTGTATCACTCATACATCTGCATTGATCGACGCTACATTCCATCCCCCCTCCGGAGACGCAGTTTGCCCCTTGATCCCTTCTCATCGGAGTATGATCAAGCCGAATCTCCTTCCTCCGACTAAGCCCAAGATCGCAATGCTCCATTCACCCTCGCTTCCCCTACGTAACGCTCAATAAACACCGTCGGAGTTCCATCTCCGAGCAGCCCTTCCGTTTGTAGATGTAAGCATGCGTGGAAGGGCTCATTTCAAACCCCTATTGCACCGGCAGAGCTGCTCCAGGACACTCCCTCGCCACGTTCATTCGACTCTCATCATCATCACCGGACCCATCATCAGATGAGGGAACCCCTCACGACATTGCCCGACAACTCCAGACCTCCCATCGGGTTGGTAGATCACCTCCCCTACTCGATCGGAAGTCGACTAAGAGTAGTTCTTGCAGACATCCTCCTGGCCGTTAGATCACCCTCCACATGCCAGATTCCACCACAGCCGCCGACAACAGTAACCATTTTGGTCGTTGGATCTGACGCCACCTGATGCATCAGGCCGCATGTCCCAGACATTCTCTAGACCGTTAGATCTGCATCCACCAGTTGATTAGGGCCATATGCCAACACCCGCCTCCACGCCTGCCACGTGTTACCACGTGCCTCGCACATGCACGTGAAGGGTAATTTCACTTAGGCCCTCTCTGTTTTTGTATTTAGTTCCAAGTACTCTAAATATTGGTTGTAATTTATTTTAGTTTAGACAATCTGCAGTTTGGACCTCTAGCTTTCTTGTATTTGCATTTTAGTCCGTCTTCATGTGTAGCGCATGAACTTACATGTGATCTTTCATGTTAATTACAGTATTAGTCCTGAACTTTAGTTTTGTTATGGAATGATTGTTTATTAGTAACATTTGCATTTTTACCCCTTATTTCCTAACTCATGTGTGGTGCACTTGTCTACCCATGTTATTTGCACTTTTAATCTTGAGTTTCTTGTTTGTGTTAATATTTGGTCTGCAAAGTTATCATAATTACAATTAGCTTCCTATAAGCTGTGTATCCTATTTTTGATCAAATAAATACCTAATTAACTCCAACAATTCCATAAAAATTATTATTAGCTCTTGCTAACACGTAATATTTATGATGATTTTTGTAAATTAATTTAGTTTTATATAATATTTTTTAAAAATTAAAACCCATAAAAAATGCTCTGTTTATTTTATAAAATACACAAAAATTATAAAATTTGTTTTAAAAATTACAAAAAATTATATGTGATTGTTTTTGTGTGATTTTTCTCTAGTACCTGTTTTGTTGCAAAAACCATTATGAAAACCCTAAAAATCTAAAAATTCTCAAAAACTTATAGAAATCATTAAAAATTCTAAAAAAATAAAAAATAGGATTCCATTATTTGTTGTCAAATATTTTTATTGATTTCTCATAATAATCACAACCAGGACATTAAGTTACTTTTAATATTTTAAATTTGCCTTTTAGTCCCGGCTATACACTATTTTCCCTTCTTGCCTTTGCTTGATTTTTATAAAATCATATAGAAATTGGAAAAATCCTAGAAAATCACCAAAAACATCTGAATATTTGAAAAATATAAAAATATTTTTATTCCTAAATTTTGAGCATTTTTAGTATTAACTAAAATTGCAAAAGGTTGGCTAGTGCTTGTTTTCTTGTTTTATTTTCTTATTTTGAAAATACGAAAATATGAAAAACTAAAGGAAGTTGGACCACATAGTGATCATCGAGAAGAAGCAGTGCCAGGGCATGACACAGATCGACTAGTTGGCATAGACCTTGAGTGACTTGAAGACCCAGACCATGTGTCTCCAGGAGTCACAGACGGATTCTCAGCCCCGTCTCAGGTCACGGGCCGATCCTAGCAGCAGCAACTCATCCCAACACTCCGCCCAGTATTGCCAGGTTCACCACATCCAGGCGGTGCTGGTCGCAGCTGCATTACCAGTACTCTAACCCACCACCATCTCAGGATACTCAGATGGTGGTGTATCAACAAGATCAGCCACTGGCAGTTCTTCCCCTATCCCCGTACGAGCAGAAGCCGTTGATGGAAGTCAACGGGATTTGGTATGATCGACAACCGATTGGGATCCGTAGAGATCATCCCAGATTCAGGTGGTCTACCGAAGGCACCTCGTCCCAACAACAACCTCCAACTCAGGGTGGACAGTTCAACCAACACAAGCAGCCCCAGCTCCCCAAAAGCCACAACATCATTTTCAGTAGGGTCCTCGTCCCTACCAACAGGGACATTAGTGGAGGCAGCACCAGCAACAACCTCAACAGTAGTATTCTTAGCCTCTCCCTCACCAGTTCCAGCAACAACCTCACTTTCAGCAAGGCAACCTGTCCAGTTCTCATGGTCCAGCCTATGAGAACCCATCCCTTGATGATCTAGACTGCCTACTCGTAAATCACTATTTATCCTCTTGGTGGGAGATGGACGAGTTTCGCCAGGAGATGAGGGAGATCATAAAGGGCAAAGCCGCCATACCCGCTCAGATCGAGCCCAACCTAAACAAACTTAAGAGTAAATCTGAGCTAGTACAGTTCATAGAGACCACCATCCTAGTTATTCATTGGGTGACATTTCTTCATATATATTTAATGTTGATTTTGTCACACTTAGGAGTGGTAGAATGCAAGCTGATGGTGCCTCATCTGAGCGATGACATCACGATGAGCCAGGAGCACCAGACGAGGAGGATAACAATGCTGATGCCTCTAATGATGATGTTGAGGATGGTGGTGATGACGCCACCAAGGATGTTGATCCCATCGACGGTAATGAGGCTGTCACTTCTCCAGATGCAGCAGGTGGTACTGATGCCACCATTCTTTGAGATGCTGAGCCATAGTACGGTACTGATGCCACGAATTTCGATGCCATTTGTGGTACTGATGCCACCACTTCTACTCTAGTTGTGTTTTCTCCAATTTCTGTACCTCAGGACCATATGAAAAAGAATAAAAAATTTAATAAAGGAAAGGTTTCTTCATCTTCGAGTCCATATGTGATGCATGATGATACTTGTATGGACTTTATTCCTTCACAGCAGTAGGAACCTCTTCCAAGTCCTCTATCTGAGGAGGACCCAACCAGCCCCTTCCCTCAAGTACTCCACTTAGCGAAGGGGAATAAAAAAGAAAATCCAAAAAGAGACCAACGATTAGAGTTCAACCAGCAGATGATAGATAGATCCCACATTCAACTGACTCTACAGGAGGCGCTTGAGCACATCCCTCTCTTACAAAAGAACATGAGAGATAAGACCACCATCTGCAGGAAGAAGAGGAACCACCAAGCAGAGATTCATGTGCTGACCCGTGCCACCTGCTTTGCCATTCAGAACCGTATGCCATGCAAGAGGTCAGATGAAAGAGCTCCCTATGTTAGATGCCACTTTCATGAGCAGATATTTGATCATACTCTATTAGACAACGGTTCTTCCATCAGCCTCCTTCCAATAAACTTACTCGATCGATTTGAGTTTGTCCCTTTTTGATAGAGCAGGATGATCCTTTAGTTTGCTGATAGATCTGTCAAGAGGTCAAAGGGGTTGTTGAAGGACATGATCTTCACAATTCAGGACCTGAAATTCCTAGTGGACTTCGTTATGTTTGATATGAAATCCCTGAGTCTGTGATAGATACCCATCATTTTAGAACATCCATTCTTGGCCACAACAAAGGCAGTGTTCAACCATGATAGTAGGAAGGTGTACTTTCGCATCAAGAGCGAGAGTATACAAATAAAGATGATTGATGAGACTAGAGTGCGAGATTCAGCTTGCTCAGAGCAGTTCAACGATACAGAATAGACGATAGAGGTAGAGCGAGATGTCCACCAGGAGTGTAACTTTGTAATCACTGACGATGAAGCCGCTTGGTCCGACCCCGTTTCACGAGATCTTATTTCACCTTCAAATACCACAGATTCACAATTTCTAGTAGAGGAGAGTTCGGAGAACACTCTTGAACGAGGATACTTTTGAGGCTGACGACCACATTCAAGATGGCGAGACAAAGTTTGTTTCCTATTCTTATTATTCAGATCCCTCAGATTCAGACATCAATTGGGTCTAATTTGATGAATTGTTATCTTGTCTGATTCCTACAGAGCCAACAACTAGGATGGAGATTGATCCAACATCGAGCACAGATATACCAGTAGGGTCATCTTCCCAGTTTTCCATGATCAACGAGAGTTCTCACATTTAGATCTAGTTACCTTCACTCAAACATTTCAGAAGCCAGATTTGCCAGCTTCTAGTTTTCCAGAACTGAAGCCTTTGCCATAGTCGCTGAAGTATAGATTCCTTGCGAGTGAGCCAGATATATATCTAGTCATTATCTCAGCAGATTTGACTGGAGAGCAAGAATCTCATTTGATGGAGGTTCTTGAAAGAAACCGCAAGGTAATAGGATGGAGCGTAGATGATATCTAAGGGATAAGTCCGGCTTTGTGCTCCCACCACATCTATCTCGAAGAGGACTCTAACCCATCGTGTGAGTTCCAACGATGGCCGAACCCGAATCTTCGAGAAGTGATCATGAAAGAGATATTCAAATGGTGGAGCACCAATTTTATCTACCCCATCTCTGACTCCAAGTTCGTTAGTCCATTACTTGTGGTGCCAAAGAAGACGAGCATCACTACAGTTGTGAGTGAGTCTGGAGAGGGGATAGCTACCCGAGTACCCACTTCTTGGAGGGTCTGTGTGTACTACAAATGATTGAATCAGACCACCAATAAGGATCTTCTCCTGCTATCTTTTATTGATAAGATTATAGAGAGGCTAGCTGGGAAGAGTCATACTATTTCCTTGACGGGTACTCCGGTTACAATTAGGTGGCCATAGCGCCCGAAGACCAGGATAAAATGACATTCACCTGCCTATTTGGGACATATGCTTTCAGACGGATGCCCTTTGGTAATGTAATGCCCTGCCGACATTCCAAAGATGCATGCTGTCCATCTTTTCGGACATGGTGCGTGATTGCTTGGAGGTCTTCATTGATGACTTTTCAGTCTACTACGATGGATTTGATGCTTGTCTTGATTGCCTAGACCGTGTTCTTCAATGCAATATAGAGGTCCATCTTGTCTTGTCTTGGGAGAAGAGTCACTTCATGGTGACTAAGGGGACGGTGCTTGGTCATATCATCTCCAACAGGGGCATGTAGGTTGATTCAACCAAGGTGGATATCATCAGGAACCTCAATTCACCGTCCAACTTGCAACAGTTGTGCTCTTTTCTGGGGCATATCGGTTTCTACTGATGTTTTATTCAGGACTTCAGCAGGATTGCCCGACCGCTCACTCGTCTGGTGATAAAAGACACTGAGTTCATTGTAGATGATAAGTGTCCTGCATCATTTAAGACTCTCAAGAACCTAGTTGTTGAGGCTCCTGTCCTTCAGCCACCTGATTGGTCTCTCCCATTCGAGATCATGACGGATGCCTCTGATTTGCCATAGGGGCCGTGCCAGGACATAGGAGGGATGGAGTACCATTTGCCATTCACTACACTAGTTGTACATTGGATGTTGCTCAGCGGAACTATACAGTCATAGAGAAAGAGACGCTAGCTTTAGTATTTACCTTGGACAAGTTTAGATCTTATATTCTCGGATCAAAGATGACTATCTATACCGATCATACCACCATCAGGTATCTCATGGCAAAGAAGGATGCCAAAGAGAGACTGACTAGATGGATCCTTCAACTCCAGGAGTTTGACATTGAGATTAAGAATAAACCGAGAGTCAAGAATGTGGTGGCGGATCATCTCTCCCATTTGGAAAATCTTGAGGAATCTGAGCAGATTGATGCCATTACAGAGACCTTCCCAGATGAGGAAATCATTGCTATCACCTCTCTCCCATGGTACACCAACATTGTGAACTATCTTGTTTCCAAGAAAGTTCCACAAGGTTAGCCCAGACAACAACTTTAGACCTTCCTCCCAAAGGCCAAGTCCTACCATTGGGAGGATCCCATCCTTTATCATGAAGGATCAGATAAAGTCTGGCATCGGTGCATTCCTCAGGAGGAGCACCACAACGTCCTTACATACTACCACAAGCTTGAGGTAGGAGGACATCATTATGGGAGGAGAACAACACAGAAAGGCTCCAATCCGACCTATGGTGGCCTACCCTCTTCAAGGATTCTGATGAATTTGTGAAGAGGTATACTGACTGTCAGAGGATGGGCACCTGTGGACAACGTGATATGGTGTTGTTGTAGCCCCTTCATTTCTGTGGGTTTTTGATGCATGGGGCATCGATTTCATGGGTCCATTCCATGAGAGTCAGAGATTTGAGTACATTTCGTTGGCTGTTGACTATGTGAGTCATTGGGTTGAGGCCATACCCGCTCGAAAAACAGATGCTAGGACTATTTGCAGATTTTTGAGGAAGAATATCATTTTATGGTTCGGGGTGCCTAGAGTTTTGATATCTGACGGGGGTCTCATTTTATCAACGACAAGGTAAAGTCCCTTGCTAGAAAGTTCAGCATAGACCATTGAGTAGCCACTCCATATCATCCTCAGACCAATGGTCTTGCTGAAGTACCGAACAAGGAGATCAAGATGATATTGCAGAAGGTAGTCCGCCCAGATCGAAAGTATTGGTCACAGCTTTTGGACTCGGTCTTGTGGGCATATTAGACTTCCTTCAAGACTCCTTTGGGTAGGTATCCCTTTTGTCTCATTTATGGCAAGACATGCTATTTACCTGTTGAAATTAAGCATAAGTCACTATGGGTTGTCACTGAGATATTATTAGATCCATAGAGTATAGGAGATCAAAGGAAGATAGAATTGACAGCTCTGGAGGAGCTTAGAGGTATAACCTTTTCAAGCAGCCTACAGTACAAGGAGTGAGTGAGGATATGTCATGATTCTCATATCAGTCATAAGCAATTTGAGCTGAAACAGAGAGTATGGTTGTTTGATGCCAGGCTTAAATTATTTCCAGGGAAATTGCAGAGTAAGTGGAAGGGACCATACCTAGTCCGAAAGGTGAATGACAATGGTAGTATCGACATATTTGAGATGTCATCTGAGTCCAAATTTTACGTTAATGGTCAGCACCTCAAGCCATATCTAGATAATGATCCGCTGATTATTGACGTCGCCCCGATTCATTTTGCATGAGATGTGGTCTTTGACTCACATCGTTTGCATCTCGTGCCTGACTATCACTGTTCTCCACCCTTGTATAGATCCAGATGTGCATATCGGACATTCTTTTGTCTCACACCCCATTTGCATCTTATGATTATGTTATACTTAAGATGTATTGCACCCTAGGCATAGGGGGTGCCAGATTTTTTATTATTATTTTGATTCCTTTTACCTCTGTTTTGCTACCTATACTTAGGGATATTTTATCCCAAGTTTAGGGGAGGTAGACCCTGTACATTTTAACCTCGATTTCCCTTTATGTATAGACTCTATACTTATGATTACTTGATCCTAAGTATAGGGGGAATCACCGATCTCTATTTATTTACTCTTTTATTCATCGTTGTAGTATAGCCTTTCTTTTCACCGCCCAATACTAAGCACGAGTCATATCTTCTTCATCGCTCTTTGATCACTTTGAGAACATCGTTCGAGCTAAGTATAGGGGGTGCCATATATATTGTATATATACTTTGGCCATAATTCGTACTTTGAGTGAGTGTTGATAATAAATAAAATGGCTAAAAATAACTTATTAAAAATCACAAAAATTTAAAAATTTTCTTGTACATAAAATTCTTTCTTGCACATACATAGCTATTTATAAATTTTTTTTGTACAAATGATTGTAAAAATATTTTGATTGTAAATGTTTGTAAATATTTTTGTATCAAAATTATGTATATAGTACAAAATTTTTGAAAATTGTTTGCAAAATAAAAGTTTGCAAAAACCCTTGTGTAAATGTGTGTAAATAGTTTGCAAAACTTCTGCATCCATGCATTCAAACATTTTAAAAAATTGTGCATTATTTCAAAAAGTTTGTATAAAAAGAACTTTTGTATATAAATGGGTATATTCTTCTAAATTATAATTGATATTTAAACTAGTCTGAAATTAAATTGGAAAATGGAGCTTGGTTAAGACTTTAATCCACCTAATTCTAAGAGGAACCTTATAGGATTTGGGGTTAAGACTTTTCAGATTTATTGGTGACTTAATTCTTTGAGTTATGTTCACATGTCATCTTGATGAGCCTAAGTAGAACATTTAACAATGCACACATGACTCTCACAGATAATGGCTTTACTTGCACCAATACCTTAAACATAGCTCTCTACGGATGAGGTGGTAAGGAGGCAGTTTCCTTTGGCTTGGGGTAGCACACTAGGGTAGTACTTCTAGGCAGAACCTCTCATCTTCCTTTAGGGAGGGATGTGCACCTCAACTTGGTCTGGCGTTGCTGAGGTCTAAAGACAGGAGTTGTGGGTTGCAATAATGCTTCAAAAGAGGGATAGTCTACTGGCTCAGAAGAAAAGTCCTTTTGTATATGTCGCACCATGTATATTGTTGTACATATGCACATCAAGAAAAAAGTGCGAAAATCAATAAAAACGCCAAAAAAGTGGAGAGGCCTGATTGAAAATAAAATTCCTGCCGGAGTGTATATAGCCAAATAAAGCAAAGCTTTTGTTACACCTTCTCATCTCATGAAGCTTGCAACGGGAGGCTTAGATACACTTGTTGGGCTCCCAGGGATACATGGCTACATTGGCCACAACCCATTCTCTTCTTTCCCCCTCTTCTTGAGTCGGTCGAACTTGAACTTAGAAGGGAATACCCCGCTCCTCAAGGAAAGAGATGCTAGACTAAGGAATTAGAGTTACCTTGTTGAGGGGGGTTGTTTCTTTATCATTTTAGAGGGGGAGCTACTTATCACTTACACAATACAACAAAAGATTCATGGTCATTAGAGTTTGCGTATGTAGCCTTGTTCTAATCTGGATTATTGAGGAGTCTTGACCATAGAATGGTGGAACTTAAAGGCTGTTGAGTCTTAAACCTAGATCCAAATAAGGTTGCGACAAACTAATAATCCAATGGTTTGCTGAGCTCCATACTCCAATTTAATGAAGATAAGTTTAATAATCAACCTTGATTCTCCTTCTTTTTCTTTTCTTTCTTTTTTCACTTCTTTTTCAAATAAGTGTTTGCTAAGGGACTAGCAAAAGTAAAGTATAGGGGGGTGATGATCCTTGATTCTGACTCTTTATCCTTTTATTTTAGCTATTTATCTTGGCAAATCAACATGTAAATAGATATAAATACAATAACATAGCAAATTGCATGCATATGTTAATATTGCATAATTAGCATGTATTTGTGCAAAAATAAAAGAATAAAGGAAAAGAAAGGAAGTATTTAGAATAAATACAGAGTGACCCAAACCCCAAGAGAAGCTCAAGCATTGACCTGATCGTCCAATAAAATCAGTAGAGAGAGATAGTGCCTACTTTGTATTATACATATGAACTTTAATTGTAAATAATTATTTTTGACCAAATAAAATTAAAATATTTTTATTACATCATATTTATTTATAATAGTAATGCAAAAATAAAATAAAAATCAGAAAAATAAAATAAAAATAAAATCTATTCTCCTTGTACAAAGCACATGTGTATATACAACATCCCCTATTTATTTTAAACCTGTAAATTACTCATAAAAATAAAATAAAAACTATTTTATACTCCTCAAATCATGTTGAAAGTTAATAAAATATAAAATTTAGGGCATTTGCGTAAAAACAATGAAATAAAAATTATTTTACATAATACATAGGTATATTATACATGTGTATAATCCTATATACTGTATATACACTAATTTATTTTTCATAAAACAATATTTTTTTATTTTGAACACTTCTTATTTTGAAATCATTCATTATTTTTTATTGATTTTTATAAATAATATGTAAATTTCGACTTTTTGATTGGTTCCGCGGTCAACACCACCCCCTTCCCGGGTCGGACCCGTATTGTGTTTGCCGGAGCCATTTATCCGCATTTCCCTGATCGAACCCGATCACATCTGGCTCTGATTTTTCGCTCGATCCATCCCTTAGGATCCACGACCCTCGCAGATCCCTAAGAAGGCATGAATCTTCCAAGGCTTGCGCGCTCTCGCCTGATCATTCCAGCCTCATGGGAAGCCTATAAAGCATTGCCTCCGCCTCCACAGTCTAGTAGCTCGCCCCTCGCATCTCATTTCCACCCTAGACATCTTCGTTGAAGTGACAACCATCGAGAGAGTAGCTTAGGATCCTCAAGGATTCGTCAGGAGGCTCGTAGCTCGACGTGGCTAGCCTGCCACAACATGGTCGAGGCAATTACCCCAACAACCTTCTCCGCCTGAAGCGTAGGAGCACCTCTGAACCTTCTCGTACTTACTCTATCCTCCGCACCTTCACTTTAGCTTCAATTTTTCCATCTTCCTTTGCTGTACGTACGTTGCTCTGACCACCCAGTTAAAGCGCTCGTATCTCTCATCCGTATGCATCGATCGACACTATATTCCACCCCCCATCTTTTGACGTAGTCTGTCCCCTTGATTCCTTCTCATTGGAGCACGATCAAGCCGGGTCTACTTGCTCCGCCTACGTCGGAGACCCCAATGCTCCATTCATCCTTGCTTCCCCTACTTAGCGCTCAATAAACACCACCGGAGCTCCGCCTCTGAGAAGCCCTTCCGTTTGCAGGTGTAAGCACGCGTGAAAGGGCTCATTTCGAACCCCTATCGCACCGGCAGAGCTGCTCCAGGATACTCTCCCCCACCACGTTCATTTGACCATCGTCATCATCGTCGGACCACATTACCGGACGTGGGAACCACTCGTGACACTACTGGACACTCCAGACCTCCCATCAGGTTGGTGGATCACCTCCCCTGCTCAATCGGAAGTCGGCTAGCAGGAGTTCTTACAGACATCTTCCCGGCTGTTGGATCACTGTCCACCAACTAGATTCCATCACAATTGTCGACAACAACATCCTTTTTGGACGTTGGATCTGACGCCACCTGATGCATCATGGCACATATCCCCGACATTCTCTGGACTATCATATCTGCATACGCCAGCTGATCAGGGTCGTACCCAACGCCTGCCTCCACATCTGCCATGTGTTCCCACATTCCTCGCACATGCACGGGAAGGGTAATTTCACTTAGGCCGTCTCTGTTTTTGTATTTACTTCCAAGTCCTGTAAATATTGGTCGTAGTTTATTTTAGTTTAGATAATTTGTAGTTTAGAGCTCCAGCTTTCTTGTATTTGCATTTTAGTCCCTCTTCATGTGTAGCACGTGAACTTACACGTGATCTTTCGTGTTAATTGCAGTATTAGCCCCGAACTTTAGTTTTGTTATGGAATGAGTGTTTATTAGTGATATTTGCATTTATACCCCTAATTGTCTAACTCACGTATGGTACGCATGTCTACTCGGGTTATTTGCACTTTTAACCCCGAGTTTCGTGTCTGTGTTAATATTTGGTATGCAAACTTTCTCATAATTACAATTAGGTTCCTATAAGCTGTGTGTACTATTTTTGATCAAATAAATACTAATTAACTCCAAAAATTCCATAAAAATTACTATTAGCTCATACTAACACGTAATATTTATGATGATTTTTGTGAATTAATTTAGTTTTATTTGATATTTTTCAAAATAAAAAACCCATAAAAATTTCTCTATCGATTTTATAAAATATATAAAAATTATAAACATTATTTTCAAAATTACAAAAACTCTTGTTTTCTTGTTTTGTGTGCTTTGTCTCCAATACCTGTTTTGTTGCAAAAAGCCTTAAAAACCCTAAGAATCTAAAAACTCTCAAAAACTTATAAAAATCATTAAAAATTCTAAAAAACCAGAAAAACATGACTCCAATTTCTGTTGTCTGATATTTTTATTTACTTTCTCGTAAAAATCACAACCAAGACATTAGGGTACTTTTAGTATTTTAAATTTTCCTTTTAGTCCCAGCTATACATTGTTTTCCCTTCTTGACTTTGCTTGATTTTTATAAAATCATATAAAATTAGAAACATCCCATAAAATCACCAAAAACATCTGAATATTTGAAAATATAAAAATATTTATATTCCAGATTTTAAGAATTTTTAGTCTTAATAAAAATTACAAAAGGTTGGCTTGTGCTTTTTTTATTATTTACTTGTTTTATTTTCTTATTTTGAATATAATAAAATATGCAAAATTAAAAATTACAAAATATGCTTTTTTTTATCTGATCACGACTACTTTGTAGGTTTTCCTCATTTTCCTTGAGTTCGATCCTGGTCGCTATACCAAGTTAAATAAATAACGGAGATCGTTGACATTGATTTTGTGCTTTGATTGTTTCATTCGCATGGTTTCTTATTTTCTTGTTGAGCTTAGACCTATTGATTGGAGTCATAACGACCTTGATTATTACTTGTCAATTAACCCTAGTTGTTAGGCCGCTCTTTAGGAGGCATGGCTTAGGAGAAGCTTGTTAGCCATGTGAGCCCAGGGCGAACCATTCCTACAATAAATGTCATTGTATTGTTTGATATATCAATAAAAGTTATTGGTTTATTTCACACCCTGTCTGAAATTAAGTGAATGAATGCACTATAAGGTACCTCTATACAAATAGGGTTATGTACCATGGCTGTCTTGACATCACAAAGCTGTTGATTCAATTGTTGAATCATAGAGGCTGGTGCTTGGATGAGTATCTACAGAGTTATATTAAGGACTCACCAAGCACCATCAAATGATTGTCAAGATGTGATCTCCAGCCTGAGTGGGAGATGGCAATCCTATCTCTAAAGGCTGATATCTGATCGACCTCTTGATGCATGTCCTCTGCACGAGAATAGAGATTGGGAGTTGTCAGATAAGTTAGGTCAAAGAGTTGACTTAATGAGATCTAGATAACTAAATACCTATGTCGTATGCTGTCACGAAGTAGGCATGCATCCTATGACCTGAGACAGATGTGTTGCTATATGTCTGAGTATGTACATTTGGCAGACAAATAGGTTAATGGCCTAATCAAGGTCTATATATTGTAGAGCCGTGTGCATGTAATGGCATATGGGTAATACGATATCTCAAAGGGATCATACAGGTTTACTATCGAACCAGAAGAAATGAGCTCACTCACGAGGTATTATGATATATTAAATTCCATGTATGGTTGTCTTGCTTTGGAAGCTTGACAGAATTTATAAGTATTATATATGCTTTTGGAAAGCATATGATTGATACCAAGTCCCAATGACTAAATGAGAATCTTAATGATAAAACCCTGAAGAAGACAATCTAAAATGATTTTAGACTTTGGGTTTATTCTAGGTCTTCCAGTATGAAGGATGTACATGTATTGAGAATACATGAGGGTGATGTGATCATAAACGATTGTATAACCATGATGCTTCCATTTTGAGGAATGATGAAACAGGTCTGGATTTTAGTGACTCCCCTTAATAGAGAGAAGTAATCTAATCTTGGTCCAAGGGTTGGACATTGGTCTAAATGAGATTTAGATGCAATGAGAAGATTAGATTTACGGACTTGATTTAATCAAGCATCTGTGAGAGGTCTCCGAGATCTGGATTTGAGATATGATCTCAATATCCAAGTCACTATACATGGGACGTACATTTGCATTGTCCTTATCTCCAAGTATCTACGGAGAAAGCACAATTTTCTTGAAGCAGTTCAAGAATAATTCCTTTGATGAATTATGTATCCAAGAAACAAGATATTGATAATTAGATGAGATTTAATTATCAAGAATAATATGAATGAGATTCATATTATGAGAATGATCATCCAAGATAATTAAATGGGATTTAATTTTCAAGGACATGCAGAACGTGGATAGTATTATCCACACTATCCATTATATCAATGTATATTATACATGTGATTTATAATATATTGAAGAGATCTCATTTGAAAATAATATTTACTAATTTATTGTTGATGTGAATTGGATTCACATTGGGTAATTAATTGGAAATATAATTGACATTTTGTTTTGGTTTGTGAACATGATTCACATTTTTCAATGACATGATTGAATATTCACTAATTAATTTGGAATTAATTTAGTGAATATATTTGCAATAAATATTGTTGCAAATAATTAAAAGATAATTAGATTTTGTCTCATAAAATAAAGAAGATAATATCCACCTAATAAAGAGGTGACATCACCCTTGAATTGTTCAAGGGTGACACCCCCTTTTTTAGGAGGTGATTATTATCATCTTTATTATCTTTTGTTGATTAATTTTATCAAGTTAAATTATGTCGATGATAATGTAACATATATTTAATTTAATATAAATTAATAGTTCTCGACTTATTAAACATCAATAATCATGGTCGTTGATTAAAAACACAAATCAATCTAACCATTGATTTTGTGTATCCCATGGATTGTAATCCATTGACTCCCGAACTACTATATAAGAAGGGGAAACCCTGGTACTTCTTTACATGATATAATTGCTCTCTCTCCTGCCCTCATTCTCCCGCTCTCTCTCTCTCTCTCTCTCTCTCTCTAAGTGTGGCCATCCACTCTGAGTCTTGGGAGAATTGTAGTCGTTGCTACGCCGTCGTGCTGTTGCCTCGATTGCTCGTGGATCTCTGTCTTCCCTGGTGCTTCTAGCACAAGTAGAAGACATCGGATTTCGTTGGATGAAATCAGGAGATTCATTGCTTGGATCTTCATCTTGGATTGTGGGAAGCACGTGTCTCATCATCGTTCCCGTATGTGCCTTCTTCGTGGATCGGACTTGAGTTAGGAGGATCTCTTACTTTAGAGATCAAGTGATCGCAACCATGCTTCAAGAGGTATTTCTAATACTATGTGGTTATATGAAATGATCCAAGAAATGTTCTTGGATCATGTGGTTTCATCATATGATTTAAAATTTTTAAAATTCCGCTGCACCGAGCAACTAGTGCAACTAGTTGCTCTGATCGCATTGGATGCGATCGTCACGCTTCCATGATGCAATTAAGGATTTCCCACATCCTTCAAGTGGTATCAGAGCCAAGTTGTTGAAGGTTTTAGATGATATCTATGAACCTACGAAGATTTGGGATGTTGGGGTTCGTGAAAATATTTGTCGCATTTTAATTTTTGTAGCCCTGTTTTGTGATATTTTTTTGGTCCTATTTAAAGCATTTAAACAAGAATTTATAAAATGTATTATGTTCCCCATTAAACAAGGAAAATGTGGAATTTGAGTCTACGTAATTTGGATTTCGCTTTCTCTAGATATGATCATTTTAAGACCATATGTCCACTGTTTCGGGGATGGCAGTTAGTGACGTAATTAAGATGTTAATTACTGTTTTAAAATACCTGGAAATGCGTGTTAATCACATGATTTCAGTTTTAAATCAAATTATCAAACTTTGGAAATTGATTTTGCTTAATTTGGATTTAAAATGAAGGAGATATGCTAATTTTAATTAGTGATGGTACTACTAAAAATTACATACTCAACCATTAACCTTGTGATTGTCATTTAAGAATCTTGTGAAATTAATGGTTAATTTCCTGGAATAATTATGGATAATATTTGGGAAATATTAGAATGGTAATTTTTCCCTTAAATGACATTGCCTCAACCAGTGAATGATTAGATTATATTTAGATCGCCAATTGGTTACTTGATATACTTTCATCCAACTTGTTACTTGAATAGGTTTTGAGAATTTGTCTACAAAATTTCCTTATAATAAAAATAATTTTGATTATTACTATATGGCATAATTTCGGTTGAAAAACCGATGATCATCTCAAGTACAAAGTGATTGGCTCGACATTATTTTTTCCCGAGGCGGATATGGTGCGGGGAGCGTTGGGGTAGCAGGTTGCATCGTGTGTGGTCTGTCCCACTCTCGCCGGTACTGGCCATGACAACAGGTAGGGAACGAATGATTCTTGAGAGATCACGATGTATTTTCTAATTATTAAATTCAAATAATACGTACTTTGAGATAATACCACTATTTCAACGAACAATCAAGTTTGATGATTGAATTGGATTGATAATTGATTTAATGAGATTAAATGAATTATGTCCAATTGAAACACTCTAATATGAATAGATGTGTATTTCCCTTGGAAGAATTAATTACATGAATGTGATTCATGATAATTAATTATTGAATTTGAATAAGAGGTGGAGGATCACATAAGTGATATCCATGGTCTCCCGTCAAGGTGAAGGGTTCCATCGCCATGGATTGTATGTAGGAGACGCTTGTCCATAGTGATAGCTCCTGCATGCAAGCGCATCTGGATCGGGCTCTTTGCTTCTCGAAAGAGTAAAGTCGTATGCGTAGTGACCCCAGTATCAGTTCCTCATATTATTGGGATGATATTGGATTGTGCATAACGCGTACTATTCCTATTGATGGTTGGTTCATTTAGCAACGAGTCAACATCACCTTAGGGGTGGTGAGCCCGGGTGTTAAAGATCGAATTGGGAAATGTAAGTTGGACTTGCAAGGTGGAATAAGTTCCTGCTTCTTTTTATCTAAGTTACAGTTTCTCATATTATTGGGATGTAACAAGGATAATAAAGGAGATCCCAGATCTTGCTAGACATATAGTGGCAAGTATATCTCTTACTTTGAAAGTGATTAAGGGAATGAACTTTCAAAGTCGACAAGGCAAGACTAATTTGATTAAAAATTCCTTAATCAAAGAATTTAATTCGTATATATAATTCTTTATATGTTCTAATATAGTGCATTCTTAATTTCAGACAATGAAGTCCATGAACCCTCTCAACAGGTTAGTGGAGGTCAACCAGTTGACCGAACCAAATTATTCAGATTGGATTCGTAATTTGGAACTTGTTCTCTCAGCCGAGCGCATAAGTTATGTACTCACAGAGGACAAGCATGAAATCTCTAATACGAAGTAAGAAAATCAATATAATGACAAGTATGATGAAGATCATATTTTGGCTATATGGTACATCCTGGGTTCACTCTCTAATGTTCTTAAGAAGCAACATGTGGAAATGAGTACATGCCAGGAGATAATGCGGAATCTGAAAGATATGTTTGGTGATATAAACCGCACCTAGTGTTATAATCTTATGAAAGAACTCGTTCGCTGCAGAATGCAGGAGGGGACTTCAGTCCGAGAACATGTACTCAAAATGTTTGGGTACTTGTCTGAGATGGAGACCCTTGGGGCAAATATGGATGCAGACATGCAAGCTGACTTCATTCTACTGTCTTTGCCGAAGTTTTTCAATGTGGTTTCATTTCACATGGAGAAGTTGGACTTGTCTAACACTAGGCTTCTTGCTGCATTAAAGTCTACAGAAGACGTAATGAAGAAAGATGGTCCTTCTGGCAATGCAATGGTTGCACAGATCAAAGGGAAGCGCGGTCGGAAGCATGGTTCTTAGAAGGGCCCGACCCAGAAGAGAAAGAAGAAGAATCAAGGAGTTGGCTCATCTTCTAGTGCTTCCACACTGATGACATCGAAGAAGACCGATGTCTATCACCACTGAAAGAAGCCGGGGCACTGGAAGTGTAACTGTCTAGACTACTTGAAGTCAGTCGACAAAGGTAAAGCCCTAGCAGGTATGAAATCTACTTTCATCATTGAAACTAGTTTTCTCGTTGGACGAGAAGGTAGTTGGGTAGTAGATTCTGGTGCTTATGTTCATGTATGAAATTTGTTGCATTTGTTTCAGGAAACTAGGAATCTTAATGAAGGGGAGATAGTCATCCAGATTGGATCTGATGCAGCTGTTGCAGTAGTCGTTGTCGGGACCTGCATACTATCATTATCTAATGGGAGAGTCCTCGTACTTAAATAGTGTCTTTATGTTCCCGATGTTAGAAGGAACCTTATATCTGTATCTAAGCTTGTTAGAAATGGATATTCGTTCCTATTCTGTAGTAAACTTATCATAAGTCGTTATGATAAATATATTACGGATGGTGTTATGACTTTTGGTGGACTCTATGAATTGTGCATTGATGAATCTGTCATGAATTTTACTACCACTAATAATAACAAAAACCCTAAAAGAACTAGGTAGGATGATTCTACTGTGATTTGACATCAAAGACTTGGTCATTTATCTGTTGATAGGATCAATAGATTGATAAAGTATGGACCCTTAGATTTTCTACCGGTCCAATCTTTACCTACCTATGAATATTGTATTCAAGGTAAATGACCAGGATGCCTTTCTGTAACAAGGTTACAAGATGTAACAGTATCTTTGACCTAATACATATTGATGTATGTGGTCCCTTCAGTACCGTGACACGAAATGGATTTCGATATTATATGACGTTTATCGAAGATCATTCGTGATATGGGTTTATCTTCCTATTACGTCATAAATATGAAACCTTTGAAAAGTTCAAAAAGTTTAAGGCTTTGGTTGAAAACCAAACATATAAGAAGATTAAACGGATTCGATCTGACCGAGGTGGTGAGTACCTCTCAGATGAATTCAAGGAATACCTCAAAGAGAATGGAATTGTCTCCAATCTCACTCCTCCTGAAACTCCCCAACTTAATGGTGTTGCTGAAAAACGCAATAGGACCATCATGGATATGGTCTGCTCAATGATGACTAAAGCACATTTACCTCTTAGTTTCTGAGGATATGCAGTAGAGATTGCAATATATATCATGAATAAGATTCCTAGCAAGTCTATACCTAAACTCCTCACGAGCTTTGGTATGGTATCAAACCTAGTGTTAGACACTTAATGGTTATGGGTTTCTTGGTCCATGCGAAGAACATGGATGCCAGTAAGCTAGAATCTCGCACTAGACTTCATTGGGTATGTTAGAGATGGTATTGGGTACCAGCTCTATGATCCTGAGACTCAAAAGGTATTTGTTTCTATAGATATAAAATTTCTGGAAGATGACTTCCTTAAGAGTCAAGATAAAAATGAAGTAAAGGAACTCATTGAATCCTCTGAGGATACTGAGCTTCCTGAACCAGAAACTGAAGAAGTAAATGAAGATGAAACGCCGGTACGCCTGAAAGGTACGGATTCCATGTGTCAGCTGAAACTGACAATGATCCAACTTCATTTGATGAAGCACTTGCGGATCAAGACATGGATCGATGGATGTTAGCAATGAAGTCAGAGATTGACTCCATGAATAAGAATTGTGTATGGACCCTAGAGGATCCACCTAAAGGGGTAAAACCCATTGGGTGTAAATGGATCTTCAAAAGAAAAATGGGACCTGATGGGAAGGTAGAGACCTTGAAAGCACGGCTCGTAGCAAAGGGTTACACACAGAGAGAAGGCATCGATTACGATGAGACGTTCTCTCCTGTGGCTATGCTTAAGTCCATCAGAGCATTGCTAGCTATAGCTGTGTATCTTTACTACGACATCTGGCAGATGGACGTCAAGACGACTTTCCTCAATGGATACCTCAAGGAGGATATCTATATGGAGCAGCCCCAGGGATTCATAACTGAAGAAGGAAAAGTATGCAAGCTAAAGAAATCCATCTATAGGCTCAATCAAGTTTCTTTTAGCTGGACCATTAGATTTGACTAAACCATAAAGAGTTATGATTTTGTGCAAAACTCTGATGAACCATGTGTGTACAAGAAGCTTAGTGGGAGTGCCATTGTGTTCATCGTGCTTTATGTAGATGACATCCTTATCATTGGGAATGATACACGAATAATGATCACTGTTAAGATTTAGCTATCCCATACCTTCGAGATGAAAGATCTTGGAGAAGCCTTTTATATCTTAGGTCTGAAGCTGTTCAGAAATATAGAAAAGAGGATTTCGGGACTATCACAACATGGGTACATTAATAAGATCTTGGAACATTTCCATATGGAGAATTCCAATAAAGGCTTCCTTCCTTTGAGACATGATATCCATATGTCTAAAAGAATGGCTCCTCAAACTATTGAGGATAAGAAAGCCATGGCTGGATGCCCTTACGCATCAGCCGTGGGAAGTCTAATGTACGCCATGATGTGCACAAGACCAGATATTTGCCATGCAGTGGGAGTGGTAAGCTGTTACCAATCCTGCTATGGAGAACAACACTGGAATGCAATAAAGAACATATTTTAATATCTAAAACAGATGCAGGATTATACCTTGGTCTATGGAGATGGCAATCTCCAGGTCTTGGGATATACAGATTCTGACTTCTAGTCTGATACTGATGATCGAAAGTCGACATTAGGGTTTGTGTTCTTGTTGAACTGTGGTGCTATGAGCTGGAGAAGTAAGAAGCAGAATACTACGACATATTCAATATGAGAAGCTGAATACATACCGCATCTGATGCTTCAAAGGAGGCGGTGTGATTGCACAAGTTCATACTGGAACTTGGCATAGTTTCCTTTGATACTCCCATCCCGTTGCTCTACGATAACACGAGAGCCAATGCTCAGGCAAAGGAACCCATGTGGAATCAAAAGAGAAAGCACATGGAAAGGAAGTATCACATCATTCGAGAGATTCAAAAGCTTGGTGACATCATCATCACCAAGGTGGCCTCTACCGACAACGTTGTTGATCCTCTTACCAAACCTCTGACACAGAAGGTTTTCGACCAGTATGTAATGAGTATGGGTTTAAGGGTTGTACCTGAATGGTTCTGAGGGCTAGTGGGAGATTGTTAACCATGTGAGCCCAGGGAGAACCATTCCTACAATAAATGCTATTGTAATGTTTGATATATAAATAAAATTTATTTGTTTACTTCACCCTCTGTATGAAATTAAGTAAATGAATGCACTATAAGTCCCTCCGTACAAATAGGGTTATGTACCATGGCTGTCTTCACATCATAAGGCTATTGATTCAATTGTTGAATCATAGAGGATGGTGCTGAGATGAATATCTAAAGAGTTAGATTGAGGACTCGTCAAGTACCATCTAATGATTGTCAAGATGTGATCTCTAGCCTGAGTGGGAGATGGAAATCCTATCTCTAAAGGCTAATATCTGACTGACCTCTTGATGCAGGTCCTCTGCATGGGAATAGAGATTCGGTGGTGTCAGATAAGTTAGGTCAAAGAGTTTACTTAACGAGATCGAAATAACTAAATACCTATGTCGTATGCTGTCACGATGTAGGCATTCATCCTATGACCTGAGAAAGATATGTTGCTATATGTTTGAGTATGTACATTTGGAAGACCAATAGGTTGATGGCCTAATCAAGGTCTATATACTGGTGAGCTGGTGTGCATGCAAGGGCATATGAGTAGTACGATCTCTCAAAGGGATCATACAGGTTCACTATCAAACCAAAACACATGAGCTCACTCATGAGGTATTGGGATATATTAAATTCCATGCATGGCCATCTTGCTTTGGAAGCTTGACAGAATTTATAGATATGATATATGCTTTTGGAAAGCATATGATCGATACCAAGTCCCAATGACTAAATGAGAATCTTAATGATAAAACCCTGAAGAAGACAGTCTAACATGATATTATACTTCGGGTTTATTCTAGGTCTTCCAGTATGCATGATGCACATGTATTAGGAAAAACTGAGGGTGATGTGATCATAAACGGTTGTATAACCATGACACTTCCATTCTGAGGGAGTGATGAAATAGGTCTGGATTTTTAGTGACTCCTCTCAATAGAGAGAAGTAATCTAATCTTGGTCCAAGGGTTGGACATTGGTCTGAATGAGATTCAGATGCAATGAGAATATTAGATTTATGGACTTGATTTAATCAAGCAACTATGAGAGGTCCTCGAGATCCGGATTTGAGCTATGATATCAATATCCATGTGACTATACATGGAATATACAATCACTCTGTCCTTATCTCCAAGTATCTACTGGGAAAGTACACTATTCTTGAAGGAGTTCAAGAATAATTACTTTGATGAATTATGTATACAAGCAACAAGATATTGATAATTAAATGAGATTTAATTATCAAGAATAATATGAATGAGATTCATATTATGAGAATGATCATTCAAGATAATTAAATGATACTTAATTATCAAGGACATGCAGAATGTGGATAGTACTATCCATGCTATCCATAATATCAATGTGTATTATAAATATGATTTATAATATATCGAAGAGAGCTCATTTGTAAATAATATTTACTAATTGATTATTAATGTGAAATGGATTCACATTGGAAAATTAATTGGAAATATAATTTACATTTTATTTTGGGTTGTGAATGTGATTCATATTTTTCAATGGCATGATTGAAATATTGACTAATTAATTTAGAATTAGTTTAGTGAATATATTTGCAATAAATGATATTACAAATAATAAAAAGATAATGAGATTTTATCTCATAAAATAAAGAAGATAATATTCACCTAATAAAGAGGTGATGTCACTCTTGAATTGTTCAAGGGCGACACCCCCCTTTCTTAGGTGGTGATTATTATCCTCTTTATTATCTATTATCGATTAATTTTATTAAGTTAAATTATGTTAATGATAATGCAACATATATTTCATTTAATATAAATTAATATTTGTTTCCTTATTAAACAACAATGACCATGGCCGTCTTGCTTTAGAAGCTTGACAGAATTTATAGATATGATATATGCTTTTGGAAAGCATACGATCGATACCAAGTCCCAATGACTAAATGAGAATCTTAATGATAAAACCCTGAAGAAGACAATCTAACATGATCTTATACTTCGGGTTTATTCCAGGTCTTCCAGTATGCATGATGCACATGTATTAGGAATAACTGAGGGTGATGTGATCATAAACGGTTGTATAACCATGACACTTCCATTCTGAGGGAGTGATGAAACAGGTTTGGATTTTTAGTGACTCCTCTCAATAGAGAGAAGTAATATAATCTTGGTCCAAGGGTTGGACATTGGTCTGAATGAGATTCAGATGCAATGAGAAGATTAGATTTACAGACTTGATTTAATCAAGCAACTATGAGAGGTCCTCGAGATCCGGATTTGAGCTATGATCTCAATATCCAAGTCACTATACATGGAACGTACAATCACTCTATCCTTATCTATTAGTATCTACTGAGAAAGTACACTATTCTTGAAGGAGTTCAAGAGTAATTCCTTTGATGAATTATGTATCCAAGCAACAAGATATTGATAATTAAATGAGATTTAATTATCAGGGGTAATATGAATGAGATTCATATTATGAGAATGATCATCTAAGATAATTAAATGATACTTAATTATCAAGGACATGCAGAATGTGGATAGTACTATCCATGCTATCCATAATATCAATGTATATTATAAATATGATTGAAGAGAGATCATTTGTAAATAATATTTACTAATTTATTATTAATGTGAAATGGATTCACATTGGGAAATTAATTGGAAATATAATTTACATTTTATTTTGGGTTGTGAATGTGATTCACATTTTTCAATGGCATGATTGAAATATTGACTAATTAATTTAGAATTAGTTCAGTGAATATATTTGCAATAAATGCTATTACAAATAATAAAAAGATAATGAGATTTTATCTCATAAAATAAATAAGATAATATTCACCTAATAAAGAGGTGGCGTCACTCTTGAATTGTTCAAGGGTGACACCCCCCTTTCTTAGGTGGTGATTATTATCCTCTTTATTATCTATTATCGATTAATTTTATTAAGTTAAATTATGTTAATGATAATGCAACATATATTTAATTTAATATAAATTAATAGTTATTTCCTTATTAAACAACAATGACCATGGCCGTTGATTAAAAATACAAATCAATCTAACTGTTGATTTTGTGTATCCCATGGATTGTGTTCCATGGACTCCCAAACTACTATATAAGAAGGGGCAACCCTGGTCCTTCTTTACACGATCTAATTTCTCTCTCTCTCTCCTGCCCTCATTCTCACACCCCATCTCTCTCTCTATGTGTGGTCGTCTACCCCGAGTCTTGAGAGAATTATAATCGTTGCTACGCCATCGTGTTGTCGCCTCGATTACTCGTAGATCTCTGTCTTCCCTGGTGCTTCTAGCATAAGTAGAAGACATCGTATTTCGTTGGATGAAATCGGGAGATTCATTGCTTGGATCTTCATCTTGGATTGCGGGAAGCACATGTCTCATCATCGCTCCTGCAAGTGCCTTCTTCGTGATCGGACTTGAGTCAGGAAGATCTCTTACTTTAGAGATCAAGTGATCTCAACCACACTTCAAGAGCTAATGCTAATACTCTGTGGTTAGATGAAACAATCCAAGAAATGTTCTTGGATCATGTGGTTTGATCATATGATTTAAAATTTTTAAAATTCTGCTACACCGAGCAACTAGTGCAACTAGTCACTCCGATCGCATTGGATGCGATCATCACACTTCCGTGATGCGCTTAAGGATTTCTCATATCCTTCAAAGCTCTGGTGGGGCATTCTCCTCTCCGTTAGGTTCGAAGGTCACGAGACCCTCTTGGCATCATGGCGAGGAAGAATAATATATAAGAAGGTCAACCCATGTTGAAAGGCGTCGTCGATGAAGTGACTTCGACGAGGAACGTCAAGATCGAAACTTGACGAATTTTCTAATCAATGAAGCTTCCTTGTCACCTGCAAATGTTAGGAAAGTAAAAACCAAGGATTTGAGAATATTTTGGCATGCTAGGGGAATAAAGTGGAGAGATTTTGGCGTATGAAGGAGGAAGCTCAATGTGGTCATGCTCTCTCGCAAAGAGCAGAAATGGAAGGCATGATCAACACAAAGGAGAAGTGGGAAAGAGAGTATGAGATGTACATGCAAAAAATTGAGGAAGATAATGGTATTCAGAATCTAAAATCAAGAAAATCATGATAGTATGATTGATGAATCTCCATTTCATCACCTTTATTCTATCATTTTAGCCTAAAAAACCCTAGTAATGCATGCAAATACCCTTAATTTGAGCAAATTAACACTCATTCTTTATTGTACAAATACTATATAAAATACTATTTTTAATGCCAAAATTATAGAATAAAGAAAATAAAATAAAAAGAATACAATATCAAATATATTTTATGACCCTAAACTCTGAGACCTAGGCATCTTGATGACTGGGTCGACAAAGAATAAAGTAGGAAAGATTAGGTTAGAAATCCAATAAAATCCCATTTAAAAAGTCCTTATTTATTCATTTTTAGGACCTATTTTACTTTCTACTTTTTATACCTCAAATAAAGAAACATTTTACAAGAACATTGTAGATAATAAAATATATAAAAAAACAAAATTGATTTCATACAAAAATAATATAAAATGTAAAGTGAAAAGGGAAGCTGCTCCGCGGAGCAGCCAAGCTGGCTGCTGCGTGGGGCAGTTTCCCCCCCTTTTTTTATTTTTTTTGATTTTTTTATGTTTATTCATCTATATATACCTCCTACATGTCATTCAAATTTCGTGAGAAACGGAGACTCCTATGCCCTCCATCTAGAACAGGTAAAATTTAACGGCCTGAAATTTGCTGTAAAGTACCTGTTCTAGATGGAGGGCATATGAGTCTCCGTTTCTCACGAAATTTGAATGACATGTAGGAGGGATATATATGAATAAACATAAAAAAAATTTCAAAAAAAAATAAAAAGGGGGGGGGGGGGGGGAACTGCCCACGCAGCAGCCAGCTTGGCTGCTCCGCGGAGCAGCTTCCCCGTTCTCAAATGTAAAAGATATACTCTAAATAAAATTTCAAAATCCCAACTTCCCAGACCCATATCTCTCAAATAAAAACTCAAAATATATAAAATCACCTTTAATTTCTATAGCTTTTGATAATCTATTTAACGAAGGTTGTTTCATTTTTTTGGAGTTAAGGTGTGAAAGTTACGTCTTGCACCCTTATTGTATTATATACTCGAATTAAATATTCAATTTATTTATTCTTTACTATTTTTTATTTTTATATTTTTATATTTTTATAATTTTGTAAATATTATTTATAGTATATGCACATACTAAAACTAAAATAAAAATACAAATAAAAAATTAAAATAAAATACTTATATAAAATACATAGGTAAAATACATATACTCATACATATATATCATACTCCTATTTAATTAAGTGTATATAAAATATCAGGAACATATAATAAAAATATATTTAAGCATCTAAAAATAAGTTATAATTTTATAAATAATAAACTAAAATAACAAAATCAAATCTACAAAATAAAAAATAAAATACTTTAAAACATAGATTAATATAAATAGGGATTGATGGGGCTGCCCCCTGGGGGCAGCCAACATGGCTGCCCCGCCCCATTTTCGGGCAATTGTTTTTAAATTTTTTGAAAAATATCGTCATATATATTCATCTCTATATCCCTCCTATATTCCATTCGAATTTCGTCAGAAACAAAGACTCCTACGGCCTCCATCCAGACGGGGTCGATTTAAAAAATCCTGCGATCTTTAAAAAATGACGTATGGATGGAGGCCGTAGGAGTCTTTGTTTCTGACGAAATTCGAATGGCATATAGGAGGGATATAGAGATGAATATACATGGTCATATTTTTCCAAAAAAAAATTTTGCGAAAAATAGGGTGGGGGTAGCCATGTTGGCTGCCCCAAGGGGCAGCCCCATTTTTCCCATATAAATATATATCTTAAAAAGTAACTTTTAAATAAAAGTTCAAATAAATAAATAAAAATTGTAATAAAATAATATGAAAAATAGTAAATATTTTTTATTTTATAACTTAAAATTTATAAAATCATTAATATTTAAGATCAAATTTCTAAACAATTTATGGTCTGGTTTTTCCTGGTTGTCCACGTAGACCAACTAGCTCTCTATGCCAGTTGACCTCGGCCAAATCTCTGACCAAGGCACTGCACCTTTTCAGACTTGCGATTTGATCCTCCTTCTCACTTTTTTCCAAGTCGATCTGAGCATCAACTTGGTTCAATTTCTTGTACACTTTTGAACCTCGTTCTTTGGTGAATCATGCGCAAGTGATTCCTCGACTAATGGATCACTGGAGTACCCGACACACCTCGTTCTTTGGAGCCGTTCAACCATGCGTATAAGAGACCACTTCTATCCAAGATTCATTTTTGAACCTTCTTCCGCCCTCTAACCTTTGTTTAAGCCTTGATACTTGTTCCTGGTGATAACAGGAGACGATTCGACTCTTTAGGAGCTTGGTTGGGCATTAAATCGAAGAGATCTGCTGCTCGTCGCCATTCTCACCGGAGCTCCTACTCCCTGCTGATCTTCGATGGTAAACTTCTACTTCCTCTTTCAATTCATTTCCTTAGGACCTCAGTAGCATAATGTAGCAATTCCTTTCGTGTCATTTCGCAAATCCATCGATCACCAGATCTCAAGCTCCGCCACCGTATTCCGACCATTTCCTTGTCGCTCCGTCGTATCCAACACCTCCACAAGCTTCCCCTCCACCTTCAGATCACCCATCGTACATCCATGCACCTTGTTCTTGCACAAAACAAGCGATCAGCTCCTCCTCCTCCGTCGCTCATCGGAAGAGCTCCATACGAGCCATCTACCACCCATTCCATCCCTAGAAGCTCTCCCGAGCTTTGGGATTTTTTGCTAACAAGTTACCTGCAAGATACAAGCAAAAAATCACATTTGTATGGCTTCTTGAAGTTCAAATAAACCCCCCAGACCTTGGCCTCGTCGGAGCAGTCTCAAGGTTCCCAGCCATTTTGAGTAGGTCAGCCTGTTGCAGGAGGATGTTAGGAACAAGGAACGATCGTCGACGAGCACGAAGGTGACTGGAGTTGAGTGCTTCCTCGGATCGGAACACGCATCGGGCAAGTTCTTCAATTGTTCTTCCACCTTGCCTACCTGTTGTTGGATTTGCAGTGCCTCGCAATTTTGATCGCACCCGTTGGATTGAACACCCTCCAACACTGTCAGATCAGGGGGTCAATTCGATCATGATCGTTCATCTTCGAAGCGTCATCAGTTGTCCTAGGGTTGCCATGTGTGTTAGTGAAGGAAGGAACGTCATTCGATCGTGCGCTATATTGGGGTAATTGCATCTTTGGTCCCTATTTTTTGTAGCCTTCCTATTTAGTTTTGTAATAATTTTAGTAGCTTGTAATTTTTGGTAAAGTTTCAAGGAGACCCTGAACGTTCTTGCATCAAGGGCATTGTGGGTCTTAGATTTTGTAATAGGTCTAAGAACTTTTCAATTATGTCATAAAATGTTCTGATAATTGTAATT
The DNA here is from genome assembly GCA_037367405.1 of Ottelia alismoides. Classification (NCBI taxonomy): domain Eukaryota; kingdom Viridiplantae; phylum Streptophyta; class Magnoliopsida; order Alismatales; family Hydrocharitaceae; genus Ottelia; species Ottelia alismoides. Next base: position 110,883 of record JAZKJV010004782.1, on the reverse strand, counting down.
TGGCCCTGGATTTTATTTAAATTACATGTATGCCCCTACTAGTCAATGAATATTTGTGTTCTTGTCTTATTTACTTAAAATATCCCAAAAAATAGGCTTATGTGCATGACATGATGTAGCTTCACACTCCAATTTTACATTCCAATTTCAGGCATTTATCCTATTTTATAAAAATTGAAAATAGCATTTATATTTACTATCCACAGTGTAAAATGCACAAAAATATAATGTTTTTGAGAAATTCCACAAAATATTTGTTGTGATTATTTAGTTACTTTGCAACTCTAGAAATTGAAAAACCTAAAAATTACAAAAGCAAACTCTTCAAAATTTAAAAACCCCCAAAAAACTCTTATAAAAATTTATAAAGTTCCTAAACATTCTAAAAATTGTGTTTTCTATTTTATAATTTTATCTATATTATTATTTGTAAGTTAAAATTAATTTATGGAAATTTTTATACTTTTTGCTATTTTTCATCTCCACTTTAATTTGCCCTATTTATTTTATCCCTATTTTAGGGTATTTTTTTATTTTAAAATATATAAAAATTAGCAAAATTTTCTAAAAAAATCACAAAAATAGTAAAAAATGTGTAAAAACCCAATAATATTTTATTTCCTGAATCTTGAGTGTTTTTATTAGTATTTATATCTATAGTAGCTCACATTGTACATATACTTTATATAGTTTATTATATTTCATAAAAAAGAAAAGGAAATATAATATATATGTATAAATATAGAAAATATAAAAATCTAAATAAAAACAAAAACAAAATATAAAATAATAAAACAAAAATTTTTGATAATATTAAAAACCCACAAAAATTTATTTTCGCTAACTATTTAAGAGATAAGATGAGCTTTATTTTTTTATCTTTAGTAGGGTATAATAAATTTTAATTCTTGCTCTGAATTGATTAATTATCTTTGTAGATTAATTATTTAAACTATGGGAAGATTTGAGTAGTCACCTCAGCGACAAACGAAGCTGAATTATTAGCTCATTTTAGTGACTCCGATTTTCCATCTTTTCAAATGGCTTCGTTGCTAGGGAACATCTGTTTATAGAGTAGCATTTGTCTCTTTACGTGCTTAGCCACTTTTGATATTATATCTCTTTATTTGATTGCCTATTTTGAATCGTCTGACATCTCTTTTCTTGTGTTCTTGTGAGGGACCGTGGACTGAGGATGATCGCCTAGGTGATTCTACGCAGACTTGGGATGAGGAGCTGGCTATTCTGACCTAGCCGGCAGGAGAGAACATGAGTCTCTAGAGAGAGGACAATAACTTAGGATTTTTATTTTTCTTGAGAGAGAGAGATACTTTATTTTTGCTCTATTAATTTGTAATAATACAGATACTTTGAACTTGGACACTCGGGCCCAATTTCCAAGTGCTTGTTCACTTGGGGGCTTATTGCATTTTCCAAGTTTTCCATTGCTTTCTTTTATTTGTTTCTCACGATTTGTGTTTTGTGCCTTTTTTCTATTTGTTTTGTGTAATGAGACCTTATTTTTTAGGCTTGCTTTATCATTTAGTCTAAGGCCAATCACTTAACTATTTTACATGTACCTATAGTCTTTACATCTAGACTTATATTAATTAATTGTTGGACACCTAGTCTTAAAACTGTGCACCGTGACAACACTCCATATAATGCTTGCTGGACCTATTGTCGTGGGTACCGGGGAGGCTCCAAGACCAGACTCTAGGCTTCATTCTTGGTGTTTAGCATTTGGCTCTTCATGTTAGAAATTGCTCGCTTAGGATGATTTCTGTGTGCACATCGACATCTAGTATATGTTTATAAAATTCTGTTTTGCATCCCACATGGAGAAAGCTGGTGAAGAATCATAAAATACCCTGTTTAATCTTGCGAAATTTGCGTTTGATTTCATTGTAGGAAGACAAATTCAGATTTATCAAAACACTCACTAATTTTAATTATCGTGCTAGTTAATGTGAGTGGTCAACTTTTTTTACTTGGAAAGTCCAAGGTCGAACTCAAGGAGGTAAGTGTCTCCTTAGGTGATTTAAAATCGATCTCCAAGTTAGGCTTTCATAGAGGAATTTTTTATTTTTTTCAATGCAAAAAATAAATTAAATGCAATTATGGCCAAATTATAGGACTAAAACGGGATCCAAAAATTCTGAACCATGATCGAGATGTAGATAATAATGAAATCAATATACTATAATTTTTTAGAATTTTTGGATGCAAGATGAAAAAATAATGAATTTATGAATGCAAGCATCGTGATTTTCAATAAATAATTATAATAAATATTAAATCTAATTATTTCAAGGAAATAAAATTATCCGAGATATATCACTAGGTAATATATCTCAGTAAATCCTAAAACCTAAAAATGTTGAATTTAATACTATTAAAAATTAATTACTAAAATACAGAAAATGTTTTTTATAGAGAAAAATATTCATAAAAATGCAATTCTTTTGGGCACAATATAAATATTAATTAAGTCTACTATTGATGAATTTTTTGGTAATTTTTCAAGCACTGATTAATTTTATATAATTTTATAAGCCTAGATTGGGTAAAACACACAATTTTCCACAAGAATACTAATTGATAAATAACCAAAATTATTAAAAATATCCAAAGCATGCCATATTATAGGGACATAGTTAAAGAACAAAATGCTATTTTTGATATAATAAAATTATGTAATGTAGAGGTTCATATTAAGGTTCTAATACAGGGATATGAATGTAATTTTGTAAATAAAGTAAATAAAAGAAAATACATGAATGTAATTACCAATAAATGAGAGGCTTTATTGCATTTTTCCATGCAGGCACGTGTCTTGCACGTGACTTAAGTTGGCAAGGGCATACATGTGATTTTCCAACTATTGGGGGCTTCGGGCATAATTTTTGCATGAGATACATGTAATGCACGTGCTTCCTGGTTGATATTCCCCTTTGTAATATGCAAAAATCAAGAGGGTTGGTTTGCAAATTCTCCAGAAGGGGAGTGCATATAGCATGTGCGCCCCTCATACATCACGCCATGACAGAGGGATGACTGAGCATGCGCGGATCGACCTTCGATTGGGGCTCTGGCCATTGGTGCCGCTGATGGTCTATGTTGGTAGCTCGTGCAACGGAGGAAGGTGGAGTACGCACAGCTTGAGGCTGGACTCCAGTTGGCTGGCGACTCGCGCTTGCTCTACAGTGGACTTCAAGCGGTGAAGAACTGGTGGCCAGGCACGGATGGACTAAGCCGCACTAAGGAGGAACTCCTGGCGGTTCTAGTTGGGCGGTGGGGCGGAGTCAACCTATGAGGTGGTGCGTGGAGCTCGAGGTACAGTTGGAGCGGTTTACACACTTCTGCAGGTCGGTTGTATGGAAGGCATAGTAGGATGTGATTATCATGCAGAATTGATCGAGTATAGGAGTTGAAGAACATATAACATAGTAAAAAGATGAAAACAAGGGAAGGATGAGAAAGGAGGAACGAGTGGATCGCTTGGGTTCAGAGGGGGACGGAGGTCATGCTCCTCCTTGGGTTCTCACTTCAATCGAGACCAACGAAAATCCTTGAGATGCTCAAATTGATCACGTCGGTGGTTGTTGCCTCAGCGGAGTCGGCCACTGTCACAAGCCACTTCACGAGCTCTATCTCTCCCCTTTTTTTGGGTCTTGGCGGACGGATCATGAACTGTGGCTAACATGGTTTAATAAGAGAGATGGGAACCAATGGGAGCGGATGGCTGTTAGGATAAGGGGGTCAATCGGAGATTATGGATCAACACACGACCAAAGTTTGTGGAGGAAGGTGGAGGTTATGCGAGATTCGTAGGGAGGAAGAAGGCACACATGGGAAGAAGATGCCCGCGTTGACTGGAGAAGGGGGGAGGGTGGCACAAGCTGACACGTGCGGTGGAGGCACGTGTGTAACACATGAAATGATTTTATATTTATTTATTTATTTTTGTTTTTTTCCTTTTTGAATTATAAAAGGATAAAAAATGAGTGATGTGTCAACTCCATAAAATTCAAGAATAAAAAGATAAAGATAAATAAAAAAGAAATAACAAACGACCTCAGATCGGAAATTTTCTTCACGAAAGTTGCTCATCTCGATGAGGTCTACAACTTTCATGAAGGGATCAAGAGAAAGAAGTCATTTGTACAAAATGATATTTTGGGGTACTCAATGTACATAAAATACCTTGATTTTTTGGGTTTTGTACTTTTTTGTGATTTTTAATAAAAGGAAAAAATGATAAAAAATATGGTAAAATAAAAGATACATACTTATGCATTAATTTATTTTTTTGGATTTTTAATAAATAAGAAAATAAGAGAATAAAATAAAATGGGAAAACGGAAGATATTAGTACAGATTCATAGGGGATACTCAGATTCAGTTAGTTTCTTTGATTTCATTCTTATTTTGGATTTGGATTTTTATGCATTTTAGTAAAACTTTCTTTAAAGAATAAATATGAAAAATAAATAAAAGAAAAAGGGTTAATTATGTACATAAAATAATAGGTCAAAATCAAGTAAAACATAAAATGTGCAAAAGAGGCCCAAAACCCAACTTTCACATATAAGCTCTGATTTTTTATGAAATTGATCTTGTTTTGAAGTTATTTAAATATATATTACTTTAAAAATTAGTAGACCTAAATTGGACATTGTATGAGGAAGATATTTCCATTTTAGTCTGTCTATTCTAAAATTGGAGTTTTGTCTCATGTGCCAATTATTTGAGTTAGCATTTTTTGTATTTTTCCTTTTATCATTTTAGAATATGTACACAATGAAGGTAGTTTGAGGACAATAAGAGTTAGCATAGATTAATTAAAATGAGTGAAGTTAGGTGCAAATGTGAAGATGATTATGAATGGAATTATGCATGCTAAAATGCAGATATTAATCCTAAGTGCAAAATAATGATGAAATGAAACTAATTAGTCGGGACAAAGCTTTATTTTCAACTTTTAGTGTGATGAATCATGGACTCATCAAAACCTATGATTAAACCTTGCTCATCCCTGAGCAACTAAAATGAAATGCAATAGTGAAGTGATTTTGGGTTCCATATGAAGGCCATAAACAAAAGGTGAAAATGGAGCTAGACCCAACCTTTGGATTTATAGTGTGACGGAACTTCGATGATATTTAGCGTTTTAAAATTAACAACCCTCTAGTTCTACATATCATTGTAACAATTTTGGCTCAGAAGTCGTCTTAGATCAATCCTTCTCCCAAAGCATATCCCATGAATATTGAACAACTGTCTCATGTGTGTGTGGAAGGTTTTAGCTCTTCCCATCAAGAGTGCTAGACTACTATGCAAACCTCCCTCCTAATAACTCATCCTCGAGGAGTTAGGTATTTCCTTCTATGGTTTGTCGCAATGTGTTCACAATCAAAAGGGAGAGAAATGAGAATAAGGGGAAAATAACCGAAAGGTGACTAGTATATCACCACTCCTTGTGAAACCAACAAGTTTAGCTAAGTCTCCACCAAGATCTGCAGGTTTTCTTAAAGCTTGGACCTTTTTTGTCAAATATTTATTTAGTAATTGTCTTCTTTTTGGTATGGATTTTTTGTGACTTTGCATGGATCTTTTGTTCTCCTAAGGATACCGAATATTTTTTTCGTACATGTTTTGGGGTCTTCGAAAAAATTGTGCCCAACCGTCCATCCCTTTTTCGAAGCTTTATTTCAACCCATACTCTGGTCTTTAGATGTCCAACACCATGTCTGAGTTGAGATAAGTGCATAGTGCGAGAGAATAGATTAATTCCCTACTCAAAAGTTATACCCTAAATTAGGCGACCATGTTAGACACTAAGAGTTAAGGGCTGCACATTGTCATGCAGAACTCAAAGAATTAAGTCAAAATACCTGAAGCTTCTAAAATCCTCTTTCTCGATGGAGTTCCTCTGGAAATTAGGTAGATTAAGGGTAAGTCAAGACCACTCTCCATTTCTATTCATAACTCAGTTCAGAACCCAATAACTTTTCACTTTGCATATGCTAGATATGCAAAATGGAATGCATATGTTATGAAATGCATATGAGGTGCAAGATGTGTTTTTTTATTAATTAAAAAAAAATTCAAGGATGGTACGCAAGAGTAAAGATTTTTAGTGTTTTAATATTTATTTTATTTTACTATTTGTTTTTTAGTATCTTTCTCTTTTTCTTTTATTTTTTTGAATTTTTACCCATCCCGTAATTATCGCATAATGTAAATGAAAATATGTGAAAGTACGAGCTATGGGTAAAATATATATGTAATAGATACACACCCCCTATACTTAGTGTGTGCTATGTCCTCAGAGCATAAGAAGCGACGAAAAAGACATAACTCATGCTAAGCGTAGGAGAGTGAGAAATAAAAGAGTGTAGAAGTCGACCGCCCCTATACTTAGGCTTTGGACATCCTAAGTCTAGAAGAAGATAAAAAATGGATGGTCGCGACCAAGAAGAGAAATAGATGAGTATTTACTGGGTGCATCGGTTCCCCCTATACTTAGGATGTGGTCAGCCTAAGTATAGGACATGAATGAGTATAAGAATCAATGAGATCTGGAGAATATACAGATTTAGTGGGAGTAGAATGATGAGTAAATACAAATGGCATTGGTCCCCCTATACCCAGGCCTTGGCCTAAGTCTAGGAAGAATACCTACAAGTGAACTGATGGGGCGGGGTAAAGGGTGTCCAACGATCAAGGAGGTTTACAACTAATCTTTTTCGATGCATGTGGTGGTAGGGAGTATTGATGGGAAGAAGATGAGTCAGAAGATTACCAGCCATCGTTGGAGTTGTCATCAGAAGAATAATACTCAAAGGTCATGCCACTCCAACTATTCTTATTTTTTAGCTGCTTTCTCAAAGTTCACTCAATTTTCTTGTCAATCTGTTCTTCCTCTGAATATTCAGATGAATAGGTATTAGTCAAGTCATAACGAATTATTCTAGTGCATCGAATGAGACCAAGAGAGTCGACCCTAGAAGAATAATAGAGAGGGGCAGGGAAAGTCTAATGTGGGTCGACGCATGACTGCTTGTTTCGATCAAGTTCCAGATTCTCTGAACTGAGCTCTCTCATAGTGATTACATCCTCCGAACCTGATGAGGAATCCTCAGAAGATTCCTTTTCCAAAATGTTTAAGGTAACATTCTTAGTCTGTTCAGGAGGTATTCTTTGTGAGGTACTGGCCATAGGTTCATTAACAAATGTATCTCCATATAGATTATAATACTCTTGAAGGGTTGGCACATGTCCCAAGTAGGTGCTCTCTGTTGGTTTTGCTTGTGTGGACTTAAGGAGATCTGAAATAACCTTGACCGGGTGTGGTGAATCAGATGTGCCTCGGTTGATTCCATTCACCTTTGTAGCCTCATCAACCATTTCATAATATGTCTCTCCTTCGATTGTGTCAGTGATAAGTGTAGAGGTTAGGACATGTGATATTTCCTCTATGTCACGATTGTCGATTTCTTGTTCGGTTGTTTCAGGGTCCGGTGTATCCTTGAGAATTTGATTGGTTTGGTTTGGGTCCAAGAATATGATGTCTCGAGTCTCACTATTAATAGTCACTCTAGTAGAGGCCAGAAACGACTTTACCAAAATAATGGGAGACTCAGATAAATCTCCTTAATGTTCAATGTCCATGACAATAAAGTCCACTATATGTGAGACACCTTAGAAATTAATGATGATAGAAAAATTCTTCTCGACTTTTTGTGGATAGTTCAGGAAATTGAACGAGCACTCGGGCCTTTCTGAGTAGTTTAAGTTCGAGTCAGTGAAACACAGACTTCAGGAGGATATTCAGGGTAGAATCATCATCAATCCGAGCATTATTAAACTCAATATTATCAATTTCACAAGTCACCTTGGTCAACCATTTGACTTTGCATGTCTTGCTTATCTGGGTCAACACCATTTAATTGGCCATAGTAATTACAAGATATTCAGTTCGAGATCTTTTCTTTCTCATCTTCGTAGGTGATAGTCGACTCTTCACAAATCTATGAAGATCGGGTACATATTCTTTGTCCTTGATTAATGGAAGTTCTAAGATCAAGCTTTTACAAAATGCTTCCATATTGATTTTATCCGATTTTTTTGAGTTTTGAATTTTTTTTATTTTTGTAAAATTTTCACTAGAGTCAGTAAGGTGGTCAGTGGAATGGATAGGTATGTGTGTTGCTTATGTGAGGGAATCATGCACATTATGTGTTTTGGTTCGCTCTGTAAACCTCAGTTCTCTTATTGATCCGAGCTATGTCATCCCCTATCGTCTCATGACTCGGATTTGAGTGACTACACTCACTATGTCGTGACATTGGTATTTTCTCATAAACTGAGATGTAGTAAGTATCTGCGCTCAGGGTCTGGTCAAGAGGCTTATTTCCTTGACTTTGGGTATCATCTGTGTGGTCAAAGGAAAAGTGATTATAATCTGGCTGCGAATGATCCCGAGTAGAGTAAGTGTTAGAGTTAAGTATCAGGTTAGAGAAGAAGATGGGAGTTAGGGGAAGGATTTGGTGATGGAAGATGGTCAAGAACTTGGCTGATGACTAAGGGAAAAATCGAAGAAGTTAGGCGGTTGATGATTCACGTCGCTTGAAGGGAGTAGAGACTGGAGGTTGACGATGGACTCAGGCTATTGGATCAAGTGATCCAATGGCCATAGATGAAGCATCAGGGAACAATGATGATGCAATGATTAGGTAGATCAGGCAGTAGAGGACAAGGCGCATTCGGTCAAATAAGCACCGTCTGATCAGAATGATCAGACAGTGGAGAAAAATAGGCAGATTGAATAAAAGGGTCGAGTGAAAAAATTATCTGATTGGGCAACATGGCCCATCAAAAAATAGAAAAAAGAAAAAATAAATTAAAATAAAAAATAAATAATTAGATAACAAATCAGGAAAAAATGTTTGACATGAAAATTGTAGTTCTCAATGATATCTATAACTTTCATGTAGAACTCAAGATCTAAATACGTCATATATAGGACAACAAACCGTTTTACCACAATAAGTAGGTCAGCTACATGGACTATTTTCTTCCATTCATATCTATCTTGGGTTATTCTCGAGCTTAGATCCAAAAAACTAAGATCCCTTCGTATAATCACATTCCAACACTTCTTGGGCTTTCCTCGCCCTCTCTTAGTTGGCTCAACATCCCAAAACTCACATCTCCTAACCGTTGCATCAAATGACCTCCTTTGCTAATGGACAAACCACCTTAAGCGATTTTCTCGCATCCTATTCTCAATCGGAGCTACACCGACTTTCATTTTGATTGCATCATTCTTAATCGGATATTTACATGTGTGTCCACAAACCACCATTTAGATCCACAAAGAATAGTAGGTCTCACGACTGTTTTGTGGAACTTTCCTTTAATTTTCAAAGGAATTTTCTTTTCATGGAGAATAGTTGAGGATCCTCTTTTTGCCATTTGTTTCGCTTAATTTTGTTCAGTTAGCTTAGATTCAAGGATTTATAATATCGGCGAATCCCAGATTCATCTAAATTATTCTCTAGTATTATCTCTCTAGTTTTAGAAAATCAATAAAATTCACTAATAATTCTAATTAATTAATTAATATGGTGTTGTGAATAAATACCTATTATTGTAAATTATTTACCTTATTATTGTGTTATTATTTTATGTGTTTATTATTTGTTAAAGTATAATAAAAGTTAGAATAATATTGTATGTATTTATTTTAATAACTTTTATAAAATTTAAATCCTAAAAAATAAAAAAAAGAAATTAAAAATAAGTAAATTAATGAATTAATTTACTTGTAAAAAAATTTTATGTATATAGATGATACATTTTGTCTTTAAGTTATGAATAAAAGTTATAGAACTCATCGAGATCTATAAATTTCATGTTTAACACTTTTTCTAAATCTTTCTCTTTTTATTTATTTTCTATTTCTACTATTTTTTTGTAATTATCTTAATTATTATTGGCCATGTGCGCTACCCTAATGCACCATGTGGCCCTACCTCTTCACTTCAACCCATCTCACTCTAGGACGTTGGATCATCAAATCAAATGGATTATAAACATCTTCAACCTCTATCTCTTCAACCCAATAGTCACGTCTCTTCATGTCTACCCAACTTATCCATTTTTTCCTGTTCATCTCCGACAACCACTCTTCCAAACCCTGTATCTGTCTCTTCCCCGATCTTCAATTGCCTTCGCCTAACCTCCAGACACATCTCCCTTCTCATATGCTTCTTCTAACTGGCAGTTGAAACTACTAACTTCACCACCTAGAACCTCTAAACTACTCCACCTCAAATCCCCTCATCTGGCCATGGAAATCATTATCCGCCATTCTAATACTAAGCCCCTAGCTCCTAACCTTCCATGTAACCGAGAGGAATCCTTAGCAAGTGACAATGGGGGGTTTTTGGTTGGAGAGATCCAAGGCTTGATTAACTTATTGCAAGCCTTGATTCACAGGCTGCTTGATATCAATTTCTTCACCGGAGACTTGATGCTACAACCGAAAGCTCCAAGCTTCAACCAGGCTCTGCTTTCCTCTTCCGTCCTTCGATTTCTTGTCATTTTCAATTCCATGTATTCTTTAAACCTTAGCACCTTCAAGTTTTTTGCAATATTTTCCTGAATCGTTGAAAATCGGGAAAATCAGAGTCGCTAAAATGAGTTGAGAATTGAACTTCACTTGTTGTTGAGATGACTACTCAAAGCCTCCCGTAGTTTCAACAATTAACACACACAGATAATTAAGCAATTAAGGTTAAGAGTTAAACTTTATTATACCCTACTAAAAATGTGTAGTGACTAGTAAGCAGAGGTCGAACATAGGAAGCAATGGAGTAGAGCATAGAAGATAAAAAATCAAGCACACCTTATCTCTTAAATACTTAATCAAAAATCATTTTTTGTAGGTTTCAGTATTTTTTATTTTTTTATTTTATATTTTTGTATTTTTTTTGATTTTATATTTTTATATTTTCTTCATATATATTTTTCTTATATTCTTTTTCTTTTTATAAAATATAATAAACCATACAAAGTACATTTGCAATGTGAACTAATATAGATATAAATACTAACAAAAATACTCAAGATTCAGGGAATAAAATATTCTTGGCTGTAAAATATTGTTTACTATTTTGTGATTTTTAGTTAAATTTTTTATTTTTTTATATATTTTTAACGTAAAAAACCCTAAAATAGGGATAAAATAAATAGGCTGAATTAAAATGGAGAAGTAAAATAGCAAACATTATCAAAATTTCTCCAAAATAATTTTAACTTATAAATAATAATATACAGAAAATTATAAAATAGAAAAGATAATTTTTGAAATTTTTACAAATTTTATAAATTATATAAGGCTTTTTTGGGGCTTTTAATTTTTAAGAGTTTGCTTTTGTAATTTTCAGGTTTTTCAATTTCTAAAGTTGCAAAATAACTAAATAAACCTAACAAATATGTTTACGGATTTTTTTTCAAAAAGATTATTTATTTTTTTATAGATTTTCACTTTGCATAGTAAATAAATATGCTATTTTTTATTTATATAAAATAGGATAAATGGCTGAAATTGGAACGTAAAATTAGGTGTGAAACTACAACATGTTAGGCACAAAAGATCATTTTTTGGGATTTTTCTGAGTTTATTTGCTATTTTAACAAGCACACAAAAAATCATGGACTGGTAGGGGCATACATGTAATGTAAATAAAATCCAAGGGCCAAATTACAATAATCATATGTGTAATTTTGTATCGTAATTGAAAAGCTCCTGGACCTATTACAAAATCTAGGACACGCAAGGACCTTAATGAAAAAATGCGCACCTCACGTGGATGGCCACGTGAGGTGCACTGGTAAGGGACCATATAACAAATATAAGAACATTAAGGGTCTACTTGCAAATCTAACAAAAATTATGAGCTACTAAAAAATATTACAAAATAAAATAGAAAGGATACAATAACTGGAGACCAATGATGCAATTATCCCAATATAGCATGCGATCGGAAGGCGCTCCTTCCTTCACTAACACACATGTCAGCACTAGAATGCCCGATGACACTTCGAAGATGAATGATCAGGATCATATCGACCCTTTGATCTGATGATGATGGAGGAGGTTCAATCCAACGGGTGCGATCAAAACAAGGAGGCACTGTAGATCCAATGGTAGGAAGGCAAGGTGGAAGAACTCACCCAAGGCGAGCTTCGATCTGAAGAAGCACCCAACTTCATGCACCTTCACGCTTCCCGACGGTCATTCCTTGTTCCTGACGTCCTCCGGCAGCAAGCTAGCCTACTCAAAATGGTTAGGAACCTTGAGGATGCTCCGACGAGGCCGGGGGATTGGGGGTTCTATTTTAGCTTCAAGAATCTCTGCAAATGCTATTTTCACTCTGTATCTTTCAGGTAACTTGTTAGCAGAAAAGACCGAAGATCGGGGGAACTTCTGGTGATGGAATGGGTGGTAGATGGCTCAGATGGAGCTCCTCTGGTGAGTGGTGGAGGAGGAGGAGCTGATCGCTTGTTCTGTGCAAGAAAAAGGTGGATGGAGGTTCGATGGATGATCAGAACTTGGAGGGGAAGCTTATGGAGGCGTTGGATACGGTGGAGCGGCGTGGAAATGGTCGGAATACAGTAGTGGAGCTTGATATCCAACGATTGATGGATTTGCAAAATAACACAAAATGACACTAAAGGAATTGCTACACTATGCTACTGAGGTCCTAAGGAAATGAACTAGAAAAGAAAATAGAAGCTTACTGTCGAAGATAAGTCGGGTGCTAGAGCTCCGACGAGAATGGTGGCGAGCATCAGATCTCTTCGATTCGATGCCCAACCAAGCTCCTAAAGAGCCGAATCGTCTCCTGATGTCTCCAAGAACAAGTATCAAGGCTCGAATGTAGGTTAGAGGGAAGAAGAATGATAAAAAATGAATCTTGGATGGAGGTGGTCTCTTATACGCATGGTTGAACATCACCAAAGAATGAGATGTGTCAGGCACACTAATGATTCATTAGGAGAGGAATTATTATGTGTGATTCACCAATGGACGAGGTTCAAAAGTGTACAAAGAAATCGAACCAACTCGATGCTCATATCAACTTGGAAAAAAAATGAGGAGGGGGGGGGGGTCAAAACACATGTATGATAAGGAACAATGCATTGGTCAGAGAGTTGACCAAGGTCAACTAGCACAAAGACCTGGTTGGTCCACGTAGACCAATCAGGAAAAATCAGGCTAGATATTGTTTTGAAATTTGATATTAAATATTAAATGATTTTATTAATTTTAATTTATAAATAAATTTTTTTTACTATTTTTCATATTATTTTATTGCAATTTTTATTTATTTTTTGAACTTTTTATCTTTAAGTTACATTTTAGGGTATATGTATGTATATTTATCTAGTTTTAAAGTATTTTATTTTTATTTTGTGTTTTTGATTTTATTATTTTAAATTATTATTTATAAAATTTTAACTTATTTTTAGATACTTATATATTTTTTATTATATTTCAGTTATATTATATACATTTAATTAAATAGGAGTATGATATATATGTGTAAGTATAGGTATTTTACTTATGTATTTTATATAAGTATTTTATTTTAATATTTTATCTGTGTTTTTATTTTATTGTTATTATGTACATATCCTATAAATAATATTTATAAAATTATGAAAATATAAAATTATTAAAATAATAAAGAATAAATAAAATGAATATTTTACTCGGGTACATTATACAAAAGGGTCTAAAACCTAACCTTCATCCCTTAACTCCAAAAAATATGAAACCAACTTCATTAAATAGCTTATTTAAAGTTATATACAATGAAATGATTTTGATATATTTTGAGTTTTTATTTGAGAGATATGGGTTTGGGAAGTTGGGATTTTGGAATCTTATTTAGAGTATATCTTTTACACTGTACACTATTTTCTTATGAAATAAATTTTGTATTTTTCTATATTTAATTATCTACAACTTTCATGTACAAAGTTTCTTTATTTGAGGCATAAAATGTATAAAGTAAAATAGGTCCCAAAATAGAATAAATAAGGAATTATTAAATGGGATTTTTATTGTATTTCTGCCATTATCTCCCCGAACTTTATTCCTTGTCGACCTACTCATCAAGATGCCTAGGTCTCGGGGTTTAGGATCACAAAATATCTTTGATATTTTTATCATTTTCTTTTCTTTTCTTTATTCTCTAATTTTGGCATTAAAAATAATATTTTATATAGTATTTGTACAATAAAGAATGAATGTTAATTTTCTTCAATTAAGGGTATTTACATGCATTTACTAGGATTTTAAGGCCAAATGATAGAATAAATGTAATGAAATAGAGATTCATCACCCCCTATACTTACCTTTGCTAATCCCTAGCAAACACTTATGCAATAAGTGCAAAAAATGAAAAAGAAAGAAAAGAAAAAGAAAGAAGGTCTATTAAATTTAATCATCACACTTGTCTTCACAAAATCGAAATTTGGAGCTCAAGTCGGACCTTTGAAATTTTATTGCAGGCAGAACCTTATTGGGAGTCGTATTTGAAACTCAATAGTCTTCAAGAATCCCAAGACTCTACTCAAGTCTCCTCAATAGCCTGGTCAGAATACTTCAACTCGTATGCAAACCCTTACGACTTTGAATCTGACTTGTAGAGTGTATGTGATAGTGGATCCTCCCAACTGAAATGATAAAGAGACTGACTTCTCCAGCATGACAACACAGTGATTCCCCAATCCAACAAAAGTTTCCTTAAGGAGTGAGGTATTACCTTCTAAGTTCAAGTGACAACCTGCTCAAGAGGAGGGGGTGAAGAGAAGAATGGACAGTAGCCGGCGTAGATACCTATTATAGGATGCAAGACCAGTGTAGTCAAGTCATCCAGCTGCAGGCTCACATGATATACCTTTGAAGCTCAAGATTGATTATTGACTATATGAATATATACACTCCAACAAGCATTTTATTTTCGATCAGGCTAGGCCACTTTTTTGGATTTTTTCTTTTTACTTTTTTTGAAACACCATATACAACAACACTTACATAAGGAGTTTTTCCTCTTGAGATAGTAGACTATCCCTATTTTGAAGCATTATTTCACCCATAATCTCCTGTCTTTAGACATCTCTGCTATTGGACGGGTTGGGGTGAACTTCCCTCCCTAAACGAGGACAAATGTTTCCATTTGTATGTGTCTCACACCGGCAAATTCAATCCTTCACCACTCCAACTGAATTTGGCCAAGTGAAAGGTATAGGTGTCCACGTTAGGTCATTATCAACAAGAGCCGTGCATGTGCTCCGAAATGCTCTACATAGGCAGTTAAGAATCCATTGAACCAAGTCTCATGATCCTCAAAGAATTAAGTCAACTAGACCTGAAGTACCTCAATTCCAGCTCCTATAAGATTCCTATGATTAGGTAGATTCAAGTGCCAACCCAGATCCAATATTTGGATTTTAAATAGACTTGTTCAATTATCAAACTCAATCCAAAAAATTGCGAATGTTATGCAGATGCTATGTACAATGTATAAAATATTTTTATGATGCAATTTTCAAAGTTTTGAACTTTTTTATGGATTTTTTAAAATGATGATGCAAATGCGATTTTTAATTTTTCAAAAAGATTTTGCAATGTTTTTGGTATTTTTGGTTTTGTAAATATTTTTCGTCGTTTTTTGAAATCAAAGGATTTTGGATAAAACTAGGTACAAATATTTACACGGGGATGCATCTTGTATTTACACGAGTTGGGTTTTTAGGAGTTTACAAGGGGTAAGTGGTCATTTTTATAGGTATGTATATACGGTTAATACAGAATTTTGGTTTGATGTTCCTCAAATTTATTTGAAAATGATTTTACAAACAATTTTGAAAACAATAGTCCAAAGTAATTCTTACAAATAATTTTTACAAACATTTACATATATTTGAAAATCATTTTACAAAGTTTTTTAAATAGTATATATAGATTTTTCAAAATTTTTGCTACCATTTTCAAACCATTTGTAATAATTTTTCAAACAATTTATTTGACAAAAAGAAATTTTTATAAACAAGTTTTTTTTACAATGGTTGAAAATATTGAACAAAATGTTTTCAGAATAGTTTTCGAAGATTTTTTAAAATGATTTTCAAACTATTTTTCAAATATTTTGCAAAAAATATTTTAACCTGATTTATTAATTAGTAAATACAAAAATAATTTGAAGAATGATAAACATCTTTTTATTAGGTGATTTTAATGAATTTTATAGTATATTATATAGTATTTTAGCCATACTTATTATTAAAAATTTGAGATTATGAGTTATGGATAAAGTATATACGTAGTATATACGCCCCCCCTATATTTAGCTTGAGCTATATCCTCATAGATCATAGAGAAAAGAGAAGACATAACTCGTATTGAGTATAGAAAAGCCTAAAGAATAAATGAATAATGTAGAAATGAATAAGAAGTCGATCGTCCCCCTTATACTGAGGATCAAATCATCCTAAGTATAACAGACTATACACAAATTAGGGAGGGTCAAGAGTGGGAATGAGCGGATCATACTCAGACCGTCTCCCCCTATACATAGGGTAAGATATTCCTAAGTATAGACACGAAGAGGAGACAATGGAAAGGATCAAAGAATGAAAGAACTCGGGATGCACACCCCCTATACTTAGGACAAAGTATGTCCTAAGTATAGAAGATTGGCAAATTTTTGGTAGAAAAAGAAAAAAAAGAGAAGGAAAAGAAGAACATATAAGTGAAGATAGAATAAATAATTGTATATAACTTTTTATTATCTATTTGCTGAAGGAGGTTTCATTTACTTTGGAATTAAGATTCAAAATTTAGGTTTTAGACCCCTTCGTACAATATACCTGAACAAAATATTTATTATTTATATTATTTGATATTTTATATTTTTATAATTTTGTAATATTATTTAAAATAAAAATCCATGATTTAAATAAATAAATTAAAATCATAAAATAAAATAAAATTAAATAATACATTTAAATTACATAGATGAATTACATATACATACATATATATATATAGAATAAATACCTATTTATTTAAGTGAATAAATAACTTAAGAAAAATATAAGACACATATATTTAAATGTATTTAAATAAGTTATAAATATATAATTATGTGTATAAAAGAATAAAATTTAAAATACAAAATAATAATAATATACTATATATAGGCAAATATATCTATGATTATACATGCAAATATCAACTTATAATAAAATACCTCGAAACAATAAATAAAAATAATTAGTAAATACTACATAAAATAAGGAATATTTTTTATGTTTCAATAAAAAAATTCATTAAACCATCTATTATTTTATATTGATTTGAAAGGTATTTTACTTTAGAATTTCTTTGTTGGTCCACGTGGACCAAGTAGATGCGTTCGATCGTTGACCTATGTTCAACTGTTTTGACTCCCTAGCATCGTGTCAGAAACTTCGCAAGAGGTCGTTCTTATTCCCATTTTCATGCCATCACCACAATCGTCCTTGCCCTCGAGTCCAGCCATTTCTGATCATCCCACGATCCTTCTCGTCCCTGACCCATGCTTCCCCACTAACTATGCATCCTTAAATGCAATCCACCCTTTAAAATCACTAACATGTCGCCTACAAATAACTCACACCCGACATTTTTGAACGTTTGATCCATCTTCGCTCTCTTTTAGCCCCTGCCACTTGAATCAGAGCCCGCTTTGTAATAGAAAGAGGACCTAAGGTCCTACAACAAGGAGAAATGGAGGAGGAGATCCAGGAATCTCCAGCGACCCATCGTGAGGTCCTGCCTCCTGAGACCCCAAGTTCAGTCGAGGCCTTCTATCCATCATTTTTGGTAGTTTTTAATTTCTACTTTTTCATTTTTAACTAGTTCGTAGTTTAATTTCGCACTTTAGTTAAGACTAGCCTGATCTTAGGTCGTCGGAGCTTTGAGCTCTGGACTCTCCTTCTTTATCGCCACACATTGCTCTGACCTCCCCCATTTGCCTTACTTCCTTCCCTCTACGTCTCTCTACCTTTCACGCCACCAACTAGCTCACCCAAATCGATCTTGTTCTTATTGGGATAGTTCCTATTGGGGATACATGGAAGAAGAGGGGAAAAAAAGTAAAAAAGCAGATTGGGTTTCTATTTATAGGCACAACAATGGAGGAAAGGGGAAGAGAGATGGTGTGAGGAGGAGGAGGCATGGTTGGTGGAAGCTAGGGACCTGGAGAGATGGAGGGTGGTCGGGGAAAGTGGCGGAGGGCTCGAGGGGTGAGAAGCTTGGTGGTGGCATAGAGAAAATGGAGAAGAAGGCAGGCTCGTGACTTCTGACAAAAGTCAGATGGGGTAGCTAGAAAAGAGGACATTTGACTAGAGATGAACTGTCCAAGGCTTTTAATTGGTCCACATAAACTAACCAGAAAATTCCAAGAAATAAATCCATTAAGATTAAAAATAATAAATGAATATATTAATTTAAAGTTAAAACAAAAAAACATTTCCTGATTTTTATATTATTTTATGGACATTTTTATTTATTTTTACAATATTATTTACAGGTTCTAATATTTAAAGGTATATACATAGGTATATTTACCCATATTTTAAGTATTTATATTTATTTTGTATTATGTGATTCATTATTATATAACATATTATATATATTATAATGTATTTCAATATATTATGTTTTTATTTTATTTTTTAGATTTTATTTATGTACTTAAATAAATGGGGTTATATATAATATATGTATAGTATGCCCATATATTTAATACATTATTTATTTTAATGCATTTTAATGCTTTTATTTATGTTTATATTTTTAATATATTCAAATAATATTTACATGTATTAAAAATTAAGGAAACTAAAATAGAAAGAATAAATAAAAGAAATAATATATATATATATATATATATATGGGACAATGGGGACCTGAAAGCCAACTTTTACATCTTAACTCCATTTTAAATGAAACCACCTTCATTAGATATATAATTAATTTTATGAATAATAAGGATAATTTGGTCAGTTTTGAGTTCATATGGAGGATAAACATGTATGTGAAGTTTTGTTTGCGGCTTTTTCCTTTATATGTCCCAGTCACATTGTGTATTATTTTTATGTGCAATTATTTTTGTATTTTTCTATGTATTTTTATGTAAAATTTTCATGCACAATATTTATTTAATTGTGATGATTATAATGCAAAATAAAATATGGTAAAAATCAATATTTAATGATGAATAGAATTAGAGTTTCTGTATTTTTTCTGTACAATTGAGTGTCCTATCTCCCCCTACTTTATTCTTGGTCGACCAAGTCAATATTGACTTGGTCTCGGGGTTTACGGTCATGCAATATTTTCAATACTTAATTTTGTTTTCCTTTCTTTCCTTTATTCTTTTATTTCTGAATCAAATACATATATTTATACAATATTTTCA
Organism: Ottelia alismoides; assembly: GCA_037367405.1. Lineage (NCBI taxonomy): Eukaryota > Viridiplantae > Streptophyta > Magnoliopsida > Alismatales > Hydrocharitaceae > Ottelia > Ottelia alismoides. Next base: position 91,330 of record JAZKJV010004782.1, on the reverse strand, counting down.
GAGTAATTATTGAGTGTTAATTTGTTCAAATTAATGTTATATACATGCATTTTACTTGAAATTTAAGACCAAAATGAAAGAATAAATGCGATGAAATGTAGATTCATAAATACTATTGTAAAATTAGCTCAATCTAGAGTTACAATATTAAGCTTATACATGTCTTTAGCCTGCATTTTGTCTTTTCATAAATCTATATCTATTTTCTTGCTTTTTATTGGCCCACGATGAAACTATGATTCATCTACTTTATTCTTTCATTTTGGTTAAAATCCTTGGTAAAATACATATAAATATTCACTGGTTCTCACTAATTAACATTCTAACCACATTTATTAAAATTATATATTTAACACTTATTTTATCCAAAATAAAATAATGAAGAGAAAAATACAAACATAAAAGAAAAGAGGATGTAGATATATGATATATACAAACTTATCCTAACTCTGAGACCAGGTAAATATTGACTTGGTCAATAAAATAAATAAGTAGGGGGAGATAATGATCCTAATGTAATAAAAAATATAGAAAATCAAGAGCATTAGTTATACATAAATTCATTTTTCACATTGTAAAGATTTTACCTATTTATTTATCGAGATCACTTCAAACTAAAGTATTTTATTCACAAAAGATGCTTATAATAATATATATTAATTTATAAAAATATCAGAAAATATTGTGTAATGTATAAATAATTAATTAAAATGAACCTAAAAAGATGTAAAAACCGGCTTCCAAGGTTCATAACTATAGAAAACTCCAAATTGACCAAACTCACTTTAAACTTCATTGTATAACTAATACTATTTATTAAAAATATCAGAAAAATATTAGAATAAAGCAGCGAGTTTTGGCGCTTAAGTCCCTTTGTCTAAATGTACTATATGTATAATCTTCTCAATTTTCCAATTAATTACTTTTAACCCCGTTGGACTTAATTCTTTTTCTAACATGTTTATAAAAATCAGTAGAAGATATAAAAATATAACTTAAAATGGTCAATAAATCCTGAAGCAATGAAGTAGTGATTCTAATTTTCCAGACCGCATAACTCGATCATATGGACTCTGAATTGGACATACTCACTTTTAAAGTTCATGTATAGAAAATTATCTCTTAGACGAAACTAATTTCATTAAAATTGGAATTAATATGTAAAAAGTGGGTTTTGGGATCCTATTGGTATAAAATATACAATGTATCTTAATTTTATTATATCAAATGTTGGTCATTTCTTATATTTATATACTTTATTAATATGTTATTATTAAAATAAAATATACATAAAAAATATTTATTTAATTATTTAGTTAGCTGTTTATTTATTTCACTATTTAGTTATTTCTTATTTTTAACTAATGTATTTAATTGAATTATTAATTTAATTCTTTATTGATTATTTACTTTAATTAATCATTTAATTAATTATTTTTATTTTTTCCTCTCTCCTACTTCCCCCCTTTTTCCTTATCGCCCTTCTTCTTTCCTCTTCATGCGCCACCTGCCGCCACTTCTCCTCTTCTCCTCCACTTGCCTCCAACCCACCGATCATTTGGTCGATATCCTAATGAACCCCAGTGACCGAATCCACCGCCGAGTGATTGCACCCGACAGCGTGGGCTCCAAGCCACCTCCCTATATAAATAGGTCATCACCCCTGTTGGAATCTCATCCGCCATTAGCTACCATCACCTCCAGTAAGTTCCAATGACAGAGAGGGAGTCGTGACAAGACTCTGATCCACATCCGCCGAGTGAAGAAGTGAGGTCCGGTGCGATCCACACTGACGTATAAGTTTAGTTCCGCTGCATGTTTGAGCCTCTACCAGTCGTCGCACCAGCATTTAGGCAACAATGTTCACCCATTTCTCACCTCATTCCATTTAGGTTCTCTTCCCGATATTCTCCCTATGTTCTCCTCTCTCTGATTTCTCTTACACGTCTTCTTCCAATTTCTCATCTTCCTCCTTCCAATATCTTATCTGATCCTTCCGTTTATCATCTCAATTCCTCCCATTTTCCTACGATCCATCCACAAGAGTTCCTCCACCTCTTCATCCATTCATGACTCTACTACGATCCGAACCTTCAAGCTCGAGGCGAATCTCTGTTTGCAGGTGCCTCGAAGCTTCATCGAATTCCACTGCAACCGCTTGGAACTACATCGCCTGGAGCTGAGCACCACCAACTTTCTCTGATTGAAGAACCACTGCATCTCCAGATCAGAACTTTCACTCAACTTCCTTACATCACCTGATCGCAAAATTAGGGAAGAACATAAACAACAATAGCCACACGATTCAACACAAATCGTACGATCGATTCTATGACATGTGGAACCAAAGCTACAAGATCTCCTTTGATCGAATGACTGGTTATTGCGACACGTGTCGAACCTTGCTCGAATCCCCCGTCCCCCGCTTGGGTGAAGCACGTGACCGCGCATGCGCTAGCCATATTTTTTTCTAGTGAAATTGCATTGCATCCCCCTGTATTCCTCTTGATTTGCGATCGGATCCTGTGTAGGTGATATTGCACGCTCAATCACACGATCTTCCGAGAAATTTGCATATAAACCCCCGGCGGTTCTGAATTTACGAGGAGGTCCCGCTTCAGACTAGTGCACATGAGTGGGCACATGCTCTCATGGGTGTTTTTGCAAAAAGCCCCATAATTCTGGCCTAAATGTTAAATTTACCCTACAATTTCCAAAAAATTACCACCATACCCTTGCTATAGTATACTCTATACTATACATATATATATATATATATTAAATAAACATACCAAATATAAAATGGTATAAAAATATGTATTAATATAATATATCACACTATATACAATATTATATCATATTTTGAAAATTTTTTTCTATGTGTAATAAATCTTTTAAAAATACTAAAAAAATAAATAATTTTTTTAAAAACATAAAAAGATAAACAATACTTCTAAAAATTTGAAAAGATACAATACCATATTTTTATATATTTTACATAATAAACCAAAAATAAAATAAAAAATAAAATATTAAAACTAATAAAAAAATACAAAACACAATAAAACTTTGAAAATCGTAACTAATTCAATAAAAATGGTATATATACACATAATAACTCATTTCAAAGGTAGTTTCATCTAGTTTTTGACGAAAAGAAATTAAAATATTTTCTTACTTTCTACTATTTTTAAAAAATAAAATCTTTTTTCAACAAAAATAGTTTTCAACATTAAAAACCAAATAAAATTACAAAACATTTTCTAAAATTGCATGAAAATCATAAAATAGTTAAAACGCATAAAATCTTCAAAATAAAAAATTAAATATAAAAAATACAAAACTTATACCAATATTTTCACATAGGTATATTAAAATCATAAAAACAACATAAAATTAATAATAACCAAACAAAAATTCATAAAATTCACCTAAAATAAATAGAATTAGGAAACCCATGTACATTAGATTTTCTATTATTTACCTTAGTTTTCCAAAGTTTGCCTCCTTGAGTTAGACACTCGTGTACTTAAGGCTATACACATTTGAGTTTAGGAGTATAAATATCAATAACATAAATTTTATGTGAATCTCATCTGACCGATACAACGATGATAGTTTCTCTTTTTAGAACAAGCAGGTTAGTTGTGTTTTTCAACCCATACAAAAATTTTATTCGAATAGTACACTTCATAAAGAGTCCATGCATATTTTTAGTGTTGTTTAGTCATGCACTCTGTGCTAGATGTAAATTACATAATATTTTGGAATCCCATTTTTATATATTTCGATTTTTATGAAATTTTTTATTTTATTTTTGTATGAAAATACATATAAGGAAATAACTAAAATTGGAATTAAATATACATAATCTCATAAGTTCTTAAAATAAAATAGGAGGTATTAGTAGATTTGTATAGAGCGTTCCAAAGCTATCTTTCCACATATGGACCCAACTCCATTTCAAAGTATTTCTAAGATTTAGAGTATTATAAATGATAAATTTTAAAGATGGCATGGCCAAATTAGAGTTTATATGATCCAAACATAAAACCCAAAATGTAGCCTGATTGTAAATTAGCATTTCATTTCTATTGACAACTGTGTAAGATGACTTTTTGGTATTTTAATATATATATACACACACACACACACACATTTTTATAGAAGTAATGTAAAAAGAATTAGGTCAATTGTATTTCTATCAAAAATAAATATGTTATTTTGTATATTTATATATAACATGTAAATATGTGTTCCATGATTTTATGTGTATCTATGTAGCTTTTCACATGTTTTCTTATTTTTTTTCTATTTGTTACCGAGTCAACAGAAACCTAGGTTGCGGGCCAATTTATTTTGGTTTTCTTGGCCAATGTGTGCATAAATCTTATGTGCATACAATCCGATCTCCCTTTTATTTCTTTATGGATTTTTTGCATATTTTTATGTGTTCAAAAGTGCTTCTATTTACGGATACAAATGCAATGTTATGAAAAAAAATGCATGTGTTTTTAAGTAAATTAGTTCAGTTTTCATGTATGTAGGTGAAGCTTGGTTTCGCCACTGTACATAAATTGAACCAAGCGGCATTGATGGTTTCTTTTCTCACACCATCTTTCTTGTCATACAAAACTTCACTCTAATATTTCTAACAACATTTCTGAGAACGGAGTTCATGCTACCTACATAGCATAATTCCTAAAGAAATACATGGGGGAAGTATGGCTTAAGTTAGTTATGGAGCCACCTCGCATCTTGAGGAGACCAAGGTGGGATAAAGGAGGCATGGAAATGTTCTATATTAAGAAATTAATATGTTTTTTTACTTAGGCTAGAGGAGGATGAAGGCAAGTTTCTAAACGTAGCGGGCGTGTTGCATGAATGTGTGATGTATTTATTATAAGGTAATGAAGTAACAAACATCAATATGCATTTTTTTTGTGATTGTGCCCTTTATAAGAGGTTAGAGACTCATTCATAGTCAAAGGATATCACTAATGAAAGAAATCTAAACATTAAATTATCATTAGTAACATAACAAATAGGAAAGAGATGTGTTTGAAATGGAATTTTACCCATTTCGTTCGGTAAATCCACACGGAGTCAAACAAAACATATGTATGCACTATGCATAGAGGTTTTCATAATCCAACAGCAACAGATGATCGAAATCCTTTTTCAAAGAAGAGGAGATAAAACGTATTATTATATTTGAAGGAATATTACAATTTAAACCAAGTGGTATTAATTATTTATTTTGATCAAAGCTTCAAAATCATGACTATTATGAAGGCCTATTTGTTTTTTTGAAGGGAGGGAATATAGTATGGGATAAATGAAGCCATAGTCATTGTGGTACCAAAATCAAAGAGATTAATGTAGGGGGAGAGAACATATATAGATCTGATAATTGCTCGCATTTTATCTTCGATCATATCGCTAATCAACCATGAGAACAAATATTATTTATTCTCGCTTCTAGGCATTGTCTCGGTATGGATCATTATTAAATATATCTAACATGGAATATTATTTATTGACAAACTATGCTTCATGCTTGAAATTTTATAGCAAGAAGAAGCTCAACTAACGATTCTTCTTTTACTTTACTCGTAATTTTTCGTGTTAAAATCTTCACTAGAACATCAACCTAAAAATTCCAGGTAATCATTGTTACGTCATCCAAATTTAAGATAGTGATGTAGTAAAAAGGACCTTATTCAGGGAGTTTCTGACAGTTTTCTCCTGTCAATCTCACCCATAATAACAAGATCTGATGGTCACACAAAAAAATCATCATTAAATATTTGATTCTAGTTTGTTGGGTAGTGATGTCTAAAATAGCTATGGGATAGAAATTATAATAAACATGTCAAGTTATAGATATGCATAAAATAATGAGATGTAAGTTATTTAAATTCTGAAGATCCAATGTATAACATTTTTAGTTGAAGGTAATCTATCAAACTGTTCCTTGTCTTAGATATGATATGCTCCCTTTCCTCATCTTTCACCCATTCTCCCTCATCGCCTTCAACAATGACCCTACCAATTTGCTTGTATACCATCATCATATACCTTACTCAAAGAACACCAACTAAATACCCTCAAAAGGGAGCAAAAAAAGAGACCAAAAAATGATTACCACCCCCACCTCCTTTGGACAAATTGTCAAGTAAAAATTAGACAAAGTAACACTTGCTTTTTGCCAAGTTGTACGTTACCACATCGGATTTGAGGGAAGAGAATATCACACTATGGATTTATTCCCAGTGAATGTGGCTTCCCCATCAGCAAAGACCATCTTTTGAGCCATTTACATCTCTCTATTCCTACATCGTATTCCCCATGGGGCCGATATAATGATTTGGGCAATGGATGGCCCCCATTACTCGTCACTCCTTAGGGTGCGTTTGGTTGGCGGGTTAAGGCGGATTAAACTGGTAGAGGGTAACCTATTTTTGTGTTTTGATGTTTGGGTTAAGGCGGGTTAAGGCGGTTTAAACTGGTTTTAAACAGGATCACTGACTTCTATTATACGGAATCATATTAAAAATGTTTATTTAGGTTTCATGCTACTCTTCCAGCCCACCACTAAGTAACTGGCATCAAAAAATCTGCATCTCTTTAGCACATGGAACATGCCCCAAAAAACCATATAAGAGTACATCTCTAGCTGTCACTTACCATTCCTCTCACTTCTCGTAAAAACCCTTCCAACCTCATAACATTCTCCACAATGTTTGGCCTTCGATGGCGGAGGCCGATGTGGAGGCAAAGGGAGAGGCAGAGGTCAAGGCAGAGGTAGAGGTCGAGATGGAGGCGAAGGTCGAGGTGAAGGCAGAGTGCATGGTGGAGCCGGAGGTCAAGGTAAAGACGAATGGCATGGTGTAGCCAAAGGTTGAGATGGAGTCGGATGGCGAGATGGAGCCATAGGCCGAGGTAAAGGAAGAGAATGAGGTGAAATTGGAGGTCAGAGCAGAGGGTGAGGTGGAGGCAAAGGTCGAGATGGAACTGGAGGTCAATGTGAAGGTGGATGGTGAGGAGGAGCTGAAGGTTGAGATGGAGGCGGAGACAAGTTGGAGTAGGAGACCTGGACGGAGGGCGAGGAGGTGGAGGCATAGGTCGAGGTGGAGTTTGAGGTTGAGACGAGGGCGATGCAGAGGCAGAGGTCAAAGGGAAGCGGGAGATTTAGATGGAGGTGGAGGGCAAGGTGGAGTCAGAGCTCAAGGTGGAGCCGGAGGTTCAGATGGTGGTGGAAAGCAAGAAAGATTCGATCGTTGAGTTGGAGGAAGAGGCGGTGGAAACTGGTGAGGGGCGACGGTAGGCTTGTTTATTTGGTCTGAGGTTGATGTTGATACGCCATGGACATGCCACAACGACTATGGGTTGTGGATGGATCGCAATGACTCCAGTGGGAGATGTACACGATCAGCGGAAACATATGCCCCATCATCAACAACTAAGGGAGCATGTGACTACTACGATCCTCTTCGTGAGTAGTCAGTTCGTTCTCATGTCATTATGTGTATGATATGCTAGTATATGACACTGACACTATGAACACCAATGAGGTGACGAAGAGAGAGGATACGTCAGATGCCGAGTAGGCTAGGTGAGATTGAAGGATGGAGGGGGATGCCATGCAGAATAGTGTGCTCGTCATGTCGTTGGGCTAGCTTGGGGCATTTGATGAAGCTACGTTTCATCATCTTTATTCTATCATTTTGGCCTTCAAAACCCTAGTAAATGCGTGCAAATAGCGTTAATTCATGCATTTTATCATCCATGCATTATTGTGTAAATATTGTATAAAATGCGGTTTTTAAAGCCAAAATTATAGAATAAAGAAAAAGAAAAGAAAAAGAATAAAATATTGTAAATATTTTACGACCTGAAATCCCGAGACCTAGGCATCTTAATGGCTAGATCGATAAGGAATAAAGTAGGGGGAGATAAGGGCTAAAATACAACAAAAACAACTTGTATTTCATTCATTCTTTATTCATTTTGGGACATATTTTTGGTTCCACTTTTTATGCCTCAAATAAAGAAACTTTATACATGAAAGTTGTAGATAATTAAATAAAGAAAAATACAAAATTGATTTCACTCAAAAATAATATGCAGATAAAAAGTTATGATATGAATACGATTCCAGAATCCTAACTTCCCAAACCTGTATCTCTCAAATAAAAACTCGAAACGTGTCAAATTCACTTAATTGTATATAATTTATCAAAAGCTATTTAATGAAGGTGGTTTCGTATTTTTCGGAGTTACGGTTTGAATTAAGTTTTGGACCCCACTTGTATATTTGTACAAATTAAAAAAAAATTCATTTTATTATTTATTCATTATTGTTATAATTTTATATTTTTTTAATTTCGTAAATAATACTTATAATATATATATATATATGTATATTAAAATGGAATAAAAATATAAAGAAAATACAAAATAAAATACTTGTAACATACCTAGGTATAATACATGTACATATACTTATATAATTACTTTTTCTATTTTATTAAGTGTACAAAATACCTCAAAAAAATAAAATAAAAATATCTTTAAGTGTATAAAAATATTTATAAATTTATAAAATAATAAACAAAAATAAATAAATTAAATTCAAAAAATAAAAATAAAATACTAAAATATATAGATATATATACCTATAAAGGCTATAAATGGTAACTTATAATTATTAACCTCGAAAATATAAATAAAAATCATCATAAAATAATTTATAAAATAATAAACATTTTTATTAAATAATAAAAAATTAATAAATTTGTTTTCTATTTTTAAACGATTTTCAAATCTTTTTCAGGAGGTTTTTCCTGGTTGGTCCACGTGGACCAACCAGGTGGTCTGAACCGTTGAATGAAGGTCAACCATCTGACCCCCCTCCTGTGGCTCTGTCAGACATGGATTTTCTTGGTTTTCGCCCCTTTTTGGAGGCCGCACCTTGATGACTCGATTTTTCAACGGTTAAATTAGTATTTTTACCAAGTCGTTGCAAAATACGTTGAAAGATCGTGATCAAACACTTAAATTTATAGTATACGAACTAACCTTTGTTACCTTTTTTATTGAGGTATAGGTCAAGTCCGAGTGTCGAACTCAGGGACTAGGCAGAATTGTCGCATCCGAATTACTTGTTTTAGCTTAGTGTGCTCACTTACGATTACTCTTACAAAGATTTATTTTCAAGATACACGCGACTAAAACTTGGTGAGAATATTCAAAACAAGGCACTTGTAACTATCTTCAAGTATGTGATGCTAGTTTCGATGTGTGAAGTGATGTGATAGATGGATGCAAGAGTTGATTTGCGAATAGAGATTAAAATGAGTGGTTAAAATGCAAAACTGATGAAATTGCAACTGAAATTAGAGTTCAATATAGTTATAACAAAAGCATATTCCAAGACTGATAACAAAGATAATGTAATGATTTGCAGTGAATCTTTTCTTTGCGAGCTACTATGTATGAGAGTCGCAGCAAATTGTCTAGCATGGGCAGTTGCACGCAGTCACCGGAGTATCGCCTTCAGCAAGGTAACGAAGATCAGTTGCTAGATCCACAGTATAGGACTGTTGTTGAACGACCTTGATAACTCTGGTGATGGAAGCAAATGTTCTCAAGGGGTGACGTTCCCTCCATGTTATGCATTACCTGCAAAAGAGATACTAGATCAAGTGCAACACCTGCCAAAATTCAAATATAATGCAAGAAAAAATGCAACTAGGATGACAAAGACAGGGAATGAGGAAGTTGGGAGAGTTGTGTTCTCCTCAACAACGGGATGTGCTTGCTGCTATCACCGGCGAACTCCCCAGGTAATGGATGGTGTGTATGATGGCAGTTGAACAGATGGCTGAGAGGAGATGTGTTCCAGTTCAACGGTGGAGGTGGTGGGATATTTGTAGTGTAAGGCCGAGGGGAGATGTATTCCTGACTCGGTTATGGATGTGGATGAGGGTATAGGGATGGTGTGCTGCTAGGGAACTTACTGGTTCGATCCTCCTTCGATGCCCTCCTGTTGGTGTGTTCGTCCCATATTTATAGATGATCTCCGAAGGTTCTCAGCCTTGCAGGACTCTGGCGTGGATGGCGAGGGATCGCGGAAGATGAAGCGACGCTGAGATCTCCAAGGTATCGTAGATAAGCCGTCGAAAAATCGAGAAAGATGGATGATCATCGTGGTCGCTGCAGATGAAGAAAAGGGGTGGAGATAGGAGATGATCAGGTCACCCTTGGATGCATTCGAATCTGACGATGGGAAATGAAGTCGACAGGATTGGACAACGCTCGTCTGCAAGATGGATGCATTAACTGCTTTCGTGTCTTTTCCGAAAACGTGGGGAGATAGGTTGTCAGATATGTTATAATATATCATGGATTGGTAACTTACGTGTTTCCAATATATAATTTTTATTAAAGGTTTGTTATCCATATAAATTATATATTCGAATACATTGCTAATATTCTTTTGATACAATTATGCATTGTGGTATAGTTGATGCCATCCATCTATTTATATCAATGTGCGCACGTGACCACTTTTTTCTCATACACAGATTGATGTCGATTGTTTTATTTTCTAGTTTGTATCTTGTTTTGCATAATCTTATATGGAAGCATTCATGTAATACATATGTCATCAGTACACTTGTTGAATGTTGTGCGGGTAGTGTTTGAATACAAGTTTCAGTTGAGTGCTTTATCTTTGTGACCTTAGTTTTGAGATGATCATGAGATTATTGTTGCTCTTGCTGTCACAATCTCAAAAGATATATGCAGTGTAATATTCTCTATCTGATAATATTTATACGTACACTTTGCTGTAGAAGTTATTGTGTACTGAATGTATAAATTTGCCATACATTAATTCAATATAATTGATCAAATTTCATAGATGTCGTATGTGACAATCATATTGGTGACTAACGTTTTACAATAATCTCACCATTTCAATTTAACTATTTAAGGTATATTTAAAGTGTTTTGTTTTTTTATGTACTTGAAATATATTCTTCAGTTGTATGCATATTCTCGTAGAGTCTATGGAATGTACTTTCTATGATCGAGCATATCTTTAATGCATTCTCATGTAGTTACATATAATCATGCCCCCATTTTACAGTGCTTTTATGTATGTCATGCATGTGATGTAGATTAATATGCAGTCAATTGTAATTGATTTTCACTAACTTAAGCTTGTTAGCATGATGAATTATATGATTCATCACACCTTACATCCATTCATGATGCAACCTAGACCACTTTTTCTCCTCGAGAATCCCTCTTACACGCCCAGTGATTTGCTCGGGGATTGGATCAATGAAATCGCTGCTACGCCTCGACTTTAGAGCCCTATCCGCCATCTTCTTCAAAAACCCCTCATCTTGTCCATTCGATTTTTGAACCCTTTCGATCGTCTTCTTCCCTCTTGTTGGCGAGCTCTGGACAGGATCTCGTGACAGGAGACCCTCCAACTCCCTAGGGGGGGGGGGGGGTTAGGCGGCCGCGAGGCGCTCCACCACCATCTCCGGCCAAGTTTGGCCGCGAGGTTCTATCTCGGGTTAACTACCCTTGAGGTCTGCGCTTTTATTTACTTTTCTTGCATTTTTCGGTTCTCCATAGTCTTAGGATCCTTCCCGACCTTTTCCTTTCGATTCTCACTCATTCAATCATCACGCTACCCCTCGCCGTAGCTTGCTCCGGCGAGTTCCATCTCCGTCGCTCACCACCTTCATGCCATTTCGCTGTGGGGTCGGGGCATTTTGCCCCCGATTCTTTCATTCTTCTCATGCAGGTCCTGAAGCCAACGCAACAGCTGGGACTCGTTTTGTGTGTCACCAGAGGTGCTTGGAGCCACCGTGCTCCTTCGCCCTTGCTGGTGAACCTCGGTCGTTGCCGAGGTGTTTTGGAGCTTCCAGACAACAGAGGATCCACCCAGGAAGATGACCAGCCCATTTTGAAACGCTCATCGTCACGGAGGAGGCAGAGCGAGGCCGGGGATGCTCGCCGATCAAGGCCTTCTTCCCTGTTCTTGCTTCCGCGTTCCTGACCGTCAGATCGGGGTCGTTCTTCAGGACGTATAGCTGCCGTCGGATGATCATGCCTTTAGCACCGTTGATCATCTTCGGATGATCTAATCCTAGCTGAGCATCCAAGAAGGGGTACGTGACACAGGATCTGGACACGTGAATAAGTGAAATACGAGGCGTCGTCCGATCCGTTAGGTTGGGAATTTTGCAAGCTATACCCAGCCATTTTTGTTAATTATTTATTATCTTACAAACTTTCATCTACTGCTCAAATATTTTTGTAATATTTATAAACGAGCCCCCAAACTTGCGGTAGTTACATTAGGGTCCTTGACCACGTCACCTCACGTGCCTGCGCGCGTGAGGTGCGGGGTCTTTTGCGCGAGGGCCCTCGCATCTTTTTGAATTTGTATTAAGTCCAGGAATTATTATATAGCATGTAATGTTTTGGTATAATTGCAAAACAACCCTCAGCTTTTGAAAAATCACAGAATAATCCTCACTAGTCACGCGCCTGATGAATACCCATTCATCACTCTTTATTCTATTATTTTAGCTACAAAAACCTTTGCAAATACATGTAGATATGTGTAAATACAAATAATTACCAGAAGCATGCATTGTGTAAAAACCTATAATTAGCATGTTTTTGTGCACAAAATAAAAGAATAAAGAGCAAAAAGAAAAAGAGGGAAATATTTAGAATAAATATTGAGCAACCTAACCCAAGGGAGGGCTCAGCATGGGCCTGACCGCATAAAAGCCAAAGTAGAGGGAGATAGGGCTCACATGTATATACTCTTGTAAATAAAACTATATATTTTCCTCACCCAAAAATATGTTGTAAATATCCTTGTCTATATTGTGTATATTTAAAAAGCTATTAAAAACAAAATAAAAAGATAAAAATCAAAAAAAGTCAAAAATACCTTCACCAGGTGTATAGACCACCACACCTTTGTATTTATTTAACCTTGTAAATAAATTCATTTATTTTCTAAAACTTTTTGTAAATATTCTTTGTTACATGTTGTAAATAAAATAAATAACAAGAAACAAAACAAAAATCAAATAAAAATCACAAAATGAAAAATACAAAAATTCATTGTATAAATACCATGTATATAAATGTATTCATTTATTTATTTCACCCTTGTATATATGTGATAAAAATAAAATAAAAATATTCTTTTATTCCATATTTTATCTTGTAAATAAATAAAATACAAAATGAGCATAAAAACACAAAAAATAACAAATAAAAAAATCAAAAATAAAAATCCATACAGTGTACATATACCTATATATAGAGCTAACCTATTTTTATTCCCAAAAATTAATTAAAAATCACCAAAAAATAGAAAAAAATAAAAGAAAAATATTTCATGTTTTAAGTTTTCTCTAATTCAGCCTATTTCTACCCTAAAAAAATAAAACAAAAATTAACAACACGTGGCAGAGTCTGGTTGGTCCACGGGGGAATGTTGACCCCGGTCAACTCCCCCGCGACCCCTTTCCTATTCTGGACCATGCGCGCCGCGCCTCCTTCGCCGATTTATGCACGCGCATCCAGGCTGTCTTCCACTCAACCCCCGCGCCCAAATTCTTCGCCGCACATCCCTCTCCCTCGCCGGATCTTCAGCCATCAAATCTACACCTTCCTTTGCTGTCCTCACGCAACCCTAATCGCCCGGTCACACTATATATCCTTCACCTCCGCCGCCTTCGCGCGCCATCTTTGGCCCTTCTCTTCCTTCCCCGTGACCTCCATTGGCTCCGCCTGAGTGACAGCGAGCGTTAGCCCGTGTTGCAGTGAGGCGAGGGAGCGAAACCATCGATCCGGCGTAACCTCGCCGTACTTGCTCCGCCGCCGGCGTTGAGCACCGAGCTTCAGGCCTTGACGCCCTTCGAAGCTACGACCAGGAGATAGCCCATCTCCACCACAGTCTCCAGCATCCATCAGGTAGCCGTAGTTTCCTTTAGTTTAGAGCAATTTTCGATTACGCCCAAATCCCATCTCCGACGCACTTCTTCGATTCCGATCACTCCGCTTATCATCTCGACCTTCCGACTATTCCATCACCTTCACCGTGTCCCCACGCACCTTCTTCACCCATTCGCACAACCCAGATCGCACAGGATCTGGGAGTCGAGCTCCACCGCCGTCGCTTCGCCGGAGCTCTTCCGCCACGCCGCACCTCCCACCTTCACCCCGCCTTCTTGGGTCGAGGCATTTTGCCCTCGACCCGCGAAGCTTCTTGCCTACTTTGCAGGTCGAAACGAGGGCGTCTGAGGCCCTTCGCCATTCAGCCAGGAGCTTCGAGCCGCCAGGTCTCGCCGGAGCCCCTCAGGGCTCGGTTGAGCTCTTGGCCACCACCAGCAGCTGCGGGATCGTTCAGCGGAGCTTCTCCGACCTTCAGGCGCAGCTGAGGAGGGCGGATACACCTTCACGAGGCCGGCGAAGTTCGCCGGCCACCAGTTCTTCGAGGACCCTCCAGAGCCGTCCGATGCACCCTCTGCTCCAGATCTGATCGTGACCGTTCATCTGTGGAGGAGCAGCGACCGTTGATCCATTTGAGGATCGCATCTGGACCATCGATAGCAGAGGAGAGAGGTGCCAGCGTTGTATACGTCCGATCATACACGTGGACCTCTCCCCACCGTTGATCAGAGCCGAAGAGGAGAAGAGAGAAGAGGCGCCGCCATCCAGACCGTTCGATCAACCACGTGGCGCCTATCCGACCGTCGGCTATTAATAAAGGGGTAAATATCATAGGGCCCCCTCTGTTTGTCGTATTTCATTTTAGTCCTGTAATTTTTAATTCACGTTGTTTATTTTGTGGGTTATTTGCATTAAGGACCTCGGACTTAATCTTATTTGCGATTATACCCCTGCCAGTAGAGAACCACGTGCCTTGGCACGTGTTTTGTTGGGTTATTTGCATAGAACCCCTTGTAGTTCTGGATGTTATTCAATGAATAAAATGTTTTGTGAAATTGCATTTATACCCCTGTGAGCATTGATTTTGAACATGTGCGAATTATTTTTGGGTAAATTGCATATAAGCCCCTGGACTTTTGATACGAGTTATCAATAGGTCCTTGGAACTTATTTTTCCTACATTTAGGTCCCTGTGTGCCCCAGACACGTGCTTGACACGTGACTTCTTGGGTATTTTGCACCAGGACCCCAGAACTTTTGGGTATTTGCACTTAGGTCCCTGTGCACAGTGCCCCATCTTTATTTTTGAATAAAATATCAAACGAACTCCAAATCCAATGAAATTTTGACACATGGCTCCTGCCATGGTGTAGGAATTTCTATGATTTTTGGGGACATTTTGGATTTCTTTTATTATTTTTAAAAATTCAAAAACCCATATTTTTGCTAATGTTTAACTTTAAAAATACCAAAAAAATATAAAAACTTCACCAAAAATTCTAAAAAATTAGGCTACTGTTTCTTGCTTGTTGTTTGATTTTCTAGCCAATTTTGGCTACTTTTCATCACCTAAAAACCTTAAAAATTGAAAAACCCCTAAAAACCCATAAAAATTGTAATAAATAAATTAAAAATCCAAAAATAATAATTAGGGTGCCTAAATTTTCCTCATTCTTCATAGATTACAGGAAAATTACCTCCAAGGTTGATTGAAACTCTTAAATATTTTATTTTTGAGTTTCTAACCTTGCTGGACAGTACCTTGGTGTTTTCGCATTGTTTGATTTTTAATTAATAATTTACCCATTAGAAAATTTCCAAAAATTCACCAAAAACAGTAAAAAACTTGAAAAACTTAAAAACCAATTTTCTTGAATTTTTGCATCATTTTTGTGTGTTGTATAAATTGTGGAAGTTGCATTGTTTTCCCTTTCCTCTTATTTTCTTATCTTTTAAAATAAAAAAAAAAAAGATTCTAAAAACAAATAAAAACCATAAAACAGTACTCTCTTGGACTCTGACTACATCGTAGGCTTCTTAAGCCAATCTGTGCTCCTTGAGTTCGACCCTGGGAGCTATACCAGGTTAAATCCTCTAGCTATACCGCTCTTCTTTGTTTTGATTGATTTGATATTTTCTGAGTGGTTATTTTTCTTGATTGACGCATTCGAGTGACTGAGGTCGCAACGACCTCATTTAATACCTTTACCTCAGTCGATCGTAATTTTGCGTGATCAGAATGGCGCCGTTGCCGGGGAGCACGGCTTTGTAGTCAGTTTTCCATTTTGTCTCTCTCTATATTATTGTTGTTTTCTGACCATTCTCTCTCTTTGATTTTTGTGCGAGGTACTACGTGGAGATCTTGGAGTATACTTTTTGAGGACCCGCACGGGAAGAGGAGCAGGAAGAGAGAGAGAGGAGCAGAGATTTTTAATTTCAGAGAGAGAGAGAGAACATTATTCTTGTTGTAATAATTTAGGACTTGAACTCTGGACACTTTTGGACATTTGTAACTTAGCGGGTCTGTTTCGCCGAGCACCGGTGTGCTCGGGGGACCCATCTGATTTTCGCGGCTTTTATCGTGGTTTTCATAGCTAGCTGCCTTTTCCGGTGTTTACGCGGTTTTCCTCGAGCCCCTAGATTTAGGAATTTATGTTGATTGTGACGTAGATTTTTAAGGCCCAACACCTAATAGAATATCTGTTCCTATAGAACGTAATTGGACCTTAATAAAATTCATTGAAAAAGTTAGTAAAATTGGATTTGAGACCACATGCCGTGAGGAGTCACATACAGCGCTGGCAGGACCCGTTGTGGCGGGCACCGAGTGACTCCCAAGATCGGACTCCGGACTCTATTCGATTAGCTAACTATTGTTCTTCACGATCAATAGAAGTTGCTCATCTAGGACTCGGCTTTTCCCGCTGCACCATTTAGGTAGTTTTATTTCTGTCTTTAAATTCTGCGCGGATCACTTGCATGTAGAGTGCTGGAGACAAGGTACGCATTTCTTTCTCTGCATGCATCATTGATTTCTCCGTGCATCGGCTTTTTCGTCTTCTCCCTCTGTGTTTGGATTATTAATCATCAGGAGAATTGGAAAAACCGTTAGGCCGCCTGTATTTATTTTGAAAAATATTTAAAAAAGAAAAACAAAAAAAAAAAAAAATTGGGACTGGATAACATTATTGACCCTAAAAGACACTCACCATAAAAATTTGTCTTGGGGAGAGCAACCCCCTCATTGTTTGGTTTGATTGTGCGAGAGAGTGACCCGAACACTAGGTAAAGCCCTCCGGTGCTCATCTCGACTGATTACCGACTCTTCTGTGCGGGACAGTCGGTTGAGAGAGTATCGGGTATCCCAGCAGGTCACGTAATCGCTCTGATATCTTGGATGTTCACCAAATAAAATTGACAAGATAAATTGATCGATCTTTCACGGTCTTCACATTGTGTTGCGTTGGTGAACCAGGGGTTTGCTTGCGATCATATTTTCTCCAGATCCCATCCGCCCAACTCGCCAAGATCAAGATGATGGGCAGACGATCTCTTAGGCAGCCTCTGGCTGCACCGCTTTCAGGCGCGTCTACTCCATCATCTAGGTTGGCCCGTGAGAGTCGAGACCAGCTCTCCGGGCCCGAGTTCGAATCCACCCTGTTCCCCCTCGATCCCCTTTCTTCTGTTCCTGAGAGACATGAGCCCGAGGAGAGACGAATTCATTTGACCGAACCTGAGTTGGGCTCTTCTGATTTTGCAGACATCCCTATGGCTGGAGCCGGTAGTTCAGACGATCGCCAGCCCGAACACTTTGTTTTAGACCAGGGAGCGATCAACTCCACCCTGATCGCATCATTAGAGACGGTTCAGAACCAGTTACGCGATCAGGGGGCATTCATGATAGAGATGAGGAGGGAGTTGGAGAGACTCCGAAGAGAGCGAGAAGAGCCGAGCGAGCCGGAGGACATTCCTGATGCTGATGCAGAGGCAGCAGCCGCAGCAGCAGCCGCCGCAGCAGCGGCAGCCGCCGCAGCAGCGAGACCGATGCGGGAGCTTCACAACCCTGGATCTACACTGATGCACCAATGGGTGGTGATTCCTGCTATCGTGGGGGATTTCAAGTTCCCTCCGAACACCCTGCAGATGCTTCCGCACTTTCATGGACTCGCCACTGAGGAACCTCACCTCCATCTACAGGAGTTCTTGATGATCTGCAGCACTGTCCACGACCGTCGTGTGGACCAAGATACGATTCGAATGATGGCCTTCCCTTTTTCACTAGCAGATAGAGCAGCCGCCTGGCTGAAACATCTAGGGAAGTTTGTGTACACCTGGGATCAGCTCCGCACCGAGTACTTGAACAAGTACTATCCACTCGGGCAGACGAATGCAGCAAGGGCCCTGATCAACAACTTCTCCATGCTCCCTAACGAGCAATTTCACGAGGCATGGGAGAGGTTCAGAGAGCTTCTGGATAGATGCCCACACCATGATATCTCGAAGCCGAACCTAGTTCAGAGCTTCTTCAGTGGGCTAACACCAGAGCTTCAGGGTCTGGTGAATGCTTCTTGCGGCGGGTCCTACTTTGCCAAGGACCACAACCAAGTCTGGGCCATCTATGAGGAGATGTCCGAGAATTACATGGTGATGTCCCAGACTCGGTTGTATACACAGAGATCTCAGCAGCCGCCAGGACCCGTGCAGTATCAGCGGATAGCACGGGTTGATGCAGGTCCTTCCAGTTCGTCCACAGTTGCAGCCGCACAGGCAGAGTCGGCCGCTGCGGACATGGGGATTATTAGTGAGAAGTTGGACCGCATGGAAATCATCGAGAAGAAGCAGTGCCAGGGCATAACTCAGATGGAGGAGATGGCACAGACTCTGAGCGACATGAAGACCCAGCTCTTGTGCCTTCAGGAGGCACAGACGGCTCCTCAGCCCCGTCTTCTGTCGCGAGGCGATTCCGGTGGCAGCCGCAGCTCGTCCCAGCGCTCCAGCTCCTTGCAGCAGCCTAGACAAGTTCACCTTGTACAGGCGGAGCCGTACCAGCAGCAGCAGCCCTCTTACCAGGCACCACCATCTCCAGACTTACAGATGGTGGTATATCAGCCGGATCAGCCTCTGGATGTACTCCCACCAGCCCCATACGATGCAGAGCCGTTGATGGATGTCAACGGAATTTGGTATGACCGTCCTCAACCTGGAATCCGACGAGACCATCCCGGATTCAGGTGGGGGAATGGGGGTAACCAACCCCAGCAGCAGCCAGCCGGTCAGGGAGGGCAGTACTCCCAGCAGAGAGATCACCAGCAGCACCCAGCATCCCAGCCATCATCCTTCGTATCTCGTCCCTATCAGCAGCAGGGACAGAGTTGGAGACGTGAGCAGCAGGCTCACCAGCAGCAGCATCATTCCTCTTACCCCTCTCAGCCCCAGCAGCACCAGGTCCAGCAGCCTCATTACCAGAGAGGCAACCCGTCGGGCTCCCATGAGAGCCCCGCCATGGATGATCTAGCCCGCCTCTTCACAGAGCAGCAGGCTACATTTAGACGGGAGATGGACGAGTTCCGCCAGGAGATGCGGGACCTGATGAGAGGGAAGGCCGCCATCCCTGCGCAGATCGAGCCTAATCCGAATAACTTGAAGAGGAAATCTGAGCAGGTAGTTCACACTGAGCCTACCACTTCTAGTGACTCATTTGATGTTATCTCGTCGGATTTATTTGATGCTGATTTTGTCACACTTAGGAGCGGTAGAAGACCAGCAGGAGGCGCCTCATCTGAGCGACAACACGAGGATCCATCTAGAGCGCCAGATGAGGAAGAGGAGAGCGGTACTGAAGCCGCACATCCTGATGAGGGTGGTACTGACGCCACCAGCAGAGCCGAGCCAGCCAGCGGTACTGAGGCCGCAAGACGTCTAGTTGTAGGGCCAACTAGAGGTGGTACTGATGCCACCAACATTTATTCTGATAGAAATGTTGTCTTTCCTCGCATAAATGTATCTCGGAACTCTGATTTGAATAAAGGAAAAGGTTTAGTTTTTTCTGATCCCACTGTGGTGAATGATGTTTGTGAGGATCCGGTCATCGAATCATCTAGACCTATTCCTAGTCCTTCATCTGAGAAGGACCCTGTGATCCCCTTCCCTAGAGCCCTTGAGTTGGGGAAGGGGAAGAAAAAAGAAAAAGACCCAAAAAAGAGAGAGAAGGAGGAGTTCAGCCAGAGCATGATAGACCGATTCCACATTCAGCTGACCCTCAATGAGGCTTTGCAGCACATCCCTCTTCTTCAGCGATCCTTGAGAGATAAGACCACAGTCAGAAGGACGAAGAGGAACAAGACCGCAGAAATTCATGTGTTGACCAAAGCCACGTGTTACGCGATCCAGAACCATCTGCCGACTAAGAGGCCAGATTTAGGGGCCCCGTATGTCAGATGTCAGATTAGTGAGCAGAGGTTCGACCGTACTCTCTTAGATAGCGGATCGTCGATCAACCTTCTTCCGGCAGCCCTTCTCGACCACTTAGAGTTGGGCACTCTTGTACAGAGCAGGACATACCTTCAGTTTGCTGATCGGTCTGTCAAGAGGCCAAAGGGGTTGTTACGAGACGTTGTTGTCACGATTCAGGGTTTGCAATTCCCCGTGGACTTCGTAGTGCTGGACATGGAGACCCCTGACTCGTTGACCGATTCCCCCATTATCCTCGGTCGCCCGTTCTTGGCTACAGCCAAAGCGGTGACTGACCATGACAGTGGGAAGGTATTCTTTCGCGTCCAGGGCGAGAGTATACAAATAGAGACGGTTAAGGACCACAGAGCCAGAGCTAGATCCCGCTCACATGACAGTACAGATTCAGAGCAGCTGACAGATGCAGAGCCAGACATCCATCAAGACTGTGATTTTGTGATCACAGATGATGAGGCAGTTTGGGAAGATCCTGTAGCACAGACCATCCTCTCATATTCAGATACGGCTGATGCAGAGATAATAGCAGAGGATAGTCTGGAGAGCACAGCCTTGGTTCAGGATACTATTGAGTCAGCAGAGTCGGACCTTGATCGCGACACGATTTCCAGTGATGGTGGTACTGAGGCCACCCTGCTTTATGGTGGTGCTGATGCCACCTTGTTCTCCGGTGGTACTGATGCCACCGAGTCTGATATAGATCCCTCGGATTCAGAATCTGATTGGGCAGATTGTGATGATCAGATGCCAGATCTGGATCCACCTGAGCCTATAGATGAGGAGGAGGTAGAGGCAGAACAGATCAGAGACAATGCAGAGGACCCGCCTTCTCCAGATCCAGTTTGTGAGAGTTCGTTATCATTTTCCCAGGCAAATCTGGCAGAATTATCCGCATACACACATCTTCTTCAGAAGCCAGATTTGCCAGCACCCAGCTGTCCAGAGCTAAAGCCGCTCCCTACTTCGCTGAAGTATAGATTCCTTGCGGGAAAGTCTGAGATGTACCCAGTCATCATCTCTGCTGATCTAACTGGAGAGCAAGAATCCCGTCTGATGGAGGTTCTTGAAAAGAACCGCAAGGCAATCGGATGGAGCGTAGCAGATCTCCATGGGATTAGTCCCTCGTTGTGCTCCCACCATATCTATCTCGAGGAAGGGGCAAAGCCGTCACGTGAGTTCCAGCGACGACTGAACCCCAACCTAAGAGAGGTTGTCATGAAGGAAATATCAAAATGGTGGAGTGCAGATTTTATTTATCCCATTTCCGACTCCAAGTGGGTGAGCCCCTTGCATGTGGTGCCCAAGAAGACGGGCATCACGATTGTGATCAGTGAGTCGGGAAAGGAGATCGCTACACGAGTACCCACCTCTTGGCGGGTCTGCGTTGACTACAGGAGACTCAACCAGGCCACCAAGAAGGACCATTTCCCCCTGCCCTTTATAGATCAGATCATTGAGAGACTGGCAGGGAAGAGCCATTATTGCTTCCTAGATGGGTACTCGGGCTACAATCAAGTGGCCATCGCTCCTGAGGATCAGGAGAAGACCACCTTTACCTGTCCCTTCGGTACTTACGCCTTTCGACGCATGCCATTCGGGCTATGTAACGCCCCTGCGACTTTTCAGAGATGCATGCTGTCAATCTTTTCGGACATGGTAGGGGAGTGTTTGGAGGTCTTCATGGACGACTTCTCGGTTTACGGCGACGGTTTCGATTCCTGTCTTGATTGCCTAGACCGAGTGCTCCAGCGATGTATTGATACCCGCTTGGTTCTGTCTTGGGAAAAGAGTCACTTCATGGTGACTCAAGGGACGGTGCTTGGCCACATCATCTCCAACAGAGGCATGGAGGTAGATCCGGCCAAGGTCGATGTCATTCGGAAACTCACACCACCGTCCAATCTGAAGCAGTTACGGTCATTTCTGGGGCACGTTGGTTTTTATAGAAGATTCATTCATGATTTTAGCAAGATTGCCCGACCGTTGACTGACCTCTTGACGAAAGACACCGAGTTCCTTGTCGATGACAAGTGTCTTTCGTCCTTTGAGACTCTCCAGCAGTGCGTAATTGAGGCTCCTGTCCTTCAGCCACCCGATTGGTCTCTCCCATTCGAGATCATGACGGACGCCTCCGATTTTGCCGTAGGAGCAGTGCTAGGACAGAGGAGGGATGGAGTACCGTTTGCAATACACTATGCTAGCCGCACATTGGATTCCGCCCAGCGGAATTATACAGTCACAGAGAAGGAGATGCTAGCAGTAGTGTTTGCCCTAGATAAATTCAGATCATATATCATTGGATCTCGAGTGACCTTGTACACAGACCACACCGCCATCAGGTACCTCATGTCAAAGAAGGATGCCAAAGCCAGACTTACTAGATGGATCCTTCTACTCCAGGAGTTCGACATTGAGATCAAGGATAAACCTGGAGTCAAGAATGTGGTGGCGGACCATTTATCCCGATTAGAGCAGCCTGAGGATTCTGAGCAGATTGACCCCATTTGTGATACCTTCCCAGACGAGGCGATCCTTGCTATCACCTCACTCCCATGGTACGCCGATATTGTGAACTTTCTCGTTGCTGGGAAAGTCCCACAAGATTGGCCCAAGCAGAAGATTGAGACCTTCCTTGCGAAGGCCAAGTATTACCATTGGGAGGATCCCATCCTTTACCACGAAGGAGGGGATAGCATCTGGCGTCGGTGTATTCCTCAGGAGGAGAATCATAGTGTCCTCACGTACTGCCACAAGCTTGAGGCAGGAGGACATCATTCTGGGAGGAGAACGGCACAGAAAGTGCTTCAATCCGGCTTGTGGTGGCCTACCCTCTTCAAGGACTCAGATGAGTTCGTGAAGAGGTGTACTGACTGTCAGAGGATGGGCACTTGTGGACAGCGTGATATGATGCCGATGCAGCCCATTCACTTCTGTGAGGTTTTTGACGCATGGGGCATCGATTTCATGGGTCCATTCCCTAAGAGTCAGGGATTTGAGTACATTCTGTTGGCCGTAGATTATGTTAGTCGTTGGGTTGAGGCTATCCCCGCCCGAGCCGCAGATGCAAAGACAGTTTGCAGATTTTTGAAGAAACACATCATCATGCGGTTCGGGGTTCCACGAGTTCTTATTTCTGATGGGGGATCTCATTTCATCAACGACCAGGTGAAGGCACTTGCTAGAGAGTTCAGTATAGACCATCGTGTTGCCACACCTTACCATCCACAGACGAATGGTCTAGCTGAAGTGTCGAATAGGGAGATCAAGAATATTTTGCAGAAAGTCGTCCGCCCTGACCGAAAGAATTGGTCACAGCTGTTGGACTCGGTCTTGTGGGCATATCGGACGTCTTTCAAGACTCCATTGGGAACATCTCCCTTTCGCCTCGTGTATGGCAAGCCCTGTCACCTGCCAGTTGAGCTGAGGCACAAGTCACTCTGGGCAGTCACAGACATATTGATGGATCCAAATGGTATAGGAGACCAGAGGAGGGCAGAGTTAGCCGCCTTGGAAGAGCTTAGAGATGCAGCTTTCTCAAACAGCCTACATTATAAGGAGAAAATCAAGGAGTGGCATGATTCTCATATCAGCCACAAGCATTTTGAGATTGGACAGAAAGTATGGCTGTTTGATGCAAGGCTTAGATTATTTCCAGGGAAGCTACAGAGCAAATGGAAAGGACCCTATTTGGTCAGAAAGGTACACGATAACGGTAGCATTGACATATCCGAGTTATCTTCTGAGAGTACCTTCCGAGTGAACGGCCAGCGGCTCAAACCATTTCTAGATCATGAGCCGCGGGACGTTATTATTGCCGCTATTCATTTTGCGTGAGATGTGGTCTTTTGACTCACATCTTTTACATCTCACGCCTGATTTTCACTGTTCCTCCGCCTGTATAGATCCAGTTGTCCATATCATTCTATTCTTTAGTCCCACATCCCGTCTCTCATCTTATGATTATGCTATACTTAGGGTGTACTTTACCCTAAGTATAGGGGGGGTGTCGGACCTGTGAGTATTCTTTTCATTCTTTCTGCTCTTGTTTTTGCTGCCTATACTTAGGGATATTTTACCCTAAGTATAGGGGGGGCAGATTCTGTATATTCCTCACTCGGTTTTCCCTTCATGCACAGCTTTCTATACTTAGGATTAGTTAATCCTAAGTATAGGGGGAAACCACCGAGTTCCTCTCATTCTATTCATTTGTTCGTTCCTGTACTTAGCCATTCCTTTTCACTTCCCTTTTACTAAGCACGAGTTATGTCTTCTTCATCGCTCTTGATCACTCTGAGGACATCGTTCGAGCTAAGTATAGGGGGGGTGTGTATATATTTCATATATACTTTAGCCATAACTCGTACTTTGTGTGAGTGTGTTAATAAATAAAATGGCTAAAAATCACAAAAATCACAAAAATTAAAATTTTTCATGTACATAAACCTCTTTTATTCTTGCACATACATAGCTAGTGTACAAAGTATTTTTGTAAAAATGATTTCAAAAATCTTTTGTGTAAAGCTTGTGTAAAATATTTTGTATCAAAATTATGTATATAGTACAAAATTTTTCCAAAATGTTTTAAAAATCAAAAGTTTGCAAAAATCTTGTGTAAATGTGTGTAAATATCTTTTTGCAAAACTTGCACTTCATGCATCATTCATTCATGATTTCAAAACATTTTTCAAAAATTTTTTGCATGATTGTAAAATATTTGTAAATAGCATCTTGTGTACATATATGTATATAGTTTTTCCTGGATAAGAGTTGACATTTAAACTGAGCCTGGAATTAAATTGAGAAATGGAGCTTGAATAAGATCTTAATTCACTTAACTTCAAGAGGAACCTTGTAGGACTTAGGGTTAAGGCTTTTCAGGTCCATAAGGACTTAATTCTTTGAGTCCACTAGGCTATGAGCATATGTCATCTTGATGAGCCTAAGTAGAGCACTTAACAACACACGCATGACTCTCAGAGACAATGGCTTAACTTGCACCTGCACTTTACACATGGCTCTCCATGGACGAGGTGGTGAGGAGGCAGTTTCCTTTGGCTTGGGGTAGCATATGAGGGTAGTACTTCTAGGCGGAACCTCTCTTCTTCTTATAGTGAAGGAAGTGCACCTCAACTTGGTCTAGTGGTGTTGAAAGCTAAAGACAGAAGCTGTGGGTTGCAATAAAGCTTCAAAAGAGGGATAGTCTACTGGCTCAAGGAGAAATTTCTTATATATGCTGCACCATGTAGATATGTGTACAGAAGTCTTGAAAAAAAAAATGCAAAAAGAACTCCAAAAAAGTGGTGGGTCGGATTGAAAATTTAATAACCCCACCGGAGTGAAAAGCAAAAGCTTATGGTATCATGTTACATCTCATGAAGCTTGCAGCGGGAGACTTAGCTACACTGGCTAAGCTTCCAAAACTCTATACTTCTACCCCCTCTTCTTGAGCCGGTTGCACTTGAACTTAGAAGGGAATACCCCGCTTCTCGAGGAAAGAGTTGCTAGACCGAGGCATTAGAGTTACCAGGTTGAGGGAGGTTGTTTCTTTGTCACTTCTGAGGTGGGGAGCCACATATCACTTACACCGCAAGGAAAAGATTCATGGTCATTAGAGTTTGTGTATGTAGACTTGTTCTGATCTGGTTTATTGAGGAGTCTTGCCTATAGATTGGTGGAACTTGGAGGCTGTTGAGTTTTAAGCTTAAGTCCAAACAAGGTTCCGACACATTAATAATCCAAAGATCTGATCGAGCTCCATATTTCAATTCAATGAAGGAAAATTTAATAAGTCAACCTTGATCCATGTACATCCTCTTTTTCTTTTTCTTTTTCTTTCTTTTTCACTTCTTTTTCAAATAAGTGTTTGCTAAGGGACTAGCAAAGTTAAAGCATAGGGGGTGATGAATACCCATTCATCACTCTTTATTCTATTATTTTAGCTACAAAAACCTTTGCAAATACATGTAGATATGTGTAAATACAAATAATTACCAGAAGCATGCATTGTGTAAAAACCTATAATTAGCATGTTTTTGTGCACAAAATAAAAGAATAAAGAGCAAAAAGAAAAAGAGGGAAATATTTAGAATAAATATTGAGCAACCTAACCCAAGGGAGGGCTCAGCATGGGCCTGACCGCATAAAAGCCAAAGTAGAGGGAGATAGGGCTCACATGTATATACTCTTGTAAATAAAACTATATATTTTCCTCACCCAAAAATATGTTGTAAATATCCTTGTCTATATTGTGTATATTTAAAAAGCTATTAAAAACAAAATAAAAAGATAAAAATCAAAAAAAGTCAAAAATACCTTCACCAGGTGTATAGACCACCACACCTTTGTATTTATTTAACCTTGTAAATAAATTCATTTATTTTCTAAAACTTTTTGTAAATATTCTTTGTTACATGTTGTAAATAAAATAAATAACAAGAAACAAAACAAAAATCAAATAAAAATCACAAAATGAAAAATACAAAAATTCATTGTATAAATACCATGTATATAAATATATTCATTTATTTATTTCACCCTTGTATATATGTGATAAAAATAAAATAAAAATATTCTTTTATTCCATATTTTATCTTGTAAATAAATAAAATACAAAATGAGCATAAAAACACAAAAAATAACAAATAAAAAAATCAAAAATAAAAATCCATACAGTGTACATATACCTATATATAGAGCTAACCTATTTTTATTCCCAAAAATTAATTAAAAATCACCAAAAAATAGAAAAAAATAAAAGAAAAATATTTCATGTTTTAAGTTTTCTCTAATTCAGCCTATTTCTACCCTAAAAAAATAAAACAAAAATTAACAACACGTGGCAGAGTCTGGTTGGTCCACGGGGGAATGTTGACCCCGGTCAACTCCCCCGCGACCCCTTTCCTATTCTGGACCATGCGCGCCGCGCCTCCTTCGCCGATTTATGCACGCGCATCCAGGCTGTCTTCCACTCAACCCCCGCGCCCAAATTCTTCGCCGCACATCCCTCTCCCTCGCCGGATCTTCAGCCATCAAATCTACACCTTCCTTTGCTGTCCTCACGCAACCCTAATCGCCCGGTCACACTATATATCCTTCACCTCCGCCGCCTTCGCGCGCCATCTTTGGCCCTTCTCTTCCTTCCCCGTGACCTCCATTGGCTCCGCCTGAGTGACAGCGAGCGTTAGCCCGTGTTGCAGTGAGGCGAGGGAGCGAAACCATCGATCCGGCGTAACCTCGCCGTACTTGCTCCGCCGCCGGCGTTGAGAACCGAGCTTCAGGCCTTGACGCCCTTCGAAGCTACGACCAGGAGATAGCCCATCTCCACCACAGTCTCCAGCATCCATCAGGTAGCCGTAGTTTCCTTTAGTTTAGAGCAATTTTCGATTACGCCCAAATCCCATCTCCGACGCACTTCTTCGATTCCGATCACTCCGCTTATCATCTCGACCTTCCGACTATTCCATCACCTTCACCGTGTCCCCACGCACCTTCTTCACCCATTCGCACAACCCAGATCGCACAGGATCTGGGAGTCGAGCTCCACCGCCGTCGCTTCGCCGGAGCTCTTCCGCCACGCCGCACCTCCCACCTTCACCCCGCCTTCTTGGGTCGAGGCATTTTGCCCTCGACCCGCGAAGCTTCTTGCCTACTTTGCAGGTCGAAACGAGGGCGTCTGAGGCCCTTCGCCATTCAGCCAGGAGCTTCGAGCCGCCAGGTCTCGCCGGAGCCCCTCAGGGCTCGGTTGAGCTCTTGGCCACCACCAGCAGCTGCGGGATCGTTCAGCGGAGCTTCTCCGACCTTCAGGCGCAGCTGAGGAGGGCGGATACACCTTCACGAGGCCGGCGAAGTTCGCCGGCCACCAGTTCTTCGAGGACCCTCCAGAGCCGTCCGATGCACCCTCTGCTCCAGATCTGATCGTGACCGTTCATCTGTGGAGGAGCAGCGACCGTTGATCCATTTGAGGATCGCATCTGGACCATCGATAGCAGAGGAGAGAGGTGCCAGCGTTGTATACGTCCGATCATACACGTGGACCTCTCCCCACCGTTGATCAGAGCCGAAGAGGAGAAGAGAGAAGAGGCGCCGCCATCCAGACCGTTCGATCAACCACGTGGCGCCTATCCGACCGTCGGCTATTAATAAAGGGGTAAATATCATAGGGCCCCCTCTGTTTGTCGTATTTCATTTTAGTCCTGTAATTTTTAATTCACGTTGTTTATTTTGTGGGTTATTTGCATTAAGGACCTCGGACTTAATCTTATTTGCGATTATACCCCTGCCAGTAGAGAACCACGTGCCTTGGCACGTGTTTTGTTGGGTTATTTGCATAGAACCCCTTGTAGTTCTGGATGTTATTCAATGAATAAAATGTTTTGTGAAATTGCATTTATACCCCTGTGAGCATTGATTTTGAACATGTGCGAATTATTTTTGGGTAAATTGCATATAAGCCCCTGGACTTTTGATACGAGTTATCAATAGGTCCTTGGAACTTATTTTTCCTACATTTAGGTCCCTGTGTGCCCCAGACACGTGCTTGACACGTGACTTCTTGGGTATTTTGCACCAGGACCCCAGAACTTTTGGGTATTTGCACTTAGGTCCCTGTGCACAGTGCCCCATCTTTATTTTTGAATAAAATATCAAACGAACTCCAAATCCAATGAAATTTTGACACATGGCTCCTGCCATGGTGTAGGAATTTCTATGATTTTTGGGGACATTTTGGATTTCTTTTATTATTTTTAAAAATTCAAAAACCCATATTTTTGCTACTGTTTAACTTTAAAAATATCAAAAAAATATAAAAACTTCACCAAAAATTCTAAAAAATTAGGCTACTGTTTCTTGCTTGTTGTTTGATTTTCTAGCCAATTTTGGCTACTTTTCATCACCTAAAAACCTTAAAAATTGAAAAACCCCTAAAAACCCATAAAAATTGTAATAAATAAATTAAAAATCCAAAAATAATAATTAGGGTGCCTAAATTTTCCTCATTCTTCATAGATTACAGGAAAATTACCTCCAAGGTTGATTGAAACTCTTAAATATTTTATTTTTGAGTTTCTAACCTTGCTGGACAGTACCTTGGTGTTTTCGCATTGTTTGATTTTTAATTAATAATTTACCCATTAGAAAATTTCCAAAAATTCACCAAAAACAGTAAAAAACTTGAAAAACTTAAAAACCAATTTTCTTGAATTTTTGCATCATTTTTGTGTGTTGTATAAATTGTGGAAGTTGCATTGTTTTCCCTTTCCTCTTATTTTCTTATCTTTTAAAATAAAAAAAAAAAGATTCTAAAAACAAATAAAAACCATAAAACAGTACTCTCTTGGACTCTGACTACATCGTAGGCTTCTTAAGCCAATCTGTGCTCCTTGAGTTCGACCCTGGGAGCTATACCAGGTTAAATCCTCTAGCTATACCGCTCTTCTTTGTTTTGATTGATTTGATATTTTCTGAGTGGTTATTTTTCTTGATTGACGCATTCGAGTGACTGAGGTCGCAACGACCTCATTTAATACCTTTACCTCAGTCGATCGTAATTTTGCGTGATCAGCGCCCCATGCGCGTGACCTTGGAGCTTTTATAGAGGAGCCCTTCCGCTTTTGTCTAGTTTCGTTTAGTCCATAAATATTTTTAATACGTAATAATTTTGTGGAAAAATTGCAAATTGCTCCATGGACTTTTCTATATTTACAAAAATACCCCTTCGAGCATGCATTTTCTTTATGTTTCTAGTATGTATTCCATGCATCTATAAAATTTGAAAAATCCCCCAAAAATAGAGTTAAGCTCCTGTTGCATCATATTATCACGTCATAATTTTATTTTGCATTTTCATTGTATTTTATTATTTATAAAAATTCAAAAACATGAACTTTTGCTATTGTTTGCATTAGAAAATACATAAAAATTATAATACTTTCTGAAAAATTCCAAAAAAATTATAATTTGTTTGTTTGCATATCTTTTATCTCCAGATCAAAATTACTAAAATTCTACAAAAATCCTAAAAATACAATTTTAGTTTCTTTATTTTCCCTACTTTATTGTCTTTAGTTTAAAATTAATGCGAGGAATTTTGGATACTGATTGATATTTTTCATCCTCATTTTAATTTCAGCCAGCAACTTAGCTCACAGTCTTCTAGTATTTTTACCTTAAAAATACCAAAAATTAGGAAAAAGCTAGAAAAATCACAAAAACATTAGAAAATTATAAAAATACCAAAAATATTTTATTTCCTGATTTTTGAGTATTTTTTCTTACTTTTATAAATTCCTTATCCTTCTCTTTTCTTATATTGTGTATATATTCTATTTATAGAAAAAGACAATAAAAAATATAAATTATAAAAAGAAAATACAAAATCAGAAAAATAAAATTTAAATATAAAATAAAATAATAAAATAATAAAATAATAATATAAAATAAAAAACCCATCAGAATCTCAGGAGAAATCTCACTATCTGAAAATTGATCACATTCACATTTTTGAGCATCATTGCCCTGTTCTACATGTCTGCTCCCTGTGTTCGACCTCTACACATACTTTCACCTATACACATGTTGTTGTAGAGTTATAATAAATTTTAACTCCGCACATTTACTTTCATTGCTTAAATTACTTGTTGTGGGTTAATTGTTGTTTTAATTCAGATTTCGTGTGGTCGATTCAGCGACTGAATTCCTGCCTTGTGTGGAACTTAAGATCACCGATTTTTGGGTAAAACAAATGTTGCCGTTGTCGGGGAGCAACAACACTAAGTTCGGATTTTCGTTTGTGCTTGTGATTGTTTATCTATTTTCGCGGGTTTTATTTTTGCTTGTATTATTTTCCTTATTTTTGATATATCTTGTTGAGCTATCTAACCTCTTTCTTTGTTGACTTTGTGCGAGGAACCGCGGATCGAGGGAGGCGCTCTACCTTGGGCGCCTGCGCACCCATGTGAAGCCGGTGTCAGCCTGCCGACCTAGCACCGAGGAGACTTAGAAAAATTTTGTAGATTTAGCTCTATTTGTTTTCTTGTATTTATTTTGTAATTTGAAGTGAGAGAGAGACTTTAGTTTGTAATAATACAGGTACTTGAACTCTTGGACATTCGGGCAACAATTTCCAAGTGATTGTTCACTTGGAGGCTCACTGCGGTTTTTGTCGATTTTCTTCGCATTTTTTCGCTTTGTTTCTCGGTTTTGTTTTCCTTATTTTGTGTGATTGAGACCACAATTTTAGGGTTGCTTGCGATAGATTAAGTCCAAACACCTAATATATTTGCATGTGCTAATAGTGACGTTTGGACTTGATCAAATTTTTTAACTGCTTCTCACTTAGTCTCGGAACCACCGCACCGCGAGTGTTCTCCATACAGCGCGTGTAGGACCCACCTTGGTGGGCATCGAGGAAACTCCAAGACCGGACACTTCGGTTCTATTCTGAGTCATTAGCATCGATTCTTCACGCTAATAGCAATTTCTAATACTTAGGGCGATTTCATCGGCTTGCATTTGCATATAGATAGGTTTCAATACTACTGCGCATCCTTGCATGTAGAGTGCTGGAGGCAAGGTGAGCATTTATGCTTTAGCATACATCATCATTTTGCCACTTGCATTGCTTTCTCGTCTCTCTACCTCTGATTTTGCCAACGTAGGTGCTAAGTAAAATTGACTCCTCGTTAGGCTCGTGCATTTCTCACTAAAAATCCAAAAAAAGTGATAACCAATAAAATTGGGACTGTTAATATTACTTGACCCTAAAAAAGAACAAAAAGAGAATATTTGTATTGAGGCGAGTAATCCCCTCATTGTCTTCGTTTTACTTGCTCGCGCACACACTAAGGATTAGTGCCAAAATCCCATTTCAGCCCCTAATTGTTTGTGCAATTTTGGACTTCTCACCTAACTCTAAAAAAGACAAGATAAAAAGATCGACTTTTCGGTCTCCACCGAGTTGAGTAGGTGAATTGAGGGTTTGTTTTGTGTGATTTTGCTTGTGATTGCTTGTGTGCATTCTAGATCACTTCTGCGCATTTACGTCTTCTTCTTCACTCTCTTGACTTGACCTTCGTGTTCTCCCGACTATCATCTCCTTTTGTTTCGAGATGGACCCCTGGAACGTATTTTATCCGGACTTTGCGGATCCCTCGTTCACTCCAGCCGGTCCACCTCCTTTATTCCAAGAGGACTTTGTTACTGATTTCTGTACATATCCGATCAACCCACTATTTCAGGATTCAGACCTTGACCTTCACCACTCATTTCCACCACCGTCACCCTCACATTTCGACAACCCGCTCTTCCTTGAGTATCCTGTGTCAGAAGGTGATTTTTGTCCACACCCTCCGCCAACATTCGACACACCCGATCCTGAGATTTTGGAGTCACCTTTCATGATATCCAAACATGAGACCTTGAATCATATGATGGATCATATGAACTCAAGGATGAGCGATATAGTTAGCATAAATAAGATCCAGAATGTAGCTCCATTCTTTGAGGATTTGGACTCACTTGAGGATTCCCATGAGAGCTTGCAATCGCCTAAAATACAAAAAATGAGAAAAATTTAAAAATCCAAAAGAGTTCGGGAGACCTTTGGTTGATTCAGATTGTGAGGAGAGTGCCCACTTGCCAGAACCTTTGACCACATATTCATTCACATCCTTTCCCACCGTTGACCCCGAGGATGCCGCTGTACAGACTGCTCTTGGCATCCCTCGTGTATATACTGATTCTGACTTCTTCCCTTGTATGGAGGAGGTCCAAAAATTCAAAAAAATGTTGACTGAGACCAAATAGGTGGCCACTATTCATGAGATCATCCGTACCCCACTTTAGCAGGTCATGACACAATTATCTGCTCCTCTTCCCAAGAAGAGAAATCGGAGGAGCAAATCTGAGCGTCATATTTTGACCATGGCCACTGCCCACGCCATCACACACCGTCCCATTCCTAAGAAGAAGAACACTGCCACACCTTTCATTAGTTGCATGATCTCTGACCATACTTGTGATCACTCTCTCCTTGACGGCGGTGCTTCGATTAGCATATTACCCTTCTCGTTGGTACAGTCTCTTCACTTAGGGCCTCTCAAGAAGACCAGGATGATCATTCAGTTTGTTGATGGATCTATCAAGAGACCGAAGGGTATCCTTGAAAATGCCGTCATTTCAATTCAGGGCACGAGCTACAATGTTGATTTTATCGTATTGCCCATGGAGACCTCCACAGGGGAGCATTCTCCAGTCATCCTGGGACGACCATTCCTCGCCTCTGTGAGGGTCGTTATTGATTACATATCAGGAGAGATTCGCTTTTGTCCTGCTGATGAAAGCGAAGTGTTGATCACCACACAAACTGCTGACCAGAGACCTGCACCTGATGTGACTACACCTATCTTGGTTGACCCTGAGGACCATGACCTTGACGAGACTATCAGAGAATTTTGTTGCTTATTGGATTCCACTGATACCCAAGAATTCCTCTCCAAGGAGGAAGACTTGGAAAGCATGGACCTCGGAGTTCCTTCTTCTGGGACTTAGCGTTGTGTTGATGACATCCGCGGAATCTACAGGATCGACACCATTGAGCAGAGGGCAGATTTAGAGACTAGACATGGCGGACATGATTTGACTACTTTCACCGATGAGTCCATTCCTGTTAACTTGGATTCAAATGAGACAAAGGCCGAATTTGATTTAGTTGCTTTTCTTCGGGAATTCGAGCCTTTTGATGAGAAAGATGATCCGGTTGAGATTATTTAGGATGAACAGAGTTCGACTACTTCCACTGATGAGTTCGTTCCTTGTGGTTTTGACTTGGATGAGACCTCGTAGGATGACACTGAGTACACTTCTTCCGATGAGGATGAGTTCGTCCCTTTTTACTTTGATACTAGCAAGACTCCCAAGGCCGGACCTAGTTGTACTTCTTCCACTACCCCATCTGTGCCTTCACACCATAGAGCCTCTGAGGACCTTCACCATGTCGACCCTAATCGGTTTGTGTCATCTGAGGACCCCGATGTCGACCTGTACCATACCAGATCTATTCCTCAGCGGTCCCGCAAGAAGGTTTGCTTTCAACCTTCTTGACCCTCTATACATCCATCCTATTGTACATTTCGTGTTGTTCACCTCCGTCTCTCTTCCCTATTGCCCGTCCACCCATTCTCGTATTTGCCTTGCTTAGGACGTACTTTATCCTAAATATAGGGGGTGGACGAGCCGAGTGTTCATTCATCGTTCCGACTCATCGCTCCTATTGTTGCCTATACTTAGGGTTTCTTTTACCCTAAGTATAGGGGGAGTGATGCGTACATCCTTCTCTATCTTTCTCCATCTGTTGATATCTTTTATTCTTTTCTTCTTTTCCTCTTCTATCTTCTTTATCTACTAAAAAGGTGCCACCCTTTTTGTCAGTTCTCTATACTTAGGACGTACTTTGTCCTAAGTATAGGGGGGTGTACACCCTGAGTACTTCTAATCTTTGATCTTCTCCACTGTCTCCTCTTCTTGTCTATACTTAGGGATACCTTACCCTAAGTATATGGGGAGACAGTCTGAGTACTATCTGTTCATTCCCACCCTTGACCCTCCCTGCTTTGTGTACAATCTGCTATACTTAGGATTATTTGATCCTAAGTATAGGGGGGACGGTCGACTTCTCATTCGTTCATTCCTTCATCTCTTATTCATTTATTCTTTAGACTTATCTATACTCAGTATGAGTTATGTCTTCTTTTTCTCTCTAATCTATGAGGACATAGCACGAGCTAAGTATAGGGGGGTCGTATATACTGCGTATATACATTAGCCATAACTCGTAGTTTCGTATTTTTACTAATAACTATGGCTAATTATACTTATAAAATTCATTAAAAACCGTAATAAAAAGATGTGATTATTCCTCAAATACTTTTTATATCAACTGATTAATAAATCAGGTGAAAATATTTTTTGCAAAATGTTGGAAAAATAGTTTGAAAATCTTTGTGAAAAATCTTTCGAGAACTATTTAGAAAAATTTTGTTACATGTTTCAACCTTTGTAAAAACACTTTGATTGTAAGATTTATTTTCTTTGCGTGAAATAAAATGTTTGAAAAATGATTTGCAAATGGTTTGAAAAATGGTTGCAAAAATATTTGAAAAATCTATATATACTATTTGGAAAACCTTTGCAAAATGATTTTCATGTGTTTGTAGATGTTTGTAAAAACTGTTTGTAAAAATTATTTTGGACTATAGTTTTCAAAAATTGTTTGAAAAACCTTTTCAAATTAGTTTGAGGAATACATACATCTCACCAAAATTCACTATATATATTTACAAAATTGACCACTTACCCTTGTAAATTCTTAAAACCCACTTCTTGTAAATACAAGATGCATCCCCGTGTAAGTATTTGCACCTAGTTATTAACCAAAATCTTTTTCAAAAATCCTAAAAATATTTGCAAAATTAAAATACCAAAAACATTTGAAAAAACCTTTTTGAAAAATCTAAAAAATTGCATATGCATCATCTTTTCAAAAATCCACAAAAAGTTCAAAATCCTTGAAAATTGCATCACAAAAATATTTTCTGCATAGCATCTGCATATCATGAGCATTTTTTGGAGTGAGATTGATAGTTGAACAAGTCTAAGTAAAATCCGAAAATTGGAGCTTGGTTGGACCTTAAAATCTATCTAATTAACAGGAACCTTATAGGAACTGGAATTGAGGTACTTTAGGTCTAGTTGACTTAATTCTTTGAGGATCACGAGACTTGGTTCAATGGATTCTTGATTTCCTAAGTAGAGTATTTCGGAGCACACGCACGACTCTTGTTGATAACAACCTAACTTGGACACCTGCACTTTTTCACTTGGCTCAACTCAGTTGGAGTGGTGAGGAGGTTGGATTTGCTAGTATGAGACACACACAGGTGGAAACACTTGTCCTCCTCTAGGGAGGGAAGTGCATCCCATTTCGTCCAGTGATGATGAGTTTCGAGGACAGGAGATTGTGGGTTGCAATAAAGCTTCAAAAGAGGGATAGTCTACTAGCTCAAGAGGAAAAACTTCCTATGTAAATGCTGCTGTATATAGTATTCCAAAAAAATGCAAAAAGTAAAAACTCCAAAAACAAGTGGACAGGCCTGTACAAAAATAAAAATGCATGCCGGAGTGTACATATGTGTAAAGTCAAATAAGCAAGCTTGAGCTTCAAAGTTAAATCATGCGAGCCTGCAACTGGATGACTTGACTACACTAGTCTTGCATCCTAGGATAGGTAGCTACACTGGCTACCTTCCATTCTTCTCTTCACCCCCTCCTCTTGGGCTGGTTGCCACTTGAACTTAGAAGGGAATACACTGCTCCTTGAGGAATGAGTTGTTGGATTGGGGAATTATTGGGTTGTCATACTGGAGAAGTCAGTCTCTTGGTCATTCAATTGGGGAGAGCCACTATCACTTACACTGTACGAGTCAGATTCATAGTCGTAAGGGTTTGCGTATGAGTTGAAATATTTTTGACCTGGATATTGAGGAGACTTGAGCAGAGTTTTGGGATTCTCGAAGGATGTTGGATTTCAAATCCAATTCTCATTAAGGTTCCGCCTGCACTAAAATATTAAAGGTCCAACTTAAGCTCCAAACTTTGATTTTGTGAAGACAAGCTTGATAGTTAAACTTAATCCAATTTTCTTCTTTTTCTTTTCTTTGTTTTCTTTTTCTGCACTTATTGCATAAGTGTTTGCTAGGGACTAGCAAAGGCAAGTATAGGGGGATGATGAAGCTACATTTCATCATCTTTATTCTATCATTTTGGCCTTCAAAACCCTAGTAAATGCGTGTAAATAGCGTTAATTCATGCATTTTATCATCCATGCATTATTGTGTAAATATTGTATAAAATGCGGTTTTTAAAGCCAAAATTATAGAATAAAGAAAAGAAAAGAAAAAGAATAAAATATTGTAAATATTTTATAACCCGAAACCCTGAGACCTAGGCATCTTGATGGCTAGGTTGACAAGGAATAAAGTAGGGGGAGATAAGGGCCAAAATACAATAAAAACACCTTGTATTTCATTCATTCTTTATTCATTTTGGGACCTATTTTTGGTTCCACTTTTTATACCTCAAATAAAGAATCTTTGTACATGAATACTGTAGATAAATAAATAAAGAAAATTACAAAATTGATTTCACTCAAAAATAATATGCAGATAGAAAGTTATGATCTGAATAATATTCCAGAATCCCAACTTCCCAGATCTGTATCTCTCAAATAAAAACTCGAAATGCGTCAAACTCACTTTAATTGTGTATAATTTATCATAATCTATTTAATGAAGGAGGTTTCGTATTTTTCGGAGTTACGGTTTGAAAGTTGAGTTTTGGACCCTACTTGTATACTTGCATAGATTAAAAAATACATTTTATAATTTATTCATTATTTTTATAATTTGATATTTTTATAATTTCGTAAATAATACTTATAATATATATATATATGTATGTATATTAAAACTGGAATAAAAACATAAAGGAAATACAAAATAAAATAGCATACCTAGGTATAATACGTGTACATATACCTATATAATTACTTTTTCTATTTTATTAAGTGTACAAAATACCTCAGAAAAATAAAATAAAAATATTTTTAAGTGTACACAAATATTTTATAAATTGTAAAATAAATATACCTATAAAGGCTATAAATGGTAACTTGTAATTATTAACCTCGAAAACATAAATAAAAATCATCATATTAAATAATTTATAAAATAACAAACATTTTTATTTAATAATAAAAAATTAATAAATTTGTTTTCTATTTTTAAATAATTTTCAAATCTTTTTCCAGGTTGGTCCACGTGGACCAACCAGGTGGTCTGAACCGTTGATCGAAGGTCAACTGTCTGACCCCCTCCTGTGTCTCTGTGAGACATGTTTTTTCTTGGTTTTTGCCCCTTTTTGGAGGTCGTACCTTACATCCATTCATGATGCAACCTAAACCACCTTTTCTCGTCGAGAATCCCTCTTACACGCCCAGTGATTTGCTCGGGGATTGGATCACTGAAATCGCAGCTACACCTCGACTTTGGAGCCCTGTCCGCCATCTTCTTCAAAAACCCCTCATATTGTCCATTCGATTTTTGAACTCTTTTGACCGTCTTCTTCCCTCTTGTTGGTGAGC
Organism: Ottelia alismoides; assembly: GCA_037367405.1. NCBI lineage: Eukaryota > Viridiplantae > Streptophyta > Magnoliopsida > Alismatales > Hydrocharitaceae > Ottelia > Ottelia alismoides. Next base: position 52,659 of record JAZKJV010004782.1, on the reverse strand, counting down.
TTTGGACATAATCTCGTGACAGGAGACCCTCCAGCTCCCTAGGAGAGGGGTTAGGTGGCCGTGAGGCGCTCCACCACCATCTCCGGCCAAGTTTGGCTGCGAGGTTCTATCTCGGGTTAATTACCCTTGAGGTTTGCACTTTTATTTACTTTTCTTGCATTTTTCAGTTCGCCATAGTCTTAGGATCCTTCCCGACCTTTTCCTTTCGATTCCCACTCATTCAAGCATCACGCTACCCCTCGCCGGAGCTTGCTCCGGCGAGTTCCATCTCCGCCGCTCACCACCTTCATACCATTTTGCTGCCGGTCAGAGCATTTTGCCCCCGATTCTTTCATTTTTCTCGTGCAGGTCCTGAAGCCAACGCAGCACCTGGGACTCGTTTTGTGCATTATCGGAGGTGCTTGGAGCCACCGTGCTCCTTCGCCCTTGTTGGTGAACCTTGGCCGTTGTCGAGGTGTTTTGGAGCTTCCAGACAATAGAGGATCCGCCCAGGAAGACGACCGACCCATTTTGAAACGCTCTCACAGAGGAGGCGGAGCGAGGCCGGGGATGCTCGCCGGTCGAGGCCTTCTTCCCTATTCTTGCTTCTGCGTTCTTGGCTGTCAGATCGGGGCCGTTCCTCAAGACGTACAGATGCCGTTGGATGACATTGCCTCCAGCACCCGATCGTCTTCGGATGATCTAATCCTAGCCGAGCATCCATGAAGGGGTACGGGCCACGTGAGGTGCAGGGTCCTTTGCGCGAGGGCCCTCGCATCTTTTTGAATTTGTATTAAATCCAGGAATTATTATATAGCATGTAATGTTTTTGGTATAATTGCAAAACATCCCTCAGCTTTTGAAAAATCACAAAATAATCCCTACAAGTCATGCGCCCTGTGCGCGTGACCTTGGAGTTTTTACAGAGGAGCCCTTCCGCTTTTGGCTAGTTTCGTTTAGTCCATAAAGATTTTTAAATATGTTATAATTTTGTGGAAAAATTACAAATTGCTCCCTGGACTTTTCCGTATTTACAAAAATACCCCTTCCAGCATGCATTTTCTTTATAGTTCTAGTATTTATTCCATGCATATATATAATTCGAAAAATCCCCCAAAAACAGAGTTAAGCTCCTATTGCATCATATTATCACGTCATAATTTTATTTTGCATTTTCATTGTATTTTGTTATTTATAAAAATTCAAAAACATGAACTTTTGCTATTGTTTGCATTAGAAAATACATAAAAAATATAGAAAATTTCTGAGAAATTCCAAAAATATATATTCCTAAATATCACTAAAAAGTACAAAAGAAAACTCCTAAAAATCGTAAAACCCCAAAAACCTTCGTAGAAATCTTAAGAATCCTAAAAATACAATTTCAGTTTCTGTATTTTCCCTACTTTATTGTCTAGTTTAAAATTAATTTGAGGGATTTTGGACACTGATTGATATTTTTCATCCTCATTTTAATTTCGGCCAGCAACTTAGCTCACTGTCTTCTAGTATTTTTACCTTAAAAATACCAAAAAAATAGGAAAAAGCTAGAAAAAATACAAAAACATTAGAAAATTATAAAAATACCAAAGATATTTTATTTCCTGATTTTTTTTCGTATTTTACTTATTTTTGTAAATACCTTATTATTCTCTTTTCTTATATTGTGTATTTATTCTATTTATAGAAAAAGAAAATAAAAATCATAAATTATAAAAAGAAAATACAAAATCAGATAATTAAAATCAAAATATAAAAATGAAAAAATAAAAAATAAAATAATAATATAAAATCAAAAACCAACAAGAATTAGCATAAATAGACAAATTGATCACATTCACATTTTTTAGCATCATTGCCCCGTTCTACCTGTCAGCTCCTTGTGTTCGACCTCTACACATACTTGCACCTATACACATCTTGTTGTAGAGTTATAATAAATTTTAACTCTGCACATTTACATTCATTGCTTGAATTACTTGTTGAGGGTTAATTGTTGTTTTAATCCGGATTTCGTGTGGTCGATTCAGCGACTGAGTTCCCGCCTTGTGTAGAACTTAAGATCACTGATTTTTGGGTTAAATAGCGTCGTAGTATGCCAAGGCATCGAGCATCGATGCAAAGTCAGTTAGGATGATAGACACACTGATGATGAATGCTTGTATTCTAGAGGGATCCATCATGTAATTCACGTCAATATCCTTCCCCTATATTTTTACTCGACATAAACTCTAGCCATTGAAGATAAACATTACATAATAATCACATAATCAAGAAAGCTAATAATACATTTTTGCTCTTATAAATTCATTAAATTAAAGAGATTTTAGATAAGAATATGGAAGTTGTCTCTATGATGGATTTGACATATTTGAAGTACTGATATTTTCTATGGTATTTTCCTCTTGATTTTAGTTGTAGTATGATCTTTTAGGTTTGGTGCTTCTAAACAATGATGTTGTTGATGCTGATGACTGATGGACAAATTTGATTTCTTTGTAAAATATGATATGTTTTTGGTTTATATATGATGTCATGCCCATGTACTTGTTGTTGTAGTTCAACTTTTGATTCATTGCTGGTATTTACTGTAAGTCAACTACTGTGGATGGAAAGAATGCGTGATAAAAATGGATAAGTGGATTATTTATCCATAAACTTAATTATATAGTGATTATCAGATGAATCGAGAAAAAGAATTATATTTTCCTTTTTTTACTTAATGAAAAACCACTAACCTACTACTAGAAAAGAAGAATAGTGTCGCTGCGTTGGTCGGGTGAATTTTACCAGAAAATTTGTTTTTATGTTATTTATACTCCAGAACTCAAAGGTAGAGCGATAAGTATGAGAGTGTCGAACTCAGGGAGGCAACCTGTAGAAAACTAAGGTAAAAGGGCTTCCTAATTTTTATTTATTTATAGGCAATTTTTCCAGATCTTTATTTGATTTTCTGAATTTTATATTATTTTTACGATTTTATATACCTATAAGAAGGAAAATATAGATATTTGATTTCATATTTTTATTTAGTTTTTATTTTGTACTTTTTATATTTTTATTTTTATTTCATGTTTTATGAGATATTTTATATATTTTTATAGTTTTTATGTATTTTAAATTATTTTTAAAGTGAAAATGAGGTTTTTATTTAAAATAGGGATTTATTTTTTATTTTTAAAAGAATAGACAAAGGAAAAATATTTGTATTTTATTTTTATTGGAACGTAAGTAAAAATACTTTTCTAGAAAGGCATTATATGAATTTTATGAGTTTTCTAGAATTAGTTATGTATTTTCATATTTTTATTTTTTGATTTTTTAGTTTTAATATTCAATTTTTATTCTGTTTTTTGGTTAATATGTAGAATATACTTTAGGTAATTTTTAGGAATTTTATAGGTATTTTTCTATTTTATGGATTTTTTAAGAATGTATGTATTTTTTTGTATTTAATGATTTATTTAAAAATAGAAAATATTTTTTGAAAACTATTTTCATACTGTATATAGTGTAATACTATATATTTATATGTATTTTTATGATATTTTTTATCTATTATCTTATTTATTACATATTTAATATGTATATAGTTAATGTACAATATAAGGGGTATGGGTGTAATAAGCAGGAAATATTGGGTCCATGGGAGATATGCACGAAACTTGGGGTACATGCGCAAATACCCAAGAATCTTGCGCGATTTGTGTGATAACACCTACTGTTGGACTTGTATGCAATTTACATCATTATAGGCGATTTGATAATGTTTGGCCAAATATAATATCGGATGCACGCACAAGGCACGTAATGTGCCTTAAGTCACGGGTCAGTGTGTGACGAACCGAAAATCCATCCCTTTAAAAGTGTGGAATTTATCACTCAGCGGTCACTGCAGTCAGGCTGAATTCAGTTCATCAAAAACCATCTAATTTAATACATCAATAAAATCAAATGGTCTTATTTATATTTTACTTGATAAGTAACCAACACGAGCCTCTCTTGAGATATTTAGACTTAAATTCATTTAATTAAATGTTGGATTAATGGATAGTAGGTCAATGGATGCATGAAAACTAGAGACTAGATGCATTAAGTAATAATGAAACATGCATTTTTTATTTGATTTTTAATCATGCAAATATATGCAATGTTATGCAAAAATATGCCCCTATAACATTTGAGTACAATGAGCAATTTAAGGAGTCAATTTCAGGATCAAATCATTCTTTGCATCAAAACATAAATTAGCATTGATATGAACAAAGTACATGACACTTCAATTAATTTTAGCAAGAGGAATTGTGTGTCAATTCAGTAAATCAAGCATGTCATAATGTAGATAATGAAACGAGCATTAAAATGAGAATGAAATCATCAAATTTGGATTTAAAATGCTCAAGATATTAAGCATTAAGTCCAGGGGCATAAATGCAAGAAAACATGAAAGATAACTAGCAAACAGGTTCTTGGAAAGGACTAAAATGCAAATAAAATAAGGCGCAGGACCTTCCCTATAAATAACCCACACGTGTGGGGGTATTTTTGCAATTATTCGAACCCGTAGGGGGTCGGTTGCAAAATACCCCAGGAGCGCGTGGATAACACGTGGTCTCAGGACCTATCTGCAATTTTAAAGAAGTACGTAGGCCTCCCTACAATTCGCCCAGAACACACGTGATTTGCACGTGCCCTCTAGGCTCGGTAGAAACTGAGGCTCAGAGGAGGTTCGGGATTGCTTCGGCTGCTGCTTCGGGCTCGGTCTAGGCTCGGGATAGGTTCGGCTCTCCCGAGTATGCTGGTCTGGTGCTGAGGCTCGGAGAAGCTTGGGCACTGACATGTGGACAATTGAAGATCGTCAGATCTCGAGGATCCGACGGTACCTGTAGGCTACGCGAGATGGAGACATGGCTTTTGTTGAGCCGTTGGATGAGCTCCGAGGAGGAGCATCCAACGGCTACTGCTTCTTCCTCCCCGGCTGCAGGCAGACAACGATCTTCGAACGCTGGCGAAGCTTCCCGTGCTTCACCTTCCTTGCTCGGTCACGCTGCATATCTCTGGAGCCTCCTGAAAGGTCGTCGATGGAGCTGGAGGTCCGGGCTAACCACGGCACAGCCTGAAGGAGATGTTCGACGCTCGGTTGCCGTGGACGTAGTTGGCGAAATATGCACCGGCGATGGGTCCGATCATTCCATTGGAAGAACTTGCAGTATTATCTCGATAGCCGAAGCGTATCTGGCTTGGGGTTCTATGAGTAGGATGGATCCCCGATGAATGAAGGAGTGGGGACATAACTCTATCTCCGGCGAGCGGAGGAGAGATGGGTCGGAGGCGATCAGTGACGGAGAAGGGAGAGGAGGTGATCGGAGAATGGCGTGAAGGAGATGGGTCTTTGGTGAAGCTCGGACAATGGACTATGGAGGGTAATTAGGTGTGTTGAATTCTAATTAATTAAGGGAAGGAAGGAAAATAAATAAGGGAGATCGAGGAAGCTTACCTGATCAATGATGGAGCGGTGGCCTGGGCTTGAGGTCCTTGGAGAACCTCGGGGTCGTCGCACGTGCTGGACGGCTGGTCCAGTGAGCTCGGGCGGGGCGGAGCCACCGCGACGCAACTGGGCAGTTGTGGGTCTCAACAGAGATTTAATGTCGTCATCGCTCGATCCTAACTCCTCCCCCTGTCACAGGGAGGAGGAGGAGGGCTGGGCCTTACCCCTCGTGAAGGTGGACAACTTGCAATGTGGATGACGAAGGAGTATTTGAAGGGGAAGATCTTGGTCTCAGGTGGTGGCCGACGTGTGTTGACTGGTGGATATGGAGATAGTGGGGCGGTTAAACGACATCCTACGAGATGCGCGAGGATAAGGGTGGTTAGGGCTTCATCGTGGGCTGTTCGGATGATGACAAAAATGGTGGGAGGAGTGGAGGAAATGGAAAGGTGAGGAGGTCCCGCGAGGTGGTGATCGTGGCTGTGCGAGAGGGCTGGAGGTTGATGATAAGTTCTCTGTCGTTGGATCTTGTGATCCAACGACTGAGAATTAGGCGTGAAGAGGCGGCTGGGATTAGATCTAAGGCTACGCAATCGAAGGGTGTGGGTATCGCCACATGGAGAGCTGTGAGGACAACGGGGGTGAACGACCATGATGATATGAAGGTATCAATCGAAGGGCAGAGAGTACGAAGTGAAGCAACGGGTTGAGATGGAATGGCTGAGGGCTGATCGAGGGGTGCAAACGTCGCCACGTGGTGCAAGGAGGATACGACGCGGGTGAGCGATTGTGATGAGAAGCCAGTGCCGATCGAAGGGCTGAGAACGGGTGTGAGTTTGGATGGCAAAGATTGGAGAGGAGAAAGGCCATCGGATGGTGGAGAGGCAGCATACGTGACGCGAGACGAACCGGGCTGCATGGCGCAACCAGAAGGTGCCACGTGGCCCAATCAGGTTATTCAAAGAAATAAAGTGAATTATGAGAGGGTACATGGCCGAATCTGGAGAAACTCAAAACACAAAAGTTGTAGATATCGATGAGATATACAAGTTTCATGTTGAGCAAAATCGGAGATGAGGTCATTTAAAGGTAGAAAATATTTTTGAGGGTGTTTTTAAGGCTAAAAACACCACGGATTTTAATTTTGCCATTTTTTGTGTTTTTAATTTATTCAGTGACTCTGATAAATACGATGTTTTGTCTGGTTTTTACTGACACATGTTTAAGCAAGGGGGTTAAAATGGGAAAATTAAGATGATGGAATCGGGTTTCATTAGTGTGTTGCAAGAGATCGATGCGTGGTGTGATGTACACCGTCCGATCAAATCTCGATCGATGGTTGATATACAATATGGGAGTTCGATCATTCTTCCCTTTTTTAAGTTCTGTAGGCAACGACAGATGAAACTCGAGGTGATGGTTGTTACCGATGAAGTTTCTGCTTGCGTCAACTCTAGATGCTAGGCGATGGGTCTTCTTCGCATGCTACAAGTAGTAAAGCTTCAAGGCAGTGCTATGGAATTTTCTTGTTCTTCATCAATTTCAAATCAAAGTTACGGTGAAGGACTTCAAATCTTCGTCGCTCCAGGCCATTAGAACTCAGAATTAGGTGGCAATAGAGTTATTTGTTGATCGATCTTTTCAAATCATCTATACTTCATGACTTGTACAAATGCAGGGGATATCTCCATCATGCTTTGATTCGACTTGATGTCGATTGAATAATGCGATCTCTAGGTCAATCATATCAGATTCAAATTCTCCTCAAAATGTTGCTTCTTTACTTTTACTCGATGTGAATCCCAGATGTTTCAAGCTGCTCGAAGGTGTATTTTGATCGACAAAAGCGGTTATTTCAGATGCTATGGCTGAAGGTAGCAGACTCTATGAATCTCTGTAGGATTCTTGATTATTATCCCACTCCCTGTGATTTTATCATTCGGTGAGAGTTCCACAGGCAGCTGTGATTCTCTCTAGGTGATATTTTGCTCCGATGGTGTTCAATCTATTGCTCGATGCTTCAGACCTCCATATCAGGACCTGAATGTGGAAGGGGACGAAGTCAACATCGATGGGCGGGGCTCGGAGAAGCTCCTAGGGTTGTGGCCTCAACGTGGCGGTGGAGATGATGAGGCTGGATCTCGGTGGAGCAAGGACTACAACTTCTGTGTTGTTTACACCTCATAATCTTCATTAGATATCGCTCGATGAAGGTAGAGGAGTGGGAGGTTGTCACCCTCACTCTGGAACTCTTACTCCTAGAGCTCTACCGAAGGTGGACGATAATGGTGGATGGTTAGAGACAAAGGGGTGGGGTTCCTTATATAGAGGAAGAGAAGGGATATGGAGAGGTTGACGAGGAGGTAGTTGGATAAACGGCCCAATAGCCAAGCCGTTGGGTTAGTTGGATGGCAAGAAGAGGGAGCAAGAAGAAGGCATCATGGGGGAGAAAGGAGAAGGCAGAGGAAAAAGGAAGCGGCGGGAGAAGAAAGAAAAGGAAGAAGAAGGTGAGAGAGAAGAAAATAAATAAAAAATAAAATAATCAATAAAATGAATAATTAATAACTAAATTCAATAAATTAATTAATAATTAAATAAACAATTAAATAAGAAATAAGAAATAATTAAATAATTAAAGAAATAAATTATTATATTGGTTAATTTAAAAATAAAATATTAATAAAGTATAAAAATATAAGAAATGGCATACATAAAATAAAATAAGATAAAGATACATTTTACAATTTATACAAAATGGGTCCCAAAACCCTTTTGCATATTAACTCCACTTTTGGTGAAATCAGTTTCCTTTGATAGATAATTCTATAAGACAAACTTTAAAAGTGAGTTGCCTAAGTCGGAGTTCATATGGACGAGTTATAAGGCTCGGAAGTTTAGGGTCACAGCTTCGTAAATTTAGGATTTATTGGCATTTATTTAAGTTCTATTTTTATAATTTCAAGTGATTTTTATAAACATATTAGAAAAAAATTAGGTCAAATAGGATTAGGAATAATTAAATACAAAATATGGAAGATCTATATACATATAGTTCATATATACAAAGGGGTCCAAACGGCAAAACTCACGTTTTATTCTAATATTGTTTTTGATATTTTTAATAAATAGTATTTGTTATAAAATGAAGTTTAAAATTGAGTTTGGTCAATTTAGAGTTTTCTATAAATAGTTATGAACCTTGGAAGTTGTCTTTTACGGCTTTCTTGATTCATCATATTTAATTATATATACATTAAATAATCTTTTATGATATTTGTATAAATTAATCTATATTATTATAAACAACGTTCGTGAAGGAAATATTTTGATTTGAGATGATCTAAATGATTCATAGAATATGTGAACATATGTACAAGATAAAAAGGTGTAAATATATATTGATGATCTTGATATTCAAACATTTTTATAAATTAGGATCCTTATCTCCCCCTACTTATTTATTTTTTCGACCAAATCAATATTAACCTGGTCTCAGGATTAGGATCAGCTTGTACATATCACATATCTTTATCCTTCTTTTCTTTTATTTTTCTTTTTTTGTCTTTATTATTTTATTTTGGATAAAATAAGTATTGAATAAAAATATTAATAAATGTGGTTAGATTGTTAATTACTGAGAATTAGTGAATATTTACACGTATTTTATCAAACATTTTAGCCAATCATGGATTCATCATTCCCCTATACTTTACCTTTTCTAGTCCCTTAGCAAACACTTATTCTATAAATAAGTGAAAGCTAAACGAAAAAGATAAAGGAAAATAAAAGAACTTGGAACATGGTTCTTTAAACCAAATTTCACTTTACCCAAAATCAAGAACTTGGAATAGGCCTTTGGATTAATAGTTTGTCGGGACCTTATTAGAATTAGGATTTAAGTCTCAACATCCCACGAGTTCCACAAATCCCTATGCAGGTTCACCTCAACGACCAGCTCAGATCCACCCATCCATCACCCAAACTATTCAGCTTTGAAGTTAATTTGTACTTTGTGTGAAAGGTGTTCTCTTCATGCATGAAAAAGCGAAGAAACTATCCATCCCAGTAATACACTCCCATTGGTCCTTCTTCTAGATACTCAATCCTCGAGGAAGGGTGTATTTCCTTCTAAGGCCAGGTCATGTTATTTCCATAATCAAATAGAGAGAGGAGTAGAAGAATGTGAAGATAACTAGAGTGTGACCATTGTAGTCACATCTCTTGTGAAGCTTGGCCTGTTTAGACAAGTCTCCACTAAGATGCAGGCTCTTTGAAGCTTTGACCATTGTGGTCATATATGTATTTGGTATTAGGCTTCCTTTTAGTAGAAAGTGATTGTTGCACTGCATTGATCTTTTATGCCCCAAAAGTTATAGAATCTTTTATTTCTATCGATTTTTGGGATCTTGGAAAAATTGTGCCAACATACCCTTTCCTCATCCGAAGCTTTATTTCAACAACACACTATTGTCTCTAGACATCTGCGCCACTAGATAAGGATGAAAATGCACCACCAACATGGAATGTCTTTCGTAACCCAATTCAAGTTGAGCTAAGTGTAGAGTGCATGAGTTCAAAATTATTTCAAATGAAGAAGGGATAAAAGGATGACACCAAATGTCCTACTTAGGAAAGTTTAAGTTGAATTCCGAATATGGTCTCATGGAACCCAACGAATGAAGTCGAAAAACCTGAAGAGACTTAATTCCAGTCCCTAATAAAGTCCCTTTAGAATTAAGTGGATTAAAGCCTAAATCAAGATCCAACATTCAGACTTAGATCCATTCAGTTCAAGAATTAAACTTGTTCTGAAAAATGTTAATGAATGCAACAATTTTTCTATGAAGTGAACTTTTTGGATAAAACTTTTTATGTAATGTTTAAGAATTTTATAATTTTTACTGAATTTTAAAGTTTTTAATTTTTATAGTAATTTTTTTAGGAGTTAGCAAATTGAATCAATTTACACGAATTTACAAGATCATGTACATTTTTACAAATAATTTTATACACATTTTATATATACATAAGATTATATAGAATTTATACAAGATTTTTAAAAAAATTAAATTTTATATAATTAATGATTTTATATAAGTATTTTACAAAACATCTTATATACATTTTTTAAAATATCTTTTTTACAACAATTCATATATATATATATATATATATTTCTATCAGATTTAAAAAACCCAAAATATATACCCATACATTCAGAGCCATATCATTTAGAATACAATAAAGTACGAGTTATGACTTCTAATATATATATATATATATATATATATAGGACACCCTCCTATACTTAGTGAGAACTATGTCCTCACAGTGACCAAAGAAGTGACAAAGGAAGACATAACTATGGTTAAGTATAGATTGGTGAAAATAATACTATACTATAATGACTCAAAAGGATAGTGAACAAACAAAATAGAAGTCAATCATATCCTCTATACTTTGGATCAATTAATCCTAAGGATAGGGACTCAAAAGCGAAGATGATCGAGGTCAAGAGAATGTACACAATAAATGAATCAGCTTGTTCCTCCTATAATTATGGTAAAATATCCCTAAGTATAAAGAAGAATATCAATAATTAAGGAACAAACGAGAAAGCAGATGATACACAAAATCGAAAACAATCAAAGATGAAAACAATCGATATTACCCTCCCCATACATAGAGTAAAGCACACCCTAAGTATAAGCAACAAGGGTAATAGAATGATATGAACAACACAATGTCTACACTCCCCATTACTTATGATAAAGTACATCCTAAGTATAGCAAAAATCTTAGTAAGACCTAGGGGTGTAGGACAACGAAATAATGAATGAATAAAATCAAAAATATGTATGTACAAGGTGAAAAAGAATGAACAAATCAACATGAAATCCATGTATGAGATGCAGAATGTGAACAATGGAGAGAACATCTCATACAAAATGAATGGGGGCAACCTCAATGGTTGGAAACTCATAATTAAGAAATGGTTTCAAACACTGACCATTGACTCGAAAGGTGGACCCAGAAGACAACTCAGATATGTCGATGCTACCATTGTCGTACACCTTTTGTAATATATAAGGACCTTTCCACTTGCTCTGAAGTTTCCCTATAAATAACTTGTGTCTCGCATCGAATAGCCAAACTCTCCGATCGAGCTCAAATTGCTTATGGCTGATGTGTGCATCATGCCATTTTTTCATCTGCTCCTTATAACGAAGGTTACTCTTGAAAGCCTTATTTCCCAACTCATCCACGACTACCAAATATGTCTGCCTCTGATCTCCCGCATCTTCTAAACCAAAGATTACTTCTATCACTGCCCACCATGGATTGTGCTTGATCTCAAAAGGTAAGTGGCATGGCTTACCATAAACGAGCCGAAAGGGATATGTACCTAATGGTGTCTTGAAGGATGTTCTATAGTCTCAAAGAACCGAGTTAAATAGTTGTGACCAATCCTTTCAATCTGGGTGAACAACATTCTGCAAGATCATCTTAACCTTCCTATTCGAAACCTCACCTTGACCATTCGTTTGAGGATGGTATGAATCAGCAACTCGATGTTCTATACTGAACTCACTAGTAAGTGCTCTTACCTTGTCATTGATGAAGTGTTTACCCCTGTCTAAAATAAGAATCCGAGAGATCCCAAACCGTGAAATGATATGCTTCCTTACAAACTTGCAAACTGTGTTTGCATCAACGACTCATGCAAGTATAGGCTCAACCCAATGACTCACATAATCTATAGCCAACATTATGTACTCGAATCCCTAATTCTTAGGAAACATGCACATAAAGTCAATACCCCATGCATTGAAAACCTCACAGAAGTGAATTGTTTGTATCGGCATCATATCTCTATGTCTACAAGTGTCCAACTTTTTACAGCCAGTACATCTCTTCATGAAAGCATGAACATCCGCAATGAGAGTAGGCCACCAAAGATCGGATTGTAGCTCCTTATGTGTTTTCCTCTTCCCAGAATGTTGTCATCCTGCTTCTACTTTATGATAATACATGAGGACACTATGCTATTCCTCTTGAGGAATATAACGACACCAGACACAATCCGCCCCTTCATGATAAAGGATCAAAACTTCACAATGGTAAGACTTGGCTTTTGCAAGGAAAGTCTGAAGTTTCTGTCTAGACCAACCTTGTGGGACTTTCTTCGTATCAAGAAAGTTCACAATGTCGGCATACCATGGGAGAGAGGTGACAGAAAGAATCACCTAGTTTGGAAAAGTCTCAGTGATAGGTGTGTCAAACTAAGAAGTCTCGAGTAGCTCTAATTGGGAGAGGTGATCTGATACCACATTCTTAACTCAGGATTATCCTTAATCACAATATCAAACTCCTAGAGTAGAAGGATCTATCGGTAAGACATGTCTTGGAATCCTTCTTATCCATAAGGTACCTGATGGAGGTGTGGTTGGTGAAAATGGTAATCTTAGATCCTAAAATAAGGGATCTAAATTTATCTAAGGTAAATACTACAACTAGCATTTCTTTCTCTGTCGTGGTGTAATTTCGCTGTGTGTAATCCAAAGTCTTGCTAGGGTAGTGTATGGTGTATGGAAAGTTATCCCACCTTTGTCCTAAAATAACCCCAACGGCAAAATCAGAGGCATCCGTCATGATTTCGAATGGAAGAGATCAATTGGGTAGCTGAAAGACATGAGACACTACAACCATGCACTTAAGAGTCTCAAAAGCTGAAAGATGCTTATCATTAACAATAAACTTAGTGTCTTTTGCTAGAAGATCAGATAACATCCAGGAAATCTTACTAAAGTCTTGAATTAAACGTCGGTAGAAATTGACATGCCCAAGAAAAGATCGTAACTGCTTCAAATTAGATGGCAGATTAAGCTTCTTGATGATATCTACCATGGCCGGATCGACCTCCATGCCCATATTAGAGATGATATGATCAAGGATCGTCTCTGAGTCATTATAAAATGACTCTTCTCCCATGATCCATGAATACCTCCAAAGTTACCCAAAATGTCCATAAAGATCGAAAGCATGCACCTCTAGAATGTAACATGTTCATTACATAATCCAAGGGCACCTGTCTAAAAGCGTACTGATGAATCTGCATTTCATCGTCTTTATTCATTTATTTTATGTTAAAATCCTTTATAAAAAGTATATATTACTAAATCCATATTCGTACTTACCTACATCAGTTTGTAAATATTGTACATTTATTATTATTTTCACCTTAAATAAATAGATAAAAGAACATTAAAGAAATTAAAAGACTCTATATATCCAATAGATACATGTTGACCCAAATCTTGAGAGAAGGTCAAAACTTGACCTGATTGACCAGAAATAAAGTAACAGGAGATAGAGTCTTTGATCAAAAAATCCAAAAAAATATTTTGTAATTTTTTCATTTAAAATGCATATATTTGTATAAAACTTACACTATTTGTCCATAAATTGATCTCGAATTAAATAATTTTGTTAACAAAAGTTGTAAATATTTAAAAATAATAAAAGTAAAACAAAATCATGTATAGAATAAAAATAACCATATTCAGAAAAAAGTCGTAAAGCTATAATTGAAAGACCAATTTTAGCTTCATATGAACTCGAATTTAATTAGACTTACTTCCAACGTATTCTAAATTAAATTATCTTTAAAATGGCAGTGGTTTCATAATTTTTGGAGTGACAATTTGAAAGATGGTTTTTTGGGGTGATTTTTGCAATTTTACCATTTACTTATTATATATTTATCCATATTTATTTTTATGCATAATGTATTTGTATATAATTGTAAATATTTTTTTAATAATTATTTAAAATAAAAATATAATCACAATTTTAAAACATAAAATAACATAATTTCTTTATTTAACTATATATATAATGTACTATATGTAAATATGATATGTATATAATTAATTTCCTTAAATAACCTCCACAAAAATTAAATAACTAACATTTATTCTTTAAATAATTAAATGACTAAAATAATTTATTTACTTGTAAATAATTCAATTAATTCCTTAACTAACCCACCATTAATGTGGCTCGTAAAGTTATTAGTATTTATTATTTTTTAATTAATATAATTTTAAAAAACTATTATATTAATTAATTTAATTTAATTTAATTTCATCATTAACATCTTTCCTTTTCCCCACTCCATTAATTCAATTTTTGAAATTGAAAATTTTTATTTTTATTTGTTTGACCCCTCTTCCCTCATTTCCACTAGATCAATCTTTTGGTGGGAGGAACCTAATCTCCAAGAGCATTCTTGTTGTAAAAAGGTGCCCAACCTCTAAACTGTTCGGTGACAGTGAGGCGATCTTCGTCGAGAGATTATGGCGTTAATCCGATCCATTTCCTGTCTTTTCGTTAGGTAATTTTAGGATCAATTTTCGTTTTGATTTCGTTGTAAATTTTCAATTTTATATCATACTTTCGCTTAGTTAATCATTGTTAATCCAATCTGATTTATCATTCACTTCTTAATCCCTACACGTTCATGTTCTATCTCATACGATCTCTCACCTCCGGCCACGTACAGTGGCCAGAGACATGGGTCCCTTTCATGACAACTATGGGAACCACCACATCCACTCATATTTTCTCTATTTGATTTTTGTGTATCGAGTTATCATGCTCGAGTTAGGATTTGTATTTTATTCTATTGCAACTACACAAGATAGAAAATAAAAAATCATCTATTGTTCCAAAAATACAATAAAATCATCTACTGTTCAAAAAAATAAAAAAAATTTGTTTAGGGTCGGCAACACTCCCATCGCAGCCGCCAAGCTCTGTTGTAGACCATAACCTTCTCCACTCGACCCCCTCCATCTTCACGAAGATCCACCAGCACTCCCATAGCCAAGAACGTCGCAATACCATCTGTCGATCCAATGCCTCTGCTTGAAGCAGGTCTGTCAGGACACCCTCCTTCTCTCGATTACCATTGCCACCTCCTATAGTGTCCACTACTGCATCGTCAGCCATCTACCGTCTCGACATCGCCCCACCACCGGCGAGCCCTCCACCTGAATAAGATGTCGCCACTCTCGAGCACTTCTGTGGCTCTTTACTAAGAAGACCCCTCCACCACTCAAAGGAGTACCATCACTGAATATCGTAGAGGTCCACTACCCCATCAAAGCTCTGCGCTTGGACCACATCTCCACCATGCCATCCTTCGCGGACACACTCCAACATCATCACCGTTGCCCGGATCGAATGCAATCCACCGCCCTTGATTTTGGGGTCAAGAAAAGGATAGCACCGCCTTTTGGTTTGAAGAAGAAGAAATGAAAAAACAAACCCCACATCAACCCTAGCGGTGCACGAGCCCCGCACATGCGTCAATTATTTTTTGGGTATATTTACATATCGCCCTCCATTGTTCCAGATTCTGCAATAAATTACGCAAAGACCCCTGCCAGAGCTTCAACACGTGTTTCACACGCTCTCCACTAGGTAAATTATGATATTTCCCCTGTATTTTAGTTTTATTATATATAAATGCAAAAACATTAAATAAATGCGTTTAAGTCAATGTTTATCTAGACTTTAATTTCCATACTTCTATTGTCAAAATAAATGTTTTTATTGGTTAATAAATGCTAAAAAAAATCAAATTATGTTCTTGTTATTTTTCTCTTCATAGTGTAAATTTTGTATTGAATTTTATTTAATTTGTTAATAATAAAAATAAAAAACATTGCATTTTTAACTATTTGTATCTAAAAAATCATGAAATTCAAATATTGCGTAAAAAATTCCAAAAATTATAATAGTTTCCTTTTTGTGTATTTTTTTCCTATATAAATTTCACGCATTAATTATTTTTAAAACCTAAAAAATTGTAATGTACTAAAAATATTATAAAAATCATAGTAGATTGTAGAAATTTCCAAAAATTTCGATTTCACTTTCTCTTTGTAGATAATTTGTTATAGTTTTTAGGAAAAATAAATCTAGTAATTTTTTATTTTGTTTGATATTTTTAAATTAAAAAATAATCATGTATGCTCACTATTTGATTTTTCTCATGTTTTTCTTAATTTTAAAAATCTTAAGAAAAATAAAAACAAATCATCCAAAAATTACTAAAAACAGTAAAAGTATATTAAAACTTAAAAATTTCTTTTAGCATTTTTGATCATTTTTATGATATTTGAAAAATCCAAAAATTTACATTTCTATCATGTATAAATTTGCTTTGAAAAAAAAATATTATTTTGAAATTTAAAAATATGCAAAACTAAAAACCAATAAAAAATTAAAAACTAGAAAAATGTAAATATATATAAACATAAAAATTTAAAAAGATAAAACTTCTACAAAAACCAAGATACTTGCCATTGGAGTTCCCTCTTTCTATTATTTGATTTTTCGATTATTAACCTTCAGGATATGTAGTCTTCTTGAGTTTGATCTTGTTTCTATACTGGTAAATTAAATAACAAAATTCTCTTGCTACATTTTTTGTATTTATTTCAGCTTGAGAATAAAATATTTTTTTTTGTTGAGGCATTCTTTGTGTTGTGACGACATCACACTTATTCATAAATAAAAAAACTCGAAAATCGCGGCCAAAAAAATGCATTTTTTCCAGCTAGGCATGACGAGGATAGTTAGGTTTCTTGTTCGACCTACTATTCTTGATTGTAATTTTTTGTTTATATTTTTATACATTGATTCATTTATCACATTTACTATGTATAATTCATTTATTCTTGCTCATACTTTTTATACTTGTGTCTCTTATACATTCTTTCTTTCCTCTTTCTTGAGAGAGTCCGTGGAGAGAAGGATACGATCCCAGTAGAGTTGAGGAACCCAAGCAAAGCAGGAAGTGGCTTGATTCTTTCCAAAGTTGCAGGAGAGCATAGAAGGAGGATTTATAGGGGACCATTCATTGGAGCATTGGACATAGATAGATTTTAACATTTATTTCTTCATCCAAACTTTTATAAAAGGACACTATATACCTTAGAATTCAGGGTCTGTTTTGTTGGACATGTGAGCCCACGACGAGCCATTATGCAATAAATGTTATTGCAAATATCATTCCCTGATCTGAAATGAAGAATAAATAATTTGCATAACAGGTCCCTCTATACAATTAAGGTTATGTACCATGGCTATCTTAATGATCATACAGCTGTTGATTCAATTATTGAATCATAAAGGCTGGTACTTGGATGAATATCTGAAGAGTTAGATTGAGGACTTATCAAGCACCATCAAATGATTGTTAAGATGTGATCTCCAGCCTAAGTAGGAGATGGCAATCCTTTCTCACATAGGCCGATATCTGACCGACCTCTTGATGCAGGTCCTCTGCATAGGAATATAGATTCGGAGGTGTCGGATTAGTTAGGTCAAAGGGTTGACTTAACGAGATCGAGATAACCTAAGTCCTATGTTGAATGCTGTCACAGCATAGGCACGCATCCTCTGACCAGAGACAGATGTGTTACTATATGTCTGAGTATGTACATTTGGCAGACCAATAGGTTGATGACCTAACCAAGGTCTATACACCGGCGTGCTGGTGTGCATGTAAGGGCATATGAGTAATACGATCTCTCAAAGGGATCATACAGGTTCACTACTGAACCGGAAGACATGAGCTCACTCATGAGGCATTGGGAAGAATCAAATTCCGTGCACGGTCGTCTCGCTTTGGAAGCTTGACTGAATTTGTAGGTTTGATATATACTTTTGGAAAGTATATGATCAATACCTAGGTATGATATATGCTTTTGGAAAGTATATGATCAATACCAAATCCCAATAATCAAATGAGAAACTTACTGATAAAACCCTGAAGAGGACAATATAAAATTGATCTTGATCTTCGGGTTGATCATAGGTCTTCCAGTATGTAGGATGTACAGGTATTGGGAATACCTGAGGGTGATGTGATCATAAACGATTGTATATCCATGACGCTTCCATTCCGAGGGAGTGATGAAACAGGTCTGGATTTTAGTGACTCATTTCAGTAGAGAAGCAATCTGATCTTAGTCCAAGTGTTGGACATTGGTCTGAATGAGATTTAGATACAATAAGAAGATTACATTTGCGGTCTTGATTTAATCAAGCATCTATGGGAGATTCGTAAGATCTAGATTTGAGATGAAATCTCAACATCCAAGTCACTATACGTGGAATAAAACAATTTCCCTGTCCTTATCTCCAAGTATCTGCGGAGAAAGCACGTTATTCTTGAAGGAGTTCGAGAATAATTCATTTGATGAAATTCATATCCAAGCAAGAAGAACTTGATGATTAAATAAGATTTAATTATCAATCATAATATGAATGAGATTCATATTGTGAGAATTATTATCCAAGATAACTAAATGGGATTTAATTATCAAGGATTAGAGAATGTGGGTAATACTATCCATGATATATATGTATTATAAATATGATTTATAGTACATATATTGAAGAGAGAGAATATATGTAAATAGCATTTGTTAATTAATAGTGTGGACTGGATTCACATTAATTAATTAATTGGAAATGTAATTTACAAATTAGTTTGGGTTGTGAATTTGATTCACATAATTTTCAATGACATAATTGAAATATTCACAAATTAATTTGGAATTAATTTGGTGGATATTTTTGTGATAATTGAGAGATAATGTAATATAATAAAAAGGAGAAATAAAGCCACCATTTTAGGAGGCAATATTATCTCCATTTTATTATGATGATTAATCTCTCAACTAACTTATTTATGTTAAATTAAAAATGTGTTGATAATGTTGCAATATATATTTAATTTAATCATAAAGAAATGTTGTTGGTTTTAACCAACAATAATTATAGCCATTGATTTTACATGGACCAAGCCTGGCCGTTGGATCCATGTGTCCCATGGATTGAGATCCATTGGATCCTAAACTAATATAAAAGGAGGGCTAGGGTAGCCTTCCAAGGTACATTATTAAAAGTTGTACAAGGTTACAACTTTCTCTCTCTCTCTCCCTCTCTCTCATATTCTCACCCTCTCTCTTTCTCTCTCCAAAAGGATGGTCGTCCATCTTATGTAGATAAAGGAGAGACTCTCGGCTTCTTCTTCGACGACTCGAGGATCTCCTTCTTCTTTGAAGTTTCTTACTCTAAAGGAAGACGAGGATTTCGTTTGACGAAATCAGGGGATCCATTGCTTGGATCTTCATCGAGGATTGCGTGACGGACGCGACTCATCATCGTGCCTGCAAGTGCGTTCTTCGTGGATCAGACTTGAGACAGGAGGATCTCTAGTTTGGGATCTTGCGATTACAACCACACTTCAAGAGGTATTCCTTATACTTTGTGGTTTGATGAAACGATCCGAGAAGTGTTCTCGTGATCATGTGGTTTCATCTTTAGATTTAAAAATTTTAATTTCTGCCGCATCTAGCGACTAGTGCAACTAGTTGCTCCGATTGCATACGATGCGATCGACACGCTTCCGTGATGCGCTTAAGGATAATCAAATATCCTTCAAGTGGTATCAGAGCCAGGTTGAATAAGGTTTTGAATATGATCCATAGACCTTAGACGATTTGGTTCTTGAAAGGGTAGTGAAATTTTTACTGCATTTCAATTTTCGCACCTCTATCTAATTGAATTTTTCTGTACTGTTTAAAATGTTTAAACATGAAATTTTCAATTGAATTTTGTTCCCCATTAAATAAGGAAATCATAGGACTTGAGTTTACTAAATTTGGACTTCATTTGCTAAGATATGACCTTTCGAATATGCATGTATTCACAGTTACGCGAACTGCGGATTTAAACGTGATTAATGAGATAATTACGGTTTTAATCTGCCTCAAAATGCATGAATTATCACTTGGGTTATTTAATAAATCAAATAGGCAATCCTTGGAAACTGAGTTTTCATTTTTTTGGATTTAAATTGATCAAGATAAGTTAATTTTAGTGATTGGGGGTCACTGCTGGAAATTAACAATTTTTTGATCTTGAACCTTGTGATAAGTCATTCAATTATTATGATGAAAATTAATTGTTAAATTTATGGAATAATTAGTGACAAATATTTGTGAAATATTTAAAGAGATAATTATTTCATTGAATGACATTTGCCTAACCATAATGATAAGATAGTTGATCTTGATCATTGGTTGATTTGAATCCATCAACAAACATTGATTTCATGAAAAACCATAGTTTATCCTACAATAGTTTTAGGACAATATTTACATGAAAAACCCTCTTGCTTGAATAGAAATGGGGATTTGTTTAGCAAATCTCCTTATAATATAATCAAAATTGTTTTGATGTATATTATATGGTATAATTTCGGTTGAAAAACCGATGAGCATCTCAAAGTACATGATGATCTATCTGGTATTATCCTTTCCCGAGGCGGATGTGGTGCCTAGTCGGAGAGCATTGGAGTCGCGGGTTGCAACGTATGTGGTCCGTCCCACTCTCGTCGGTACTGGCCATGACAGCGGGTAGGGACTGTATAATGCCAGAGAAAGTCAATGTGTATTTTTCTAATTATTAAAATTCGAATAGTACGTACTTTGAGATTGTACTTACTATTCAAGTAAAAGACATGTTTGTTGATTGATGATTGGATTAATGATTAATTTAATGTGATTAAATTAATTATATCCAATAAACACTCTATTATGAATAGATGTGTATTTCCCTTGGAAGAATTAATTATTTGAATATGATTCACGATAATTAATTACAATTTTAGTATGAGGTGGAGGATCACATAAGTGGCATCCATGGTCTCCCGTCAAGGCGAAGGATTCCGTCGCCAGTTGTTGTATATAGGAGATGCATGTCCGAAGTGATAGATCCTATATATGATTTAATTGGATCGGGTTCTTTGCTTCTCGAAAGAGTAAGGCCGTATATGTAGTGACCCCAATATCGAGTCCTCATATTATTGGGGCGATATTGGATTGCGTATAGCGAGTATTATGCCTGTTGACGGTTGGTTCAATTAATGACGGGTCAACATCATCTTAGGGGTGGTGGGCTCGGGTGTTAAAGACCGAATGGGGAAATGCAAGTTGGACTTGCAAGGCGGAATGTGTTCCCGCTTCTTTTTATCGGAGTCGTAGGTTCTCATATTATTGGGATGTGACAAAGATAGGAAAGGAGATCCCTGATCTTGCTAGAGATATAATGGTAAGAATGTCTCTTACATTGAAAGTGATTAAGGGAATGAACTTTCAATGTTGACAAGGCAAGACAACTTTGATATAAAAATTCCTAAATCAAAGTAAAACATGTATATATAATATATATACCCTTATGCAAATTTCTTATTTCAGATAATCCTTCATTAAACCCACTCAATATTATACTCAATAATAACCAATAAAATATCTTGGATTGGACTCATGATCCAGATATTGTACTTGCAATTGGACACATAATGTATGTGGTTGCAATGTGCAAGTTTCCTCAACATAATGAGGAATGATAATTAAATAAGACAATAAGACATCACCTTAGGGTTTGTGTGTCTCTATAGTCTTGATCTTTCATCGAGTGTACTTTGGAAGTAACATGTCGATGGTGATCGTAATTGTCGGATAATCCTTATAAAATAAAGAAGATATTTTGGCATACATATGTGCTCTAGACATTTAATCATGAATGATATGGTTCTCTGCATTATGCAGAATGGTGGCTCGAAAGAGATGATGTATTCAAAATGTTTGAATACCTACCTGAACCTAAGTCTCTAAGAGTTAAGATGTATGTAGATATGATGAGTGTCATCATTCTACTATCTATACTCAAGTCACTCATGAAGCTTCATAATAATCATTTTGAATGAATTTAATGAAGCATGTATAAATGTTGAAATGCTCTTGTATGGAAATCCTTTGAATTCAACATAAGAGATTCTTTGTCTTGAACAATGGTTGTTTATAGATGAAGAGAGCGCAGTGGAAGCATGGGTCGGACCCGAGTAAGAAGGAAAGTCAAAGAGTTGACCTATTTATGTGACTTCCATATGACATCCAAAGAATTGGATGAATGCCAATACTGCAATAAGTTGATGTGTTGATAGTATGACTATCAAATCTGTCTAAAATCCTTAGTGAAGGACTCAGATAGAGCATCAGAATAATCTACTTATAATCATTGACTTGGACTTACTTATTTCATAAGATAAAGTCTGATAATTATATCCCAATCTTCTAATGACATTTGCAATTGGTTGCAGTTATATGTTAGAAGATTAGCCATTTGATCTTAAGGCTTAATAGTCATCTACATGGATATTGGTGCAAATGTTGCGACAACCTCTATTGGATAGATGGACTTCATATTCTCAGTGGGAGAGCCCTTAGTCTTGGAGAATGTCTTTATGACCTAGATAGTAGAATACACTCATAGGTTTATTTCTAAATATTGGAAATAAACATGAATTCTGAGATAGAACTATCATAAAGAGTTATGATGGAAATATTTCAGATAGTAAAATAACATCTATTGGACTTCACAATATTGGAAAATTAATGAATGGTTCATTAAGAATTCTAATACTGAAAATCAAACCTTATAAGATCAATAGGAGGATGAAGATCATTTGACAATGATCTGGCATCAAGCCTTGGACATTTATTTGTTGATTTGATCAATAGACTAGTAAGATATGAAACTTTAGAATGTCTAAAATTTCAAATCTTACATACTTGTGAATATTGTATTCAAAGTAAAATGTCCAGTACACCCTTCTCTGGGAATGGTGTTAGGTGTCGAGGTATTCAAGATCTCATACATATTGATGTATGTAGATCATCTATATCATAGTAAATATTATGGGTATGTGATATCTATTGTTGATTATGTATGATATGAGATTTCTTCTCTTCACCTGAGAAACCTTTGAAATATTCAAAGATTTCATAATTTTGGTTTAAAACCAAAGTTTGAAGGAAGATTAAATGAATTTGATCTAACCAAGGTAGCAAGTACCTATTAGATGAATTCAAAGAATACCTTATGAAGATATGAATATCATTTCTATCTCAATCCTCCTAACATACCTAAACTCAATGGAGTTGTAGGGAGATACAATTGGATCATGTATGACATGATTTGATCAATGATGAATTTTAGCATAATTATCCCCTTAGTTTCCAGGTATATATGTGTAGTAGAGACTACATTATATATCCTTAATAAGGTTCCATGCATGTAAGTTGGAATCTAGCACTTGAGAGTGCTACTTCATTAAGAAAATAAATGATGGTATTGGATACCTACTTTATGACCTTGAGATTCTTAGAAGATCTCATCTCTGAGAATGTGATTCTTGGAGGATGACTCTCTTGAGGATCAAGATGAAATGAAGTGTAGGAACTCATCTAATCTTGAGAAGATGATGAGGCTCCTGAAGTCAGAAACTAAAAGGGATAATTAAAGATGAAACATTAATACCTCTTCAAATGAGTTTGAGGATGTATTCCATGTGTCAGTTAAGTCTGACAATGATCAGACTTCATGTGATGAAGCTCCTGAGGATCGTGACATGGAAAGATGGATATTAGCAATAAAGTCTAAAATAGACTTGATATACAAGTGTTCTATATGGACCCTCGCGGATCCGCCTATATGGGTAAGACCCATAAAGGTGTAAATGGATCTTCAAGAGAAGAGGGAACCTGATGAGAAGGTAGAGACCTTCAAACTCGGTTCGTAGCCATGAGCTTCACACCAGAAGAGAAGACATTGCTTGCAATGAGACTTGCTCTTCGCAAACCATGCTTAAAATCATCAGAATATTGCTAACCTTAGCTACACAACTTGACTGTTGCATCTTCAAGATGTAAGTCAAGATTGCATTCCTCTAAGAATTCCTCTCTGAGGATATTCACATGAAGTAGCCCCAGGGCTTCATGACTTTGTAAAATAAGGTGTGAAAGCTAAAGAAATCCATCTGTGGACTCAAATAAGCTTCTTGAAGTTGGAACATCAGATTTGATGAAATCATAAATGTTATGATTTCAGATAAAATCTTGATGTACCATGTGAAGCTTAGTGGGAGTGCCATTGTGTTCATCGTGCTAAATGTAGATATTATCCTAATCATTTGGAATGATATAAGGATGATAATAAGTGTTTTATAGACTGGATATTCCATACCTTGAGATATGATCTCAAGAATACCTCTCAGATCTTAGTTCTGAAGTTGTTCAGAAGCAAAGAAAAGAGGGTATTGGGACTGTCACATTAGTAGTACACCTTGGATATGTTCCATTTTTTGGAAATTCCAAGAAAGGCTTTCTTACCTTAAGATTGGGTACTGACCTATCTAAAGGGATAACACCTCAAAGAGTTGAGGAAGTGAATGCTAGAACTGCTTGCACCTGTGCATCAGTTACGAGAAGCTAAGTGTATGCTAAATGTGTATAAAAGCTAGATATCTGCCATGCAGTGGGAGTAGTAAATTGTTACTGATCCTACTATGGAGAAAGAACACTTGATTGCAGTAATAACAAAATCTTCAAAGATGACAAGGCTTTAGAGATAGTGATCTCTAAGTATTATCTTCCAGAAATTAAGACTTTATAGATAGAAATCTAAAAGGTCTTAACTGTGGATACCGTAAGAGATAGTGATCTCCAGGAATAAGGGTATTATGATAAGGATTATGGAAATACTGGTTATAATAATTATTAAGCAATAGTGTCAAGGACACTATAATTGCTTTATCAAGATTGAGTATTGGGTGCATAAGATGCAACATTCGCATTGGATGCGAGCACTGTTACCTAGGGGTATAAAAGTGCCGTAAAAGGACTTGGCATAGTCTTTTGGGAACAGAGTGACTGATCATCTTACCTAGCTATTTCTAAATAGCCTATGATTGTCACACGAGTGTGGGTTTAAATGATTAGCCCATTAATGGCACTTTGGGCTAGTGGGAGTTTGTTGGACATGTGAGCCCACGGCGAGCCATTATGCAATAAATGTTATTGCAACTATCATTCCCTGATCTGAAATGAAGAATAAATAATTTGCATAATAGGTCCCTCTGTACAATTAGGGTTATGTACCATGGATATCTTAATGATCATACAGTTGTTGATTCAATTATTGAATCATAGAGGCTGGTGCTTGGATGAATATCTAAAGAGTTAGATTGAGGACTCATCAAGCACCATCAAATGATTGTTAAGATGTGATCTCCAGCCTGAGTAGGAGATGGCAATCCTTTCTCACATAGGTTGATATTTGACCGACCTGTTGATGCAGGTCCTCTGCGTAGGAATAGAGATTCGGAGGTGTCAGATTAGTTAGGTCAATGGGTTGACTTAACGAGATCGAGATAACCTAAGACCTGTGTTGAATGCTATCACAGTATAGGCACGCATCCTCTAACCGGAGACAGATGGGTTACTACATGTCTGAGTATGTACATTTGGCAGACCAATAGGTTGATGACCTAACCAAGGTTTATACACCGACGCGCTGGTGTGCATGTAAGGGCATATGGGTAATACGATCTCTCAAAGGGATCATACAGGTTCACTACTGAACCGGAAGACATGAGCTCACTCATGAGGTATTGGGAAGAATCAAATTCCGTGCACGGTCATCTCGCTTTGGAAGCTTGACTGAATTTGTAGGTTTGATATATACTTTTGGAAAGTATATGATCAAGACCTAGGTATGATATATGCTTTTGAAAAGGATATGATCGGTACCAAATCCCAATGATCAAATAAGAATCTTACTGATAAAACCCTGTAGAAGACAGTATAAAATTGATCTTGATCTTCGGGTTGATCATTGGTCTTCCAGTATGCAGGATGTACAGGTATTGGGAATACCTGAGGGTGATGTGATCACAAACGATTGTATATCCATGACGCTTCCATTCCGAGGGAGTTATGAAACAGGTCTGGATTTTAGTGACTCCTTTCAGTAGAGAAGCAATCTGATCTAAGTCCAAGTGTTGGACATTGGTCTGAATGAGATTCAGATACAATAAGAAGATTACATTTGCGGTCTTGATTTAATCAAGCATCTTTGGGAGTTTCGTAAGATCTGGATTTGAGATGAAATGTCAACATCCAAGTCACTATACGTGGAATAATACAATCGCCCTGTCCTTATCTCCAAGTATCTGCGGAGAAAGCACATTATTCTTGAAGGGGTTCGAGAATAATTCATTTGATGAAATTCATATCCAAGCAAGAAGAACTTGATGATTAAATAAGATGTAATTATCAAGCATAATATGAATGAGATTCATATTGTGAGAATTATTATGCAAGATACTTAAATAGGATTTAATTATCAAGGATTAGAGAATGTGGATAATACTATCCATGATATATGTGTATTATAAATATGATTTATAGTACATATATTGAAGAGAGAGAATATATGTAAATAGCATTTGTTAATTAATAGTGTGGACTGGATTCACATTAATTAATTAATTGGAAATGTAATTTACAAATTAGTTTGGATTGTGAATTTGGTTCACATAATTTTCAATGGCATAATTGAAATATTCACAAATTAATTTGGAATTAATTTGGTGGATATTTTTGTGATAATTGAGAGATAATGTAATATAATAAAAAGGATAAATAAAGCCACCATTTTAGGAGGCAATATTATCTCCATTTTATTATGATGTTTAATCTCTCAACTAACTTATTTATGTTAAATTAAAAATGTGTTGATAATGTTGCAACATATATTTAATTTAATCATAAATAAATGTTGTTGGTTTTAACCAACAATAATTATAGCCATTGATTTTACATGGACCAAGCCTGACCATTGGATCCATGTGTCCCATGGATTGAGATCCACTGGATCCTAAACTAATATAAAAGGAGGGCTAGGGTAGCCTTCCGAGGTACATTATTAAGAGTTGTACAAGGTTACAACTCTCTCTCTCTCTCTCTCTCTCATATTCTCGCCCTCTCTCTTTCTCTCCTCCAAAAGGATGGCCGTCCATCTTATGTAGAGGAAGGAGAGACTCTTGGCTTCTTCTTCGATGACTCGAGGATCTCCTTCTTCTTTGGAGTTTCTTACTCTAAAGGAAGACGACAGATTTCGTTTGATGAAATCAGGGGATCCATTGCTTGGATCTTCATCGAGGATTGCGGGACGGACGCGACTCATCATCGTGCCCGCAAGTGCGTTCTTCGTGGATCGGACTTGAGATAGGAGGATCTCTAGTTTGGGATCTTGCGATCACAACCACGCTTCAAGAGGTATTCCTTATACTTTGTGGTTTGATGAAACGATCCGAGAAGTGTTCTCTGATCATGTGGTTTCATCTTTAGATTTTAAAATTTTAATTTCCGCCGCATCTAATGACCGATTGCATACGATGCGATCGACACGCTTCCGTGATGTGCTTAAGAATAATCAAATATCCTTCATGATTCACCAAGTGTTGGTGCACTTGGGGGAGCTCACTATTGTTTTCTCGCTATTTTTATCTCCTTTATTTTTATTTGTTTCTCACATATTTGTGTTTTCTAACTTTATTTTATTTTATTTGCTGCGAGTGAAGCCCCTGGCCTTAGGTTTTATTTGGTTGAGCCAAGTAGTTATTAGGTCCAAATCCCTAAAAGAATATATGTTCCTATATATCATTTGGACTTAGGCAAATAATAAATTAGTTCTTCCAGAATAGAATTTATTGCTTACGACTGTTCTTGCATACATTTGCATGTAGTTTAGTTTTATTTTTATACATGGTTCATATTGCATGTAGATTGCTGGAGGCATGTACGCACCTCTATCTCTAGCATTCGCATCTCATATTTTCTCGCGCATTGACTTTTTCGTTTTCCACCCTTTGTCCGGTGGATATAGAAATAAAGGAAATAGAAAAATACGTTAGACGTGTTTTCATTGAAAAATATCAAAAAAATGAAAAATAAAAAATTGGGACTGCTAATAGCACTTGGACCCTTAAAATTAAACATAGTTAATTCATATCATTGTCTTGGGAGAGCAATCACCTTATTGTATTCACATTTTATTTGCCACGTAGACACTAAGGATTAGTGCCCCAATCATAGGCCTTCCTAGGTGTTTGTACAACATTGTGTTTGATCACCTAACTCTACAATTGATAAGATAATTGACCGAACCTTCACGGTCTTCACATTGCATTGAGTTCGTCAATTGGGGGTTTGCATTGTGCTTGTTTGTGTTTGGTTGTTGAGTTAGTTACGATCTTTTATCTCCAGATCATTAGCAATCACTTAAAAAAATCATAATCACTCATGTTTTCCCTCCCACCCTTCACTCTAGGGCCAAATGATGTCCAATAAATTTCCCAAGCTCAGATCCCATCACTCTAACATGTCAATGATCTCTTTGATCTTGATCAAGATTTCTTTGAGCATGATATTCATGATCCATTGGATGATTTTTCTTTTAATTTGAGAGAGAACATGTTATTTGATTATTATCATTTGTTCTTTCCCTCAAATCATCCTGATTTCTCACATCTCCCCGAGGGTTATCTGCAGGAGGTGCATTCTCTGTACTCGGTTTGACTCCCTGGTTATGCATCTGATCTGTCGGATAACGACACTGAGTCTTCTGATTATTCTGAGTTTTCTGATTCTTCTGATACTTCTGATCTTTCTGTGATTTATATTTCTTCTTTCCTTGACGATCCTCGTAAGGATGAGTCGACCCTTAAGTTATTCGATGCTATATATGATCTCTCTTCGTTACATGCATTGGATATCTACTTTCTTATTGAGTCTCCTAATCTTGACCTTCCTTACATTTTTGAGACGATGATTGACATGGAGGATTCCATGACAGATCCTTCCTTCTCCAAGTTCCATTTTTCAGCTCTAACCATTCACTTCATTCTGACCTTGAGCTGAAGATCTCATTTGTTCTACCAGTACCTGACTTGACTTTTTCTTTTATTTACCCGGAAGAAGCCACCCGCCTGATTTCCTATATGGGTGTCCTCGTTTGCACTATTAACCATGTTGTTGTTCTCACTTTGAGAAAACAATGATAGTGCGGTATTCGCGCTACAGATGCCGTCCTGAACCTCGATACTTCATTGTCCTAGCCTTTGCACCTATTAAGGGGCGCAAACTCTGGAGTTTGTTGAGAGGCACCTCAATAATGCCTACCTTGTATATTGAGTTTCGCCTTGATTTGCTCCTTCCTTCTTCCATATATCTGTATTTGTGTGCTATACTTAAGATGTAATTTTCCTAAGGATAGGGGAGGTGAATGATTTGAGTTGTTCATATTCGTCTTGTTCATCACTCCTATTGTTGCTTATACTTTGGGTTACTTTATCTTAAGTATAGGGGAGTGATATTGTTTATATCGTCTCATTTGTGTTTTTATTCTTCTAGTCTATCGATTGCCCCCCAACTTATTGATATTCTATACTTAGGTCTATTCTACATTAAGTATAGGGGGGCAAGATGAGTTGTTGAGTCTGTCGATTCTTTTCCTCAGTTTTTTGCTCTTGTACAATGTTCTGTATTTAGAATTAATTAATCCTAGGTATATGGGGGAACAACAACTTCTATTCATCATTTGACTTATTATTGAACGGTGTTCCTTTAACTTCTCCATACTTAGCACGAGTTATATCTTTCTTTGCAACTTTTGATCACTATGAGGACATACTTCGAGATAAGTATATGGGGGTGTCATATATATTGTATATATACTTTAGACATAACTCGTACTTTTAAAAATATGATTATTTTTGGTATATGTATATAAATGTGTAAAATCCTCGTGTGTATAAAAAACACACAAAACACAAAAAAATTAAAAAAAGAAAAAAAGAAAAAAAATAATTCGTGTATATACTTATATATATTTTACTAACCCTTTTTCTCTTAAAAATTAATAAAAAAATATCTCTAAAAAATTTTCTTTGTATATATTTCTTGCATTTGCATGTACTTTCTTCAGGTTAATATTCACATTCAAACTAAGTTTTGAATAAAATTGAAGAATGGAGCTTAGTTGGAACTTAATCCACTTAATTTCAGAAGAACTTTATAAGAAATGGAATTAATACTTTCCAAATCCTAGCGACTTAATTCTTCGAGTCCATAAGACTATGTTCAATGTCATCTTTACTGATCTAAGTAGAATATTTAACAACATACGCATGATTCTTCTAGACCATGGTTATCTTGAACAAGCAGTCTACACATAGCTCTTCATGGAGCAGGTAGTGATGAGACAGAATCTTTTGGCTTGGGGTAGCACATAGGTATGTAACAACTAGTGGGAATATCCATCTTCCTCTAGGGAGGGTAGTGCATCTCAACCTGATCTAGTAGCATTGAGGTCTAAAGACATGACAATGTGGAGTTGTAATATTTCTTCAAAAAAGGGATAGTCTACTATCTCAAGAGGAAAAACTCCTTATGTACAAGTATATAAAATAATAAGTGTATATACAAGTATAGAAAGTAAGCAGGCCTGATTGAAAAAAAATGCAGAATCTCCAAAAGTGGGCATGCTTGATTGAAAAGTAAAAATGCCTACTAGAGTGTATATACAAGTATAGAAAATAATAATAATAATAAGAGCATTAAAGTCAAATTTTCATAAGCTTGCAACTTGAAGACTTGACTACACTGGTGATGGATCCAAGGATAGGTAGCAACACTGGTTACCATCCATTCTTTTCTCCATCTCCTCTTCTTGAACTAGTTGTACTTGAACGTAAAGGGAATATCCCCGCTCCTCAAGGAAAGAGTTGCTAGATTGGGGGACTAGAGTTACCTTTTGAGAGAGGCTATCTGCTACTTTTAATCTGAGGAGCAATATTTCACTTACACCGTACATGTAAAGACTCATAGTCATAACAATTGGTGTATATAGACTTGTTCTAAACTGACTATTGAGGCAATTGAATAGGATTCTTGTGGAACTTGAAGTCTATAATATTTTAAATCCATTTCTCATTAAGGTTCTACCACACTACTAATCCAAAGGCCTGATAGAGTTCCATACTACAAATTTATAAAGATAAGTTTAATACCTAATATTGTCATAATTTCTTTATTTTTCCTTTCTTTTTCTTTTATTCACTTATTGTTTCAAACAAATGTTTGCTAAGGGACAAGAAAAGGTAAAGCATATGTTTATTTAATCCAAAGGATGACGAATCTGCATTTCATCTTTTTTTATTTGTTTATTTTAGCTCAAAATCCCTTTTAAAACACCTATATATTACTAAATCCATATTCTTACTAACATGCATTGGTGTGTGAATATTGTACATTTATTATTGTTATAACCTAAAATAAATAAATAAAGAAATAAATGAAAAATAAAGAAAATAATAGACTGTATATATGCAATAGATATAGGCTGACCCGAACCCCAAGAGAAGGTCAAGACCTGACACGATCGACCAAGAATAAAGTAGGGGGAGATAATTTTTTATTTATTCTATGTATATTTGTATAAAATGTACACTATTTGTCCATAAATTGACCTCAAATTAAATAATTTTCTTAACATAGGTTGTAAATAAAAATATTTTCTAAATAATAAAACTAATTACAAAATAAAATCATGTATAGAATAAAAATAACCACATTCGAAAAAAAGCCGTAACGCGATAATTGAAAGATCAATTATAGATCCATATGAACTCGAATTGAATAAAACTCACTTCCATCATTGTCTAAATTAAATTATCTGTAAAACGACAGTGGTTTCGTAATTTTTGGATTTACGATTTAAAAGACTATTTTCTAGGGTGGTTTTTGCAATTTTACCATTTATTTATTGTATATATTTATCCATATTTATTTTTATACATAATGCAATTGTAAATAATTGTAAATATTTTTTAATAAAATTTTAAAATAAAAATTAAAAATATTTTTTTAAACATCAAATAACATAATTCGTTATTTAACTATGTATATAATGTACTATATGTATATATTATATGTATATAAATAATTTCCTTAAATAACCACCACAAAAAAATAACTACCACTTATTTTTTAAATAATAAAATCTTAAAATTTATTTATTTATTTATGTAAATAATATAACATATGTGTATATTTTAATTAATTCCTTAATTAACCCACCATTGAGGCAGCTCATTAAGTCATTAGTATTTATTATTATTTTACTTAATATAAATTCTAAAATTAATTAATTAATTAAATTTCACCATTAATATCTTTCCTTTTTTCCTCTCCATTAGTTCATTTTTTAAAATTAAAATTTATTATCATTATTATTATTTATTTGGCTCCTCTTCGCTCCTTTACACTAGATCAATCTTTTAATGATAGTAGCTGACAAAACTAGAATTCAACCCTTTAATTATGTCAAATTAATGTGTTGTAGTCGACTGAATTGTATCCATCAAAAACCGCTAATCCATTTGTCGATTAAATCAAAGCAGTCGAATTTATTTTACTTAAGAAAGCTCAAGGTCGAACACAGGGATATAAGCCTCTTAAGTACCTATTAGGACTCCTAATATTAAGATTATGTTTTGGATTAAAAACTCACAGGTTAATACACAAAAGGACATTATACAGACATATGGAGATAATTTTTACTTGTTTTTTAAATGCAATGTGATGCATGTTTACAAATATGCAACGATGCCTTAATTAGATAGAATCACTAAGTAATTAATTTACGATCAATTTCAGAAACGATTTGCAAAAGAACCATACTTGAGAAATCAACCAACGGTATTAAAAATTATCAAGCAGTTGAGACCACATAAGTATAATTAATCATTTAGATTCTAAGTGTCAAATTAGATAGAAATTTATGCCACCGAAATACAATAAAACAAGCTTTGAAATGAGATTGAAATTGGTTAAAACAGATCTTGGATGCTCAAGATATTAACAAAAGTAACCAGGGGCATAAATGCAAATAAAACATGATCTGGAGGAGGCCATCGACAACCCCTCATCGGAGGCAGAGCTGGAGAAGTTCGCTCCAATCGAGCTTCGACCATTGAAGAATGGAACATGTAGTGGTTAGATCTATAGGCAAAGCATCGTGTGCGGATGAGTGTGAAAGAGATGAGGTTCCATGCTAGCGGCGAGAAGGGGAATTGGATCTCCATCTCCGGCGAAGCAGGAGAGGAGTTGGGTTGGATGTGTTCAGGTGATGGACAAGGGGAGATGGCGAGGGAAGACGTACGCTAGGATGGCTGATGCGTGGTGAAGATCGGGTGGTGGTGAGTGGAAGGTAATGATGCGTAGAATAGACAGACTAATTAGGAGAAATTAATAGGAAAAGCAAAGAGGGATCAAAGGTTCTTACCTGGAGCATTGGCGGAAGCGACAACCAGGGCTTGAGCTTATTGGAGAAGCTTGGGTCTTCGCTGGACTCCCACTGCTACGGGGAGAAACTCGTCGATGGTTGGAAGCTGGAGGAATAGACTACCATGGCCATGGGTCAACACTGGGGCCTAAATCGTCTTGGCATCGTCGATCCGACCTCCCCCTATCACGGTGAGGCAGAGAGGTGATGGGCAAAGCCCCATGAAAAGGTGGACGAAGAGAATTCACGGTGACGAGGGATTATTTGAGGGTGAGAGGTTGGAGCATTGGTGGTGGTCAACGTGGATTACGAGAGACACATGTGATTAGAGAGAGATGATCGTGGTTAGATAAGGGACCTGCGATGAAGAAGGAAGATCGGCTTGGTTGTGGAGTGGTCAGTGAGTGGAGAGGGTGGCTGAGGAGATGGGGGGAATGGAAAGGAGGACGTGTGTGAGATGTGGATGATGTGGGAGAGAGAGGCGGGTCTGGAGGTAGGATACAAGGTTTCGTCTGTTAGATCTCGCGATCCAACAGTTGAGAGGTGGGCGCTCGTAGCAATCCAGATGTGATCTGGAGTTGAATTGAAGAGCAGAGAAATAGGCAGGAACGTGTGTCGAGAAGGAGTGCATTGGAGAAGATCGAGCGGCAATGGAGGTTGACTTGTGGCAAGAGGAGATGCGGGCGGAGGCGGACGATCCAGATGCCTTCCGAAGATGGATCAGAGGGCGGGGAACGCAATGCGACCGCGTGGTGGAGATTGAATAGCCATAGCGAATCTTTTAGTTGAGGATGAAGCAGGTACCAACGATTGGGATTGAGGCGCCCAAAAGAGGTAGATCCAACAGCTGAAAATGGGGGCAGCTTCTGCGAGGTCAACGTGCCACGTGGCGTAACCAGAAAGAGCCACGTGGCCCAATCAGATTATTTCAGAAGAAAAAACTCGAAAAAAGTGGAGAAAATAGCTGAATTCGTAAAAACTCAAAACATGAAAGTTGTAGATCTCGATGCGATCTATAAGTTTTATGTTGACCAAAAATGCAAAGAGGTCAATAAAGGGAGGAATATTTTTGTGAGCATTTTTAGAGTTATAAAAACACTACACTTTTGCTTTTTTTCATTTTTTGTATTTTTAATTTATTCCAAGACTCAGATATACACAATGATTTATCTGGTTTTTTATTGACACTAATTTAAGCTAGGGGGTTAATATCTTCAAATTAATATGATGAAACTGAGGTTCATCATCCACCTATACTTAAACTATGCTAATCCCCGAGCATCTCGACCATGAATGAGTTGGACTAACCCCCGATTGTGCATGTGAATACAGGTTCTGATCCATTCAAGAACTCTTTATTTTAGAGATCCAAATTTTATAAGCTGAACCTATCCTTAATCAAGATGAATCCAATTTCTCTAATTTTTTAGACTCTCTCTCTCTCTCTCTTTTGCATACGTATAAAATAAGTGCACGACATTAAGTTTTGATCGCAGTTACGAGAATAGAATCACAACTTCACCCAAGGTCCTAGTCCAAAATATTCTCTTAAGTACCAAATCCTCAACACTAGGGAATAAAC
Source organism: Ottelia alismoides (assembly GCA_037367405.1). NCBI lineage: Eukaryota > Viridiplantae > Streptophyta > Magnoliopsida > Alismatales > Hydrocharitaceae > Ottelia > Ottelia alismoides. Next base: position 17,272 of record JAZKJV010004782.1, on the reverse strand, counting down.
CAAATATTGCAATCAGTCCACTGTCTCTTTAGTTGTCAGACTCCGAAGTGTAGGAGGCAGGCCAGTTGATGGAGGGCATATGATTGTGTCTTTTGTTCTCTCCCTCTCTTTTGAACAAGTATCCTCTCGAGTGCCTTATTAACTCAACACATTTTTTGTTGTTGATCAGTACGTCCGTCAAGAGAAATTGGAGTCGTCTACACTTGTTTTCCTGGGAATACACCGAGGTGTTCCTTTTTTGAGTATCTATTATACCTTCTACACCCAGACTTGTAGCATTTACGATGCACAACCACTTTTTTTGGTGAAAGCCCGACTCCTGGTCCTAATAGCGGTGGTCCACACTTTGAAATGATTAGGAGCGCTCACCTTTGATGGAAGCTCTTTGATTTTTGACTTTGTAGGACGAGAGCTTTTTTCAACAATGATATTTCTTTATATTGCTAGCTCCATTTCTTTTACCCAGAGTTAGCGCACACTGATCAACATTTTTTTATTTTATCACACCTTGGCACTTAGGTAACTGTCAAGAGAATAGCATAAGAACCATGTTATCATACTAGCTAAATATGCCGACTTACAGGTCCTCAAGCATCATTAAATTGAGTCCAAACTCAAATCCCTCATCCCAGTCCCACAAGTGAAATTTCAACTCCTCTCATCATAAACGCAATTGTGCATGTAAAGTACTGATCATATTCTTTAAGGTTAGAGACTAAGCACACAATATAGCACGCAACTCTAATAAACTAGGGAAATGTGGATAATTGAGTCGAAGACCCTGATAACTAAGGTTGGTTAACCTAAAATCTCAAGACCTCTCAAAGCAAGTGTCATGGATTAAATCCAACTCCTTCATCCTTTTTTTCATTTTTTTCAATTTTTTAGGAAGACTTTAAAAGGGCTAATGATTGGCCTAAACTCAAATGAGTTGTTGCATCTACTTTCAACCAGTATAGGTGTAAGTACAAATCGTAGAATTGTACCCATTGCTTGAGGATGGAGCCTTACGCGATGTCCTCTAAACCACCTACTCTATTAAGGGAGACCCTCACTGAAAGGGCTACTTATTTAAGTTTAGATCAGTTTGTCTTTTAAATGATTTTTATTTTTTTTCTCATTTTATGATTTTTTTGAGTAAAGTTAGAACACAAGTTAAACTCATTTTACCTTATTGAAATCAAGTTTTGAAAACATTTTCCAAACCATGTCACATATATAGACTTTTACAAATATTTTTCAAATGATTTTTCAAAACAAGTAAAACCATTTTTCAAACCATTTTCAAAATATTTTCCTCAAAAATAATGTAGCATAGTATAGAAAAATTTTCAAGCTTTGAAAACAATTTATCCAACTTAGTTCCGAAAATTTATACTCTAGACAACAAAAAAAATTCAAAAATACTCCAAAATAGAGCTATGGTTAAAGCACATATATACTGTATATAAGGTATACCCCCTATACTTAGATTTTATCATGTCCTTATAACACTAAGTGATACAAAGCCATATCTCAATCTAAGGTATATGAAAAATATACTGGAACTGAGGAGGTTTCCCCCTATACTTAGGGTAGAATTAACCTAAGTATCATGGAGAAGGATAAATGAGTAAGAAATTTACGGGGAGTCAGGTCCTCCCCATACTTAGGTTGAGGATAGCCTAAGTAAAGAGATAGATAAATGAAGCTGGGGAGAGTCGAGGGGAACAAAGAGGTTAGGATGGATGTACACGTGAGGAAGTGAATCTACGGAGATGAATGGAGCTCCTAGGCTCTAAGGAAGAGTGCTGAAACAATCAAGGCTGAATCAATCAAACAACACTCTTTGATTCACCCTCACACGTGAAACCAACAAATGTTGGTTATTTATCTTGTCATCTTTATTGGTGATAAAATTATTCTAACTTACACAAGGATATGTCAAATCAAAACATCCTACGTAAAAAGGGTGTTGCACTACCAAAATATGATTTTTACTCCATTTTATTTGTCAACTTGAATTAATAGTCCCAATTATTAGCTTTAAGGTTATCATTGTTTTAATGAGAGCATAAATCATTGAAACATCGTCTACTGCTCATTCCCAATTTCGTTGATTCTAGGTAATCAATCTAGGTAGGAATGTTGAGAAAAAGCCTAGTCATTCAATAAAATCATGATCTATACTAAGAGAAAAAATTGTAGTGCCTTGAGGAATATTCGTGATAAACAAGATTGAATTTAAAAACCCGAAACTAAATGTATGCATGCCCACGAAAATCACACCTAACATGCTTCTATTAGAGGACAAAGAACCGATTAATTTTGTCTAAGTGAAGCGATGTCTATGTGTGTCTTAAGTTAATGTGTGTCCTACCTACGATCAAACACATAAAATACAAATGTGAAAGCTCCAAGAGTTGTGTGCCTGATCCTAGGTCGATATTTAAGTGGGGAAAGCCCTACACAACCACAGAAACCCTCGTTCATTTAGAATCGCAAGTCTTCAAATGAAGACCACTATAAAGATGATTATTTACATGAAATGCACGAAATAAATGCGAGACAATAATTCTCTTCAATTTTCTCCAATAGGTTCTTCTATGGCTCCTAGTAGCGAGAGGTCCTGCTCCATGCATCCTTAATCGCCAAGCGACCCCGCCACAGAATGCAATCATTACGTAGATATTTAGAGAATCATCAACAATGCAAGGAAAACAACAACAAGATTTGTAAGTTAGAAAATCACCATTTAATAAAATAATAAAAGTTCAAATAAAATAAAATATGAGCCGTGTCTCCAGCAACGACACCATTTGACAAACCCAGAATTCAGCCCTTTAATTATGTCAAATTAATGCATTGTAGTCAATTGAATTGGATCCATCAAAAACCGCTAATGCATTTGTCGATTATATTAAAGTGGTCTAATTTATTTTACTTGGGCAAGCTCAAGGTCGAACACAAGGACACGAGCCTCTTAAGTACCTATTTAGACTCCTAATATTCAGATTAAGCGTTGGTTTTAAAACTTATATGTCAATCCACACAAAGACATTATGCAAACTCATGGAGACAATTTTTACTTGATTTTTAAAATGCAATGTGATACTAGTTTACAAATATGGAATGATGCCCTAATTAGATAGAATCACTGAGAAATTAATTTACGATCAATTTAAGGAACAATTCGCAAAGCAACCTTATTTGAGAAATCAACCAACAACATTAAAAATCATTAAGCAGTTGACACCACGTATGTTTAATCAATCATCTATATTCTAAGTGTCAAACTAGAGAGAAATTTATGCCATCAGAAAGAAAATAAAACAAGCTTCGAAATGAGATTGAAATAGACTAAAACAGAGCTCGAATGCTCAAGATATTAACAAAAGTAACTAGGGGCATAAATGCAAATAAAACATGAAATTAACTAGATAAAATACTACAAACATGTCCCTAAAAGGACATAAATGCAAATAAAATAAGAAGCGAGGCCCCCGTATAATTTCCCCACATGCATAGGGGTTAAATTGCAATTATTGAAACCCAGAGGGGGTCGGGTGGAATTAACTCCAAAAGCACATGGTATGTACGTGCATTTATGACCTGATCACAATTTGAAGAAACCGGATGGGCCTCCCTAAAAATTACACTGTGCTCATGTGATCGGGCACGTGAGGCTGGGTTCAGTGGTCGATGGAGGTTCGGATAGAGGCTCGGGCCACGTGTCCTCGGATGGCTCTTCCGGGTAGGCTCGGGCGTTCTGAGCCTAGAGGATGGGAGGTGGCTTGGTGCTGACACGTGACTTTGCTGGAACCATCTGATCATCGACATTGGATGGTGCCCGTGGCCTGCGAAGGGCGTTGACATGGCTAAAGATAGGCTATTGGAAGAGCACCGGGAGGGTGACATCCAACGGTACCAGTACGCTTGGGGCTTCTTTCTCCACAGCGAGGCCTGGTGGCATGAACTCTCCTCTAGCAACGTCGTGCAGGCTTTGCTTCCATCTATCGAGCTTGAAGAAGCTCCAGGAAGGATCTCAGAAGTGAGGCGAGCAACTTGGAAGCATGTAAAAGGCATGGGGCTTTTTGGAGTAGGCCATCGATGTCCCCTCATCGAAGGCGAAGCTGGAGAAGTTCGCTCCGATCGAGCTCCGGCCATTGAAGAATGGAACCTGCAGTGGTTAATTCTATAGCTGAAGCATCGTATGCAGATGAGTGTGAGCGAGACGAGGTTCCGTACGAGCGATGGGAAGGGGAACCAGATCTCCGTCTTCAGCGAATCAGGAGAGGAGTTGGCTGGTCGTGTTCAGGTGATGTAGAAGGTGAGATGGCGAGGGAAGATGTGCACGAGGATGGCTAATGTGTGGTGAAGCTCGAGTGGTGGTGAGTGGAAGATACTGGTGCATAGAATAGCCAGATTAATTATGAGAAATTAGTAGGAAAAGTAAAGAGGGATCAAAGGTGCTTACCTGGAGCATCAGCGGAAGCGACGGCCTGGGCTTGAGCTTTTTTGAGAAGCTCAGGTCTTCGCTGGACTCCTACAGCCATGGGGAGAAGCTATGATCATTCTGAAGATAAAGATCACTTTTACACTGTCATCTTCAGGATTTGATCATTAAGTTTCTCAATCTTGGTCACTGGGAATTGGTACAGATCATATGCTTTCCCAAAGCATATATCTTACCTTCAAATTCATGTCATGCTTCCAAAGCATGACAACCTTCCATGGAATTTGATCAGTCCCAATACCTCATGAGTGAGCTCATGTCTCCCGGTTCATAAGTGAACCTGTATGATCCCTTTGAGAGATCGTATTACTCATATGTCCTTACATGCACACCAGCTCGCCGGTGTATAGACCTTGGTTAGGTCATCAACCTATTGGTCTGCCAAATGTACACACTCAGACATATAGTAACACTTCTGTCTCCAATCAGAGGATGCATGCCTATGCTGTGACAACATTCAACATAGGTCTTTGGTTATCTCGATCTCGTTAAGTCAACTCATTGAGTCAACTAATCCGACACCTCCGAATCACTATTCCCATGCAGAGGACCAGCATCAAGAGGTCGGTCGGATATCAGTCATATGAGAAAGGACTGCCATCTCCTACTCAGACTGGATATCACTACTTAACAATCATTTGACGATGCTTGATGAGTCCTCTATCTAACTCCTTAGATATCCATCCAAGCATCAGCCTCTATGATTCAATCAATGTATCAACACCTGTATGATTATCAAGTTGGCCATGGTACATAACCCTTATTGTACAGAGGGACCCTATAGTGCATTCATTCATTCAATCTCGGAAAGGGAGTGAAAAATAATCAATAATTTTCATTGATAATTTATTTATTACAATAACATTTATTGTAGGAATGGTTCTCCCGGGGCTCACATTGCTAACAATGCGAGTGGAGGCGGATGGTCCAGATGCCTTCTGAATATGGATCGGAGGGTGGGGAACGTAGTGCGACCGTGTGGTGGAGATTGAATAGCCATAGCGAATTTGACGATGGAGGATGAAGCATGTACCAATGGTTGGGATTGAGGCACCTAAAAGAGGCAGATCCCATGACTAAAAATGGGGGCTGCTGGCGCGAGGTCAGCGGGCCACATGGCGCAACCAGAATTAGCCACGTGGCCCAATCAAATTATTTCAGAAGGAAAACTTGAAAAGGGGTGGAGAAAATGGTCGAATTTGGAAAAACTCAAAATATGAAAGTGATAGATCTCGATGAGATCTACAAGTTTTGTGTTGAAAAAAATGCAAAAGAGGTCAAATAAAGGGAGGAATATTTTTGTAAGCATTTTAAGAGGTATAAAAACACTACAATTTTGCTTTTGTCATTTTTTTGTATTTTTAATTTATTCCAAGACTCAGATATATACAATGATTTATCTGGTTTTTAATTGACACTAATTTATGCTAGGGGGTTAATATCTGCAAATTAATATGATGAAATCGAGGTTCATCATCAGCCTAATCTCCAAGAGCATTCTTATTGTAGAAAGATGCCCAGCCTTCGAGCCGTCCGATGACTGCGAGGTGATCTACATCAAGGCCATTACGGTGTTAATCTGTCCCCAATTGGTTAGATCCAATCCACTTCCTACCTTTTAATAAGGTAATTTTATTATCAATTTTTGTTTTGATTTCATTGTCAGTTTTCAACTTTAGATCATACTTTCGCATAGTTAATCATTGTTTTTCATCGATCTGTTCCAATCCGATTTCACATTCACTTCTTAATCCCTACATGTTCATGTTCTATCTCACACGATCTCTCACACATCCGGCCGTATACGGTGGACAAAGACACGGTTCCCTTCCATCTCAACTACCGGAACCTCCATATCCACTCACATTTTCTCTGTTTGATTTCTGTGGATCGATACGTCATGCTTAAGTCGAGTTTTGTTTTTTATTCAATTGCAGGTACACAAGATAAAAAATAAAAAAATAAAAAAAATGATCTGTTGTTCTAAAAAAAGAAATTTGTGTGGGGGCAGTTGTTGCTGTTGCCCAGCTCCGCCGTAAACCATCTCCTTCTCTGCTTGACCCCCTCCACCTTCGCAGAGATCCACCAGCACTCCCATAGCTAAGAATGCTGCAACACCGTTCGTCCATCCAGCCCCTCCATCTGGAGTGGATCTGCCACGCCACCCTCCTTCGCTCGATCACTGTCGCCACCTCCTGCTGAGTCCACCAACGCACCGTCGGCCTTCTTCCATCTCAACATCGCCCCACCACCGATGAGCCCTACTCCAACCCCAACACGTCACCGATCACCCTCTACCAGAAGATGACTTCGCCACCCTCGAGCATTTCCGCTGCTCTTTGCCAGGAAGACCCCTTCCACTGCTCAGAGTACCATCACCGAATGCCGTTGAGTCCCTCCACCCCATCGAAGCTCAACTGCTTGGACTACATCTCCACCGATGCCATCCTCCGCCGATGCACTGTGGCATCGATGTTGTCGCCCGGATCGCATGCAAGATACCACCCTCGATTTGGGGTGAAGAATGGGGCGGTTTCCCTTTTTGGCTTTTTTTTAATAGTAGGCCCGGTAATTTCTGGGGTCCGGAGCGTCCTCACTGTCCCCACTGGGACTCGAACCTGGGTCGTTTAAAGTGGAGGCACACTGCTCTACCACCCGACCACTCCTTGGGTTCTTCCCTTTTTGGCTTGAAGAAGATGAAACGAAGGAACGAACTCCCACATCAACCCTAGCGGGGGCACATGCGTCACATATGTTTTGGGGGAAATTTACATATCAATCCTCCACTATTCCTGATTCTGCAATAAATTTCACAAAGACTCTAGTTAGAGCTTTAGCACGTGTTTCACACGCTCTCCACTAGGTAAATTATGATATTTTCCCTGCATTTTAGTTTTGTTATATTTAATGAAAAACAATAAATACATTCAAAGCTCCTATTTATCCAGACTTTAATTTGCATACTTTTATTAAGAATATAAATATTTTATTGGTCAATAAATGTTAAAAATCAAATTCACTTGTCTCTTCATAGTGTAAAATTTGTGTTGAATTTTATTTTTATTTCCTATTATTAAAAAATCAAAAGCATTGCATTTTTCATTGTTTGAAATTAAAAAATCATAAAAATTCAAATATTGCGTCAAATATTACAGAAAGTAGAATAGTTTGCTTTTTGTGTATTTTGTTTCCTATGCAAATTTCACGCATAAATTACTTGTAAAACCCAAAAAAATTAACTACTATAAAATCCTAGAAAATTGTAGAAAATTCAAAAAATTATGATTTTACTTCTTGTTTGTAGATATTTTGAAATAGTTTTCAGGAAAATTTGTCATGTCTATTAACTGTTTGATTTTTCTCCTGTTTTTATTCATTTTAGATAGATTTTAGCATTTATTTCTTCATTCAAACTTTTATAAAATGACACTATATATCTTATTATTCAGAGTATGTTTCGTCAAATGTCAGTGCACTTGGGAGACCTTACCGTTGTTTTCCCGTTGTTTTTATCGCCTTTATTTTTATTTGTTTCTTGTGGATTTGTGTTTTCTGAATTTATTTTATTTTGTTTTTTGTGAGTGAAGCCCCTAGCCTTAGGTTTTATTTGGTTGAGCCAAGTAGTTAGGTCTAAATCCCTAAAAGAATATATGTTCCTTTAGATCGTTTGGACTTAGGAAAATAATAGCTTGGTTATCCCAATAGAAGTTATTACTTAGGATGGTTCTCGCTTACATTTGCATATAGTTTAGGTTTATTTTTATACGCGGATCATATTTAGCACTTCTATCTCTAGGATTTGCATCTCATATTTTCTTGGGCATCATCTTTTTTGTTTTCCTCCCTTTGTTTTTGTGGATATAGGAATAAAAATTGAAAAATATGTTATACGTGTTTTTATTCAAAAATATAAAAAAATGAAAATTTAAAAATTAAAATTAGCACTTCTAATTACTTTGACCCTTAAAAATAAATGTAATTAATTCATATCATTGTCTTTATATTGTATATATACTTTAGACATAACTCATACTTTTAAAAATATGATTATTTTTGGGACGTGTATATAAATGCATAAAATTCTCATGTGTATAAAAAACACACAAAACACAAAAACAAATAAAAAACAAAAAGGAAAAAATATATAATTTGTGTATATACTTGTATATATTTTACCAACCCTTTTCTCTTAAAAATTAATTAAAAAATATTTCTAAAAAATTTGCTTTGTTTATATTTCTTGCATTTGCATGTATTTTTTCAGGTTAATCTTGACATTTAAAGCAAGTTTGGAATAAAATTGAGGAATGGAGATTTGTTGTATCTTAATCTTGTATATATTTTACTAACCCTTTTTCTCTTAAAAATTAATTAAAATTATTTCTAAAAAATTTTCTTTAGATACATTTCTTCCATTTGCATGTATTTTTTTCAAGTTAGTATTGACATTTAAAGTAAGTTTGGAATAAAATAGAGGAATGGAGCTTTGTTGGATCTTAATCCACTTAATTTCAAAGGAACTTTACAAAATAGAATTAAGACTTTTTAGTACCTAGCGACTTAATTCTTTGAGTCCATAATATTATGTCCACATGCCATCTACAATATTTAACAATACACACATGATTCTTCTAGACTAAGGCTTATCTTTGACAAGCACTCTACACATAGCTCTTCATGGAGGAGGTAGAGGGGAGGCATAATCTTTTGGCTTGGGGTAGAACAGGGTATGTAACAACTAGTGGGAATATCCATCTTCCACTAGGGAGGGTAGTGCATCTCAACCTGATCTAGTAGCATTGAGGTCTAAATAAGTTGTGGTAGGGTTACGATAATGCTTCAAAAGAGGGATAGTCTACTAGCTCAAGAGGAAAAACTCCTTATGTACATGTTGCACCTTGTATATATTTTCAAAATAAAAGAGAAAGAAAAATGTACAGAATCTCCAAAAGTGGGTAGGCATGATTGAATAGTAAAATGCCTACCAGAGGTTATATACAAGTATAGATAATAATAATAAGAGCTTAGAAGTCAAATTTTCATAAGCTTGCAGCTGGATGACTTGACTACGCTAGTCTTGCATCCAAGGATAGGTAACTACATTGGTTACCATCCATTCTTTTCTCCATCTCCTCTTCTTAAGCTAGTTGTACTAGAACTTAGAAGGGAATATCTTCGATTCTTGATGAAAGAGATGCTAGACCAGGGATAAAAGTTACCTTGTTGAAAGAGAATGTTTTTCTACTACTTTTAAGATGCTGGGTAATATTTCACTTACACCATACAAGTAAAGATTCATGGTCATAAGAATTTGTCTTTGTAGACTTGTTCTGACTTGACTGTTGAGGCAACCTAAATATGAGTCTTGTGGAACTTGAAGGCTGTTAGGTTTTAAATCCATTTCCCATTAAGGTTCCGCCACACATAATCTAAAGGCCTGACAGAGCTCCATACTACAACTTTATAAAGATAAGTTTAATATTCAATATTGTACTTATTTCTTTATTTTTCTTTTATTTTTATTTTATTTATTTATTCTTTCAAATAATTGATTGTTAAAGGAGTGGCAAAGGTAAAGCATAGGGGGATGATTAATCTACATTTCATCATCTTCATTCATTTATTTTAACTTAAAATTCCCTCTAAAATGCATGTATATATTACTAAATCCATATTGTTACTAACCTACATCTGTGTGTAAATATTGTACATTGATTATTATTTTAACCTAAAATAAATTTATAAAGAAATAAAGTAAAGACTGAATATGCAATAGATACAGGTTGGCCCGAACCCTGAGAGAAGGTTAAGAATTGACATGATCAACCAAGAATAAAGTAGAGAGACAAGCTCTTTTATTAAAAAATCCAAAAAATATTTTGTAAATATTTTTCATTTATTGTAAGTATATTTTGTATAAAATTTACACTAGTTGACTTTAAATTGACATCAAAATAAATAATTTTCTTAACGGAAGTTGGTAAAGAAAATGTTTTATAAATAACAAAAATAATTTAAAATAAAATCATGTATAGAATAAAGTAACCACATTCAGAAAAAAATTGTAAAGCGGTAATTGAAAGACCAATTTTGGCTCCATATTAACTCGAATTGAATCAAATCCACTTTCGTCTTATTCTAAATTAAATTATCTTTAAAATGGCAGTAGTTTCATAATTTATAGAGTTATGTTTTGAAAGACATTTTTCTAAGGCGGTTTTTACAATTTACCATTTATTTATTGTATATATTTATCCATATTTATTTTATACATAATGTATTTGTAAATAATTATAAATATTTTTAATATTATTTAAAAAAAATAAAAATTAGTTTTTTTTAAATATAAAATAACATAATTTCCTTATTTAACTATGCATATAATGTACTATATGTATAAATAATTAATTTCCTTAAATAACCATCACAAAAATACCTATCATTTATTTTTTGAATTAATAAAATGATGAAAATAACTTATTTATTTAATTAATTATGTCAATAATATACAATATGTATGTAATTTAGTTATTCTTAAATTAACCCACTATAAAGGTGGAACATTACGTTATTAGTATAACTATTATTTTAATCAATATAATTTCAGAAACTATTATATTTACTATTTTATCTAATTTAATTCACAATTAACATCTTTCCTTTTTGCTCTAGATTAATTCAATTTTTGAAATTCAAATTTATTATTGTTATTTATTTGGCTCCTCTTCACTCATTTCCAGTGGATCAATATTTTGATGAGAGGAGCCTAATGTCCAAGAGCATTCTTGTTGTAGAAAGGTGCCCAACCTTCATGCTGTCCAGTGAGAGCGAGGCGATCTTCGTCGAGGTCATGACATCGTTAATTCGATCCCAAATAGTTAGATCCAATCCATTTCCCGTCTTTTAATTAGGAAATTTTAGGATTAATTTTCATTTTCACGTTGTCAGTTTTAAATTTTAGATCATACTTTCTCATAGTTAATCATTGTTCTTCATCGATATGATCCAATCCGATTTCAGATTCACTTCTTAATCCCAACACATTCGCATTCTATCTCACACGATCTCTCACCTCCGGCCATGTACCGTAGTCGGAGACACGGTTCCCTTCCATCACAACTGCTGGAACCTCCACATCCATTCACATTTTCTCTGTTTGATTTTTTGGATCGAGTCTTCATGCTCGAGTCAGGTTTTGTATTTTACTCTATTACATGTGTACAAGATAAAAAAATAATCATCTGTTATTCAATAAAATACAAAAAAATTAAGAAATCATATGTTGTTCATAAAAATAGAAAAATAAAAAATGGGGGCGATGACACTCGCGTCGCTGCTTCCCATCTTCGCCGTATACCATATCCTTCTCTTCTTGACCCCCTGGTCTTCATGGAGAACCACTAGCACTCCCACAACCAAGAACGCTACAACACCATCCATAGATCCACCCCCTCCACCTAGAGCGGATCTGCTACGCCACCCTCCTTCGCTCTATCATCGTTGCCACCTCTTGTAGAGTCCACCACCGCATCTTCAGCCCTATATCGTCATGACATAGCCCCACCAATGACGAACCCTGCACCATCATCGACACGTTGTCGATCACCCCCACCAGAAGAAGACGTTGCCACCCTCGAGCACTCCCACCGCTCTTCACCAAGAAGACCCCCTCCACCGATCGAAGTACCATCACCGGACGCCATAGAGCCCCTCCGCCCCATTATAGCTCTACCGCATGCACCACATCTCACCAACACCATCATTCTTGATGCACCAGAACATCGACATCGTTGCCCGAACTGCACACAGGCCATCGCCCTAGATTTGGGGGTGAAGAAAGGGATGGCTCCCCCTTTTGGATTGAAGTAGAAGAAACGAATAAACGAACCCTCGCATCAACCCAAGCGGTGCACATGCCATGTGACGAGTCGCTGAATACGTATTTTAATACGATGTTTTAATTTGGGCACGTTATAATACGTGTACTTAGCGAATCGATCATAAACGAGAGAATATCTCCGTGAAGAGTGTCACGGCTTTAATTTATATCCCGGGCAAGTCCGGGGTCGAACACAGGGACGCAAAGGAACAACTTCGGGTTAATTTGAAAATTTAGGTCTAGATTTCCAATGCATTTTTTTATATTTTTTAATGTAGAAACAAATGCAAATGCAAAATGCGGGTGAATTAAGTTACTAAGAAAGCACACAACTTAGCCAGATTAAATTTAATGCGAAATTAATCCAATTTAGACATATTATATTTTTCCAATAAACTTAATCCAATGATGAATGCAACATATATTTTTTTGGAATTTTCATGGTTAAAATGCATTAAATAAGAATATACACTTTTTATGGGGTTTTTCATAATTTTTCACACAAAAAGAATGCAAAAATCATGAAAAACTTACTGAAACATAAACATGATACAAGGAAGCTACCATAATTTTTTATATTTTTCTGACAACATATGAATTTTTTAGTCAAATCAGAGTGACAGTGAGTAATTAATTCCTAATAAATCCACAATGTCAAATCAGTTAAAGAATGAATTATCCCAAATAGATATTTATATATGGAATCCATGAGACTTGAATTTTCTGAAAAGGTTGCAAGAGGATTTAATTAAAAATCATTTACTAAAAACACTCCACAATTTATTTTAGGCACAGGATAACTCTATTTTGGATGAAATTTGGGTAGGGAATTCAATCACATTTCAAGGAATCATCTCAATTTTTTTAAGAATTTTTATAGCAACTATGTGTAAGATATGAACTAAAGAGCCCAGAATGGGAAAAATATGCAGAATTTCAGTTAAACATTTTTAATTATTTACCCCGAACTCACAAAAATAAAAATAAGTATTCAGAATGTAGACAGTTAGTTGCTTAACACAATGACATTTTTCATTGAATAAAACGATGCAATATTGATGTCCATATTGATATGCAAATACATGGTTATCTGTGCAAAATAGAAACTGAAATTACACACACAAACTTGCACATGGACTATTTTGTAATATTAGAAATAAGAAATAAAACTAATGTAATTTTTACATAAAAATAGAGAAAACAACCTTCTTCTTCAACAGGTCTGCTAGGGCGCAGGAAGGGCGGGCGACGGAGAACGACGGGGTGGCGCAGGGCTCTCACGCAGCCATGCCGGCGTGCGGAGGCCGCTCAACGAGGCAGAGGAGAGGGTGGCGAGGGGGCGGTGGTTTGGCGGGGGAGGCGTTGGTCGCAAGTGGAAACTGCGAGGATGACGCAGCCTTCTTGGCAGCTCGCGCGGGCGGTCGCGTGCGAAGGCAGAGGGTGTGGGCGGCCACTGGAAATGGAGAGAGGTGGTTGGCGGAGCAGCAGGGGGCCGCAGGGTGCTGGCGGCATCGTCGAAGGGCGATGGCCGGCTCGCGGTGTCCGACGTGGAGGTGGCGGGTGGCACCGCCTGCCCGTGGAAGAAGGGGGGCGGCGTGACCTGCTACCTCTTTTAATATTTTTTTTATTATTTTTTTGATTTAATTTCTACTGCTATAAAAAGATATTTTTGAAAAAAATGGCGTAATGAAACAAGAAAGAGATAAAATATTAGTTCAAATAAAACAAATGAGGAGAAATACTTACGTGATGTTCGCCGGATTTGCGGAGCAGCTACGCTGGACTCCTGCCGTCGCCTCGATCCAATTGGCGAATTCAAAATCGGAGAAGCTATGCGAGCTCTATGGAGAACTCGTGACGCGGAGTGAAGCTCTGCGGATCTCGTCTGAAGGAGGTTGTCGCTTGAGGAAGAAACCTCGCCGTTGTCACCAACAAAACACTCCAAGCTCTCTCCTTTTTCTATTAGAATGATGGATAGGGAAAAAATGTGAATGAGGAGATGAATATAAAGAGAAGAGGAAGGGAGGTCAGAATGGTGGTGGTGTTGAATGAGAAATTGTATTATTGGTGGAGTTGAATCGGAGGTTGGATGAAGAATAGGGCGTGGAATGGAGGTTATTAAAAATGGTGGAGTTGAAGGTGAGGTTGGATGAAGAATATGGAGTGGAATGGAGGTTATTAAAAATGGTGGAGTTGAATGGGAGGTTGGTGGTAGAAGAGAAGTTACTGTAGAGAATAGGAAACAAATAAAAAATAAATAATGTAGTCTACTAAAATACAATAAAAATAAAGATAAGAAAAAGAGTGGAGAATTTACAAAAGAAGATATACAACATGTATATTTTTTTTATTTGCTTTTCTAATTTATAATTTTTTGTCTTTTTAATAGTAGCTATGCATAACAGGAAAATACAATAAAATACTACAATCAAATTACAACACCAACATGATTTTTTTGTATTTTTAGTAATTAAGAAAGATACAATAAAAAATGAAGATACAATGTACATCTAGGTCCCAAAACCCAACTTTTACAAATGATCACCGATTTTAATGAAATCACTTCTGTTGGATAGATAATTTCCTAACTTGAACTTTAAAAGTGAATTTGGTGAATTTGGAGTTCATACAGAGCAGGAATTTGGCCAGTAAGTTGGACTTTACGGGTTTTTCTCTTTAGAATCTAAGAGCATTTATTTGAGGTAAATTTTTTTTTGTATTTTTGTATTTTTATATATATTGTTATGAACAAGTTAGAGAAAGAATTAGCAAAAAAGGAGTTGAAATAAATTATTAAAAATAGATGAAGTTTTGAGCTATTTACATGTATAAAAACTCCTTTAATTTTTGTGGCTTTTTATTGTTAATTTATTTTGTACAATCTAATATACAATAATTAGTGTGTTTTATTTACAAGAGTTATTTTGTTAATTTATTTATTTTATATACATTTATTTGAGAATTTGCTCAGGGATTTTGCTATGATCAAGATATTGAGATGATGAATCGCGGACTCATCACCCTGCACATGCGTCACTTATTTTTTTGGGTAAATTTACATATCATTGCCATGTTGTTACTAATTCTACAATAAATTGCACAAAGACCCTTACCAGAGCTTCCGTACGTGTTTTGCACGCTCTCCACTAGGTAAATTATGGTATTCTCCCCACATTTTAGTTTTGCTATATTTTAATGAAAAACATTAAAAAATACAATTAAATCCCTATTTATCCATACAATAATTTGCATACTTTTATTGTGAAAATAAACTTTTTATTGGTCAATAAATGCTAGAAAAATCAAATTAAGTTCCTATCACTTATCTCTTCATAATATAAAATTTGCATTGAATTTTATTTTTATCTGCTATTATGAAAAATAGAAACATTTTATTTTTAACTATTTGTAATTTAAGAAAATCATAAAAATTGAAATATTATGTCAAAAATTCAAAACAAAAATAGAATAGTTTTCTTTTTGTTTGTTTTTATTTCATGTGCAAATTTCACACATTAATTATATTTAAAACCAAAAAAATTGCAAAGTAATAAAAATCTTATAAAAATCATAGAAAATTGGAGAAAATTCCAAAAATTACGATTTACTTCTTATTTGTAGATTATTTGTTATTCTTAGAAAATAGATCCAATATTTTTTGATTGATATTTTAAATTGAAAAATAGTCATGTCTATTTACTATTTGATATTATCCTCTTTTTATTCATTTTATATAGATTTTACATTTATTTCATCATTCAAACTTTTGTAAAAGGTCACTATATACGTATTATTCGGGGTCTATTTCGCCAAGTGCCGGTGCAATTGGACGACCTCACCGATGTTTTCCCGTTGTTTTTATCACCTTTATATTTAGGGATTTTTACCTGACATAACCTATAATCTTTATCAATTACCTCCAAGATATTGAAACAACCTAATTATCTCCTGGACCCCATAAACTTGTCCCATCTTACCCCACAAACCCTTCCGTCAGTTTTAACTTTATTTGAGTCAATTGGTGGAGTTAGTCTTGAGTTAATCTAACCAATGGAAATTCAGCGGTGGATATTCCACCCCCATGTTCTTTCCATAGGCCGGAGAGGAGGCTGTTGGTGAGGTTGAGGATCGAGGGCTGGGTGTCGGGAAGGTTGCTGAGCGTCAGGCTTGAGGGAGCCGTTGGCTGCGGGGTCCTAGGGCTGGACGTCGGGATGCAGGGGGCCATTGGCTTTTAGGTACACTACGATTCCAACGAGCATCCCACCATACTGAGGGATACCAAAGTTCTCAATTGCACACTCATTAGTGTCGTTCAACGAATCCGGCGACATCGCCTTCAAGTTGTTCCTCTCCACCACGAATCTGCCCAAGCAGCTCCGCCACAGGAACAAATCCCATATGCAAAACCCTAGCGTTCCCTTTATTAGGGCATCGACAACTAGATCTGGAAGTGATTCCTGCCCGGAAACTATCAAAGATCACATTTTTCTTATGTGGGTAAGCTTATATCGCAAGACAATATTTCGGAAAGGCAGAATATTGACCTAATTAATGCTAAGCACAAATGAGGGAAAGTGTTGTAGATCAAGAAATTGAGAGAAAAAGGTGGGATTTTGACCCAAATATAGAGGAATTTGGGCTATGGATCGATGGATGAGGATAATAAGAAGCCAAAGATCGACGTTTGTGTGGGGAAGCTCGATCCCGTCTTTAGATATTGGTTCGAAGAACAACACCTGGAGTGAGGTTGATGGAGTTTCCTGCAAATAATAGCCATGCGAAATGGAAAGGATAATTACGAGAGTAGCGTATGTGAGGGTATTGAAGAGGAGGTGGAGGAAGAATAGCACCTGGAGTGAAATGAATGAGGGAAAGAGGTTGGAGGAGGGAGGGTATTA